>VMOF01000013.1:34031546-34093496 GCA_011764245.1 Trialeurodes vaporariorum | reverse complement strand
GTGGAGAGGTAGGACGCCGATGCAATGGTATGAAGCACTAGCAGTAAATCACTCTTAAACATCAAAAACTGACTTTAATGAAGAATTAATTAATTTAATGAAGAAAGCTCCTTCTTAAAAGACAAGCTCGAAGAAAGATCAAAACAACTAACAAAAGTAGGTAATATAATACACTGTTTTGAAGGTTATACCAGCAACAGCTGCTGGAGTGACAACACTCACTTGTAAACTCCGTTAAAACTAGAAAAAATGTAAGAATACCGGCGTTTCACTTCATTTACAAGCTAACTGACCTTTTAACTACACTTCAAAGTAACTTTCCGTTAAAAATTAGTAAACAAAATAGGAAATTGCAGGAGCATTTCCACGAGGTAAACACACGACGGCATAGGGCAACGTACACTGATCAGCGAGTCTACGGCGATGGAGGAGTCGGATGATGCAACTCTACGGCAAGGCGGCGCGGTAGCCAATCAGAAGCGCCCAAACTTGAAATCACTTAAAATGACTTTTTCGCAGCTTTACGTCCAACTTTCGCGATTTTTGAGGACGCCATCGTTCTTCTCGTGAAATTTCCCCCAAGTATAATTTTACTTCAGGCTAATCCCAGGAGCATGCAAATGGTCCATTATTTTCAAGCTAGATTGACTTATATTTGTTGGATTGGTTCGTAGTAATTGTTGGGGGTTGTTTACCGCACATCCAATAGTTTAAACCCCCCCCCCCCCGTAACCCTGACCGCAGGGTGTTTTATTTTCAAATGAAATAAGGTCCCTATTTTTTTTCTTTTTTTCTCAAATAATTTGAGCAATCCATTCTCTAGGTTTTGGTTTTCTGCTCGCTAAAGACAATAAACACTGAAACCTTTAACTAAAACTAAACTAAAACTACTATTTATGAAATTAAAATATTCCTAGTAGTAAATATACAAAATAACGGCTGTCCCGTTCTCATTCCCGTGGCATATAAAAAGGGGGGGGGAAAGAAAATGGAATGGTGGAATGATGATTTGCAATGGGTTTAAATGGACAAAATGCATCATTGCCAGATTGCATGCTTTCCCCCAACGCACGTCACTGGCCTTTGGTTATAATCCCGCGGTCACAGAACGTACACGGTACACCAATTTCAAAAAGCCTTGTATATATGCCGAGGGCATCGATATGTCCTGTATAGTCCAGCCAGAGCGATTCAATTACGTCGCATTAAATCGGCTTCATCACCAAAACCGATCTTTATCGGAAGCGGGAAAGCTCTTTACGAGGGTTGAATCAGCTCAGTGCAGATAATTACGACGTCAAATACAACGCGGAGGACAAGGACAAAAAGAAGAGAAGGAGATTTCCGTCGGAGGTGAGGTCCGTGGGAGAGGGGGGGGGGAGGGCAGAGGAGAAAGGTCAGGAGGGGAAAAGGAGGGGGAAAAGAGGGGGAGGGGGGCGCTTACGAGGATATCGGCGCCCAAGTCACGAAATTAAAAAACAACTCCGCGACACAAATTGAATTTGTACTCTCGGTCGTCCTTTCCTGAAGCCCAAAGCAGAGCCCGAAGGAGACGTGACAATTTTCTTTCCGGGTTTTCTCTCTCTCGTCTCAACCCCACCCCCCTCCCTCCCAGCCCACCCCCCCCCCTCCCTCCCAGCCCCTCGACCCCGCCATCCTTCACACATTCGAGACGCGAGACTATATAAGGTTGGCGCTGGCATTCGGACAACGAACGGGGAGAGAGGTATATCTGGCCAACATCTTAACCGGTCATTTCACTTCACATTCATTTCTTTTTCCGCCCCTTCTCTACCCTTCCCTTACCCCAATCGCCACGATATTTTGCTCGAACGTTACCTTGTCCCGTTCGCCGTTCAATCGGCACAAAAGACGACATTCTTACAAAACGATGGAAATGGGTTGTTCTATGGTGCTCTCTCGCATGTTGCAAGGTTTTTTTCGTAGATAAATAGATTGTTGAAAATCCGGCGAGAAAGACGACGGAGTCCATTAAAAAAGTCTGAAATGCACTCCTCGCATAGAAAACTTAGCTCAAAGCTCGGATGGATCACCCGTGATTGACCATCAGGTCTGCCATTTTGCGTATAATTATATGTGCGTTTTCCTATATCTAACTCAATATATTTTTTTTTTTTAGACCGCCATATTTCGTCATCCATCTGACGTATAAGCATAAATCTATCTTTTGCAATTTTTTAGGAGAGCAAAATCAAAAGTAAGCATCAAAAACGACATAATGTGTCCGTGACCACTGAAAAAACAAAGTTTAAGTAGAACCGCAGCGGCTTTTTAAAAAAGCTTCGCAGAGCAAAAGTCCTAGCTCTACCGGAGCAAGTAGCGGTTGTAATGAAGCTCTATTTCGGTAGAGCCGGAGCAAGAGAATAGGATGTTTCTCTAAAGAAGTAATGCTTAGGTACACCACAGCACCTTTCTCCGGTACAGCTTGAACCTTAATTGCTTTGCGAAGCTGTTTTAAAAGGCTGCTTCGGCTGTACATAAATTTTGTTTTTTCAGTGACATTATCACCATCCATCAGTGTTAATTTTACTAATTATTAGTGTTTTAGAATAATTTTACGCCTAAAATTTCACTTCATCATCGCTATCTTATGTGTTTTGAGACGCTGATTTCAAAAATGCTATCAGTTTTCATTAAGCTGGCCTAGATTTTACGTAAATTCGAAATTACGTCTTCTTAGCAAAAATTTCGAAATTCTAGAAAAGTATGAGTTTTTAGTAAAAACTAAGGCCGAATTTGAAATCAACGGGTCAAAATACATGGTAAACTTCACGAGAGGGGTGAGAAAGAGGTATCTCTTATGATGAGAAAACCTGGCTTTACGTTCATAACAACCGGACACACTATGTCGTTAAGGCGTAAAAATCCAAAAACAAAGTTGACTAACTCCTCATTGGCTTTAATGACTAACACCCGTATGTTTTCCATTGTAACTTGAAAACTATTATACAAACTTGACACTTTTGACATCATCACGGATCGAACGTGTGTAATCTTGCACATATAGGACTCGATGAATAAGTCAAGTCAAATTTTCTACTTACGGCTTTACGTCAGATGGACTGTGGGGAAGCGTGCAATCTGGCATCATTGCATTCGGCTCATTAAAACCCATCAAATATATCGAATTATCAAGGAATCGCCAATGACCAGCGGATTCGACCTTTTCTATGGGTTTAAATGGACTAAAAGCCATGTTGCCAAATAGCACGCTTCGCCACTGCAGATGGACGACGATTTGGCAGACCATAAAATTTATGCACGCTGGAAAAAAATATGACTAGAGGCATGAGTCATGATAGTATGTGAACCTATGTACAGTGGCGTCGCGTGCAATTTGGCAACAATGTGTTCTATCCATTTAAACTTACGTAAAAGATCGAATTCAGGGGGTGCACAGTGCGCAAGGAAACTTCGATGTATTTAATGAGTTTTAATGGAGCAGTTACATTGTTGTCAGATGGCACGCGACGCCACTGCCTATGTACGGGATAGTAAAATTACCAGAATTCTAGTGTTTGCACCATAGCTCTTGAAATTGTTTCGGAAGTTCTAGTTAATTCTATGACTATCTTCTGGTATTAACACCAGAATGTTCTAGTTAAAGTACTAGACTTTCTGTCGTTCACATATCATCGTGCTTTTGCTTCTGTTAGTATGACTAGAGTCCCTATACACCGAGACATGTATATATACTACTAGCCGTTCCAGACACCCTACGGGTGCCCTCCACGGCCAGCATTCTAGGGGCACGGGCTAGTTGACACTTTGACACTTTGTTTGTTTTTCATTTAAAGAATCATGGTTGTTAAACGAACGATTGAAGAAGTATGGTAAAAATTACTGACAAAAATGACGGATCAAAAGTATTGGAGCGCTCAGGTTTAAGCAATGAGCTTTAGGACCGAGGGAGTTGCGACAGTTTTAACCCTTTTATCCCTGGTGTACATTTCTATGTACAGTCGGGGACAAAAAGAGTGTCAGATGGCTCCTTGAGGTAGGCCACCTACAATACTTAAATTCATTGAGATAAGTACTGCGGGTGGCGTACTTTCAAGGAGACATCTGACATTCTTTTTGTCCCTGACTGTACATCTGAATGACGCATCTTAAAGTTGCACTAAAAAAAAGAATAGGCTTTGGAAGAGTAGAATACTCCCCCACCGAAACAGTAAATATGAAAGACTATTCCCCTAAACCCCCCTTACACCGTAAACCACACCTTCCACCTGTTTTACGGTCAAAATTTGTTGCTCACTATACAGCCGCCATCTTAGATTTGAACATTTTGAGAAACGGAGTTTAAATTCGTGATCAGCGGCCCAAAGAACCCCTTGAACAACACCTTTCACCTGTTTTTTTGGTCAAAATTCGTTGCTTACTATACAGGCGCCATCTTGGATTTGAAAATTTTGAAAAACGGACTCTAAATTCGTGATCAGCGACCCGAAAAACCCCTGAAACGACACCTTCCGCTACATTTTAGGTCAATCTAGACTTTATGGTAGTTAAATGTGCATACTGACACATAGTGCGTCGAGCGTCGTGCGAGAATGAGCTCTCCCCCTCTTATTTTAAAATTCAATTTGCGGCGCTCACAGACGACTTTTTCAAAAACTGTTCCGACGGATCTCCTCGAAAAACCCTAAGGAATCATCGTGTCAAATTTGAGGGAAATCGCTTCGGCCAATTTTCGGGAAATAGAAAAAACATTTTGGAGGGACGTCAGCTTTATATATATAACTAGTGGCCGGTGGCCGCTTCGCGGCCAAGCATGATCCCGTTTCGCGTGATTTTTGTTTATTCAAGCTAGACTTTGACTCGATATCATCCACTCCCTAACTCCGTTTGCTATTCGCCCATCTAATCTTGCTCCGAAGAACGAAATCTAAAAACTTACTCTGTTATTCCTGAAATACTAAACTACAGTGGTATTTTCTCATGTACACTAAAGGTTTAGAAAACAGGAGTCATCATTTGGAAGGGCATAAATAGCATAACCCCCGCCGCCACCCCCTTACATGAAACTTAAACATTTTAGGGGTAGTCGTTCTCAAGAGGGCCCGATCCAAAACCGCCAATTTTTTTTGACGCTCATGGAGACGCCGAAACCCCTAGAATGGCGCATTAGAATGCGTCATATTAGCGCATGTGGATTACACGATTTAGAACTGTACAGAGAAAAGAAGGAAAGGAGAGAAAGAGACAGCGCGAGAGTGAGAAACCTGATGCATTCACAATAAAATGAGAAGTTCGGGATAAGCGAACAAATACGCATGACCGAGATCGCACAATAACCTTTCGTTGAACTGACATGTAAGAGTATAAGACATTGCTTTTCAGTAAATCAAAAATCTATGGAAGAGTGGAAGAGAAACTTAGCACGGGAAAAGTATGCCTTTTTCTAACAGCCCTTTATTAACGACAATCATTTTTTGAAATAGGTTGGCTCGAAAATTCAAGCAAACTTCATCTAAGAGTTTAATTTTATAAGCTTATTGGACGTGGGGTCATATACACATTATACACCCCCTATTATTTGGGGTCATTCTTTCAGCGCTTTTTGACTATCGATTTCGCAGCAAATTGCCGTGTTTTTGCTACTTTTTCAAAAATTCCTTGGCGCATTTGGTGTACGTTTTAGAGCTTTTGGCTTATCTTTTTTGGGAATTGGCGCTTTTAAATGGTCGCCTCCCTCCCCCCCCCCCCCCCAAACGATGAAATTCCTACTTTTTAGAGTTGTTCCAGACCACTTCGCGAAGCTCAAGTTAGTATGACCAGTGAACAACTGCTGGCAGCCGATTTTAGCGTGCGACGCGACGGGTCTATTGGACCCAGTTTCAGCATCTAAGGGCATCTCAAGTTCACCATAGAGTTTTAGTGTGAAGTAAACGGTTAGGCAAAAATTACATCAATAAATGCACTCATCGGTCGCAATCGGTTGTGACAAAACTCGCATAGCGTTTCAAACTCTATCTCACCCACTCTCCCGTGCGACCTCCAATCCCGTGTATACCCACCTCTTTCTATAGCACTGGCGGCTCGTGGAGGTGAGGCGACGAAAATGAGAGGTGTACAGGATTTTTTTTGAAATCCTCTTCACATAAACTTTTTTGATAATTTTATGTTCCATTCATACTTATGGAACTATTGAAAGAAAGGACGATGGAATAATAATTATTTAAACCTTTGTATGTTTTTTTTAATTTTTTTTTTTCTTTCTCAAACTTCAACAAATGTGAGGTGATGGATCCCTGTCGCCTCACTTGCCTCACCTGGCGAGCCGCCACTGCTTTCTAGTGTCCTGATTCGTATACACAGGGCCTCGTATTACGGCATGTTAATAGCAAAATCGCATTAAAATTGAGGAATGCATTTCTGCCAAAAAAATATTTCACAAAAGATGTCTCTAAATACAGTTTTTTTTTTTTTTTTTAAATTATAGTATAGCAGTACAACATGGGGGTTACGTGAGAGCAAGAAAGACAGTTTGTCTTTTGTTTGGAACGCTCATCACCGGATGACGTCATCACCAAGTCATCACTAACAGAACCGTCTATTTCGAAATAAACGTCGTACTGGCCCTCTAATATTACTGCACAGATTAAAAGATAACAGGTATATAATCAAATGAATCATAAAAAACTACATACTGAAGGCTCAAGAGATCTATCGAAACTTTGTTTTCTTTTTTTTTTTGTTTAAATCGGAAAAAACAGACCTTAAAAACATTATAACCTTGCCAAAACGCGAACTGAAACGAAAACAACTCAAATCGCCAACTTAAAAATGAAAAAATCTGCAACCATATTCTTGGTTCGTTAGTAAGTAGTATTCTTGGATGAATCACTTGCACATTTAAAGAAAACAACGCATTTACAACAGGAAGCCAATTATTTACTTAACTCAGTAATATTTGACAGTTTATTATTAATAAGAAAAATATAACCACCGTCTCAACTTATCAATATTAACCCTAATGTCCCTAATCATTTAGTTTCTTTATAAATTCTCGAAACCTAGCTCAAATTTGCAGGGTTATATTCGAGGTATCGAATCAATGCACCGATCTCATCAAGTCATCACTCGTTGATTGTACTATTCTGTAAATTTGCGTATGAAACATATGATAAATATCGAAGCTCTATACATCACGAAGCGATACAGCAAGCCATCATCAATCGAATACTGTACAGTGCTGTCGTATATTTAACATAAAAGTTACACATTTTTTATTAAGTCTGAAGTGACTGTATATTTCTCGACACAGCTAGCAGCACTGTGACTGTCCTATTGAGTATATCTACGAAAATACATGGATAAAAAGTCGAAGCTATACATCGATATCATTAAGTCGCTATTAAAATGCGTCTACTCGAACGGTTCCTCCCGCGAGTAAAACATATGATGAACATCGCCATGGTAACGTCAAATCGTGCGATCGAATTAAAAAAAAAAATTGTCAGAGCATCACGTTTCTCGCTCACACGCGTACAAAATCGTATGCTCTTCCGCACGTATGCATTTAAAAAGGGACTACAAAATCTCGCTTCTCTCTCTCACCCTTGCAAAACGAACTGATTCGCATCCTTTTCGCACTCGCACAACTTTTTGAGAGAAAAGTTTTAAGCATTTTAAAAAGGGACGCGGGGCCCGTAAGGAAAAACTTATAATTTTCCCGAAGCATTGGAGCCGATCCCGATCGAACGGTACCAGGCCCCTCCCGAACGGTGCAACGGTTCTCCGGGAACTTAGCTTTATTCTTACAAATATAATATAGGATATAATATAGGATAATATAGGATGAGAGTTGTGACAAGACTCTCAAAATGAAGAAGAAGAAGCGGATCCATGGAGCCCCCAAGAGGCAAATTGCAAATGGCGGATGGCCATTTGTCCCTGCGCTGTTGCCACTATTTCGCTATCTCTTGTAGGTTAGGTTCAGATTCTCGACAATAACGGTCGTTATTGAAAGAGCTAATGTTCGCTCCATAATATCATTCAAGCAGAGGAAAAATTAACAAAAATTACCGCGGTCACTGTTGCTTCAAATGTGTAATGAAAGCTAGTGTGCGAAAAGTAAACAAACCCTCCGCCATATTGCATTTGCCTCTTGGAGCTTTCTTGACAGCCTAAATCTGAGAGCCAATCAGAAATGGATTCAGCAATGGCGCAACTCTCATAGTATATAGGGACTCTAAGTATGACTAGAATCTGGTATTAAGACTATCACTTTTTTTTTGTCAGTGCACTGTGCATACGTTTTGCATCCTTAAGCAAACAAGCACAATCTCAACAATGGAGAACAACGATACTTATTCTAATGTTATTGACTGTGCATGTTCATTTTGGAATATCGTTGTTTTCATTAATGTCGTTTGTACCTTTTAAACACAGTCCATATCATTTGGAATATCGTTGTTTTTATTTGTGTCGTAAACACCCGCTTTTGACTCAGTCAATATCATTGGAATGTCATTGTTTTCATTAATGTCGTTTGTATACATTTAAAAACATTCAATATCATTGGAATATCGATGTTTTTATTAATGTCCTTTACACCTTTAAACAAAGTCCATATCATTGGAATATCGTTGTTTTTATTTATGTCGTGTACACCTTTAAACTCAGTCAATATCATTCAAATTTCGTGGTTTTCATTAATGCCGTTTACACCTTTAAAGACAGTCAATATCATTGGAATAACGTTGTTATCATTAATGTCGTTTGTACCTTTAAATACAGTCAATATCATTGGACTATCGTTGGTATCATTAATGTCGTTTGTGCCTATACATGCATAGTCAGGTTCATCACAAGGTTATAGATTAAAGAGGTATGCTCATCTGACTTCGCGCCACAAATTCAGTAGCACGCAGTTCAAAATCACTGCAAGCGACATGGCCGACAAAAACAGAAAACGTTTGCTCTTTGCAGAAAACATTGGGTTGTTTCCTGCTTTAGCCCAATGTTTTCTGCAAAGAGTTTACGTTTTCTGCTTTTGTCGGCCATTTTGCCTGTAATGATTTTGTTCTGCGCGCTACTGAATTTGTGGCGCGAAGTCAGATGAGCATACCTCTTTAATTTATAACCTTGGGTTCATCAGTTTCATTCAGTTTCAATATCTTTGTTTTATTAATAGCACAGAATAATACGATCAGAACGGAAACTCCCATGAGAGCCAATGGAAGCAAGTTTGGAATTTAACGGCACCAATAGGCAACGATGTGGTCCTATATCCCAACATGGCGAACGTGTGTGATTTGTGTTGAAACTCATTTATTTCTGTAAATTTTGGAAAGAAATCTTAAGTTTCCGGCCTCACTTTCATTCTATAGGCATTTCAGAATGAAAATTTCGCGGATCACGTACTATATTTTTTTTTTTCGCGCCCGAATCCGGATGTAAACATCCTATACCCCAACATGACGGACGCGAAATGAATTTGCTTCAAAATCCGACAGAGTTTCCGTTCTGGTTGTGTTATTCTGTGTTAATAGCATCTCATAATCTGAGGAACTCAGAGAACGAAAGACAGAGATGAAACTGAGACAATTTGGCAACCTCGCAATAAGAGAAGGCGATAAATTTGCATTTATATTAGTTGGCTTGTACTAATCTGTCGAGTTAATTGTCGGCTAGCTCCTTGAGCGTGCGTTCGTGTTTGCTAATGGAAAAGGTTGACTAATCGTATTAGTAGAATGAAAAAGTGGATGCTGAAAATATGGGGAAAATATAAAAGGAAGGGAGATTGAGGAAGGGGAGGGGCGAGGGGGAGGGAGGGGGAGGGAGGGAGGGGAGGGAGGGGGAGGGATGGGGTGATGAGGAAGAGGGGGGATAAGGGGGAGGGGTAGAAAGCGAGGCGAGAGAATTGAGAGGAAGAGAATGGATTGAGGCTTGAGGTAGGTAAAATAAAAATTGAAACGAAAACAATTTCACGCCGTTCATTGAAGCTCTAAGGGAAACTCAACGATCCGCAATTTTTGTATTTCAGTATTTTTTTGCTTGATATCGCAAGTCTCAATGAGTCTGTTACGAGATTCTGCTAAAGCTATAGAGAGGGTCTATTTCTATTGTGAAATTCACTTGAAAATAACATTAAGAGCCTCAGAAAGTTCCAAATGACCTCAATTCAATTTAATTCAAATTTTCTTTATTTGCGTAGTTTGCACAAAAAGGCTTAACAAATGCGTCGTATAAAGAGAAGAAGAGGAGATAAAGAATAAGTTATAAAGCCAATATCATAAACTGTAAAGTACAAAACATAGGTACTATTAAAATAGGCACTACTAATAGGTACTACTTACTAAAATATGTTTTGTAATTTACAGTTTATATTACTGGTTTTATAACTTATTCTTTGTCTTCTCTTTTTCTCTTTACACGACGCATTTGTCAAGCCTTTTTGTGCAAACTACACAAATAAAGAAAATTTGAATTAAATAGTACCTACAGATGTCATAAAGGCACCGTGATACGAGGTATCTTTTTAATCTACAAAGGAAACCTGGTTCATTAAACGTTTGTTCGAGGGAGGGAGGTAATTTGGAAAAGTACTCAAAACTCATCAGTATAGGAGGTTGAATTTCTTGGTTAGTGTCGACAAGAGTGCATTTCTAGTATTGTGACTATATGAGTGAGTTGAAGTTGACCCTCCATCACCCCATCAAAGTCTCAGTAATAATATTCCATGGTGTTCGATGGTGTACCTGCCACTAAGTGATATGGATTTTGAAGGTTTGTAGTGATCATAGGTATTTTGCATTAAAAATGATCAGAAATTCATGTTTCATGTATGTTGCAGCAAAAAAAGGCAAAAGATTCATTGTCAAAATAATCAAGAAACTTGTAAATATATCAATTTTACGCCTTTAGATGGATCATTTCACAAAAGTCATTATGAGGCAAATTTCAGTAATAAAACTTCTGTGAATCAAATAATAGAGGTTTGTATTTTTCTGCCAGGAAATCGTAGTTTCGATTCTGTTTGGACATTTTTCTTGGTCAAAAATCAAAATTATGAGCAGTTAATGGCAATATAACTGGAAACTGAGTTTAATAAACGATTTCACAGCTTAAAATGAGTCAGATATTATGGTTTTTAGACGGGCAATAACGACTTTAAAACGTTTCTGAAGCAAAAAACGAAAACTTCTTATGTCCGGAGAAATGTATATTTTGGACCAGTGTACGCCATTCTGACGAGCTCGTGATGTAATTGGAGAAATTTGCGGTTTCTAGCTCAGCGATTTAGTGACGGAATCACAAAAACGATCGACTGATTTCCAAAAATCCATAGATTGAAAACTAAACTCCATCAAGTGGCGAGTATTCGCTTTCCCAAGGCTTTAAATTATGAATATGTCAGCGGAAGCACCTAAATTACGAAATTTTCTCTCGCCGAAGAAAGGTTTCATTCATAAAAGTTTTTATTATTTTCCTCTCGCAATATTTCTTAGCCACTCCACCACTCAGTGGTACTATCATTGTAATTTTTTTGAATGCAAACATTTTTCGTTCCGAGATCCTATGGGATGTTTTAGAGAAGAAGTTTCCTACAAGTTGGAAACTGAAAAATGACTATGCTTTACAGAGATCAAAAACTTTATTTCGTGATCATTTCACTGATACTTTGTCCTCATTTGTTTTCGATTATGAATATGAAACAATAATCGACCTTTAAATACATCAACGAAAGTTCCTTATAAAGTACGAAATAATTGCTTTTGTTGAAGAAAAGTTCCATTCATAAACGAAGTTACTCTCTCCCTCTTTCAATATTTGTGAGCCCTTTCATTATACGTTACTCAGTGGAACAAACATTTCACATTTTTTGAACACGGAAAAACTTCGTTCTCAGGTCCCATAGATACTTATTGTTAGAAAACTCCTTATGAGTTTTCTAACGATATGTCCGAAGTTAGCGAATTACAATAATTTACAGTTAACACTGTTTTACTTTGTCCAATTTTTTTATTGAGTATGATTGGAAAGAACAATGACATTTTCAATACGCGAATCCATACTCCTTTCCTTGTAAGTAATTATATCTAGAGTCCCTATATACTATGAGAGTTGCGCCAAGACTCTCAAAAAGAAGAAGAAGAAGCGGATCAATGGAGCTCCTAAGAGGTAAATTGCAAATGGCGGATGGCCATTTGCCTCTGCGCTATTGCCACTATTTCGCTATATCTCTTATAGGTTAATTTCAGATTCTCGACCATAACGGTCGTTATTGAAAAAGTTGTAGTTCTCCAGAATAATATTCAAGCAGTTGAAAAATTAACAATAATTACTGCGGTCACTGTTACTTCAAATGTGTAATGAAAGCTAATACACGAAAAGTAAACAAACCCTCCGCCATTTGCATTTGCCTCTTGTAGTGTTCTAGAGGGGGGTTGGGGCCCTGCTGGTGAGAGCTGTGCGATGTTGGTTGGTTCGAAGCCCTCGGGATGATCACGGTAATGCAGAAATACGCGACAGAATTAACTTATAAACACTTTATTTGATGAAAACGCGACACTTACTTCGGATTTCAACACTTACAAACTCTAGTTTTAAGAGCAATCTCTGTAAAACTCAGATTCACACTTCCAAATTCAGGCTTACACTTCGAAATACTCAGATTCACACTTCCAAAATCAATTGTGCCAGGACTCGAACCTGCACTCACACAAACACAATCTCGCAAATCCAATCTCACAAATCCCCACAATATTCGCAATCTTCACACTATTCGCTCTCTTCGCTTTCTAGCCGTCGTTGTTAGTGTTTCAGGCCCTTTTATCACCTCGGATGCAATGACGTATCCGAAAATCGCAATCTTGCGTCATTACACACGATTTTCTTAAACAAACGCTTCTCAAACTCGAAGATCATTGGCGGATCTAGCAATCTGACAACAGTGTATTCTCCCCATTTGTTTGTATGAGAAATAATCGATTTGGTAAGGGGGCTGCAGCCCCTCCAAGAATCGATTGTTAATCATACATTCAAATGAGAGGAATGCGCATACAAATCACACAAACATCTCGCATTCCAAGCGCCAAAACGCAGCTTCTCGCAGCCTCGCCTAGATTGAACGCGGCTGAAGTGCAATCCAAGCTTTGCCAAATCTATCAGATACATGAATACTAAACCCATATTTGGGTAGCGAACTCTCCCCATTACACTCTTGGGGCTTTCTCGACAGCCTAAATCTGAGAGCCAATCAGAAATGGATTCAGCAATGGCGCAACTCTCATAGTATATAAGGACTCTAATTATATCCTTTCCAGACGTCATCAGAGGTGGTTTGTAAACAATCAAATATCGTTTTTTTCCAGTGGCGCCTCGTTCTATTTGGTAACTTTATGGATTTTGCCTTTTGGACCTATGCAAAAGTATGGATTTCTCAGGGATTCAGCAAAGTCTTTGAAGATCCATTATATTTTGCGTGGGTTTAAATGGAGGGAGTCCGTTGTTCCCTGGTAAACGTGTTCCGTGACTTTCCATGACCAAAATTCAGTGGGCATTATTTCCATGGGATAGTTATCATATTCCTATGATCTTACATGGAAAATCTAATGGAATCCCATGAGAGGCCCACGGAACTCCATGAAATATTATGTAAAAATAATATTTGCCCACGGAATTTTAGTCATGGATATTCATCTAACACTTTTACCAGAGTTGCCACATTTCCACGAGCCACCACTACGTTTTTCTCTCATTTGAGCCCAAGCAAGATTGACAATTCATAGGGGGTATGGGGGTTACATTAAACCCCCTAAGGTCCATGTGTTTATAAAGATAAGGTGAGTAATTGATTAAAACTTTTCTCCAATCGATGTGTTGCGTACTTTTACTTCAACAGTATAGATCCTTGACTCTTATGAAAAATTCGGCCAAAATATAACGATAAGTGCCCTTTTAAAAATGTTTAAAAACCACACTCACTATAACTTATGCCATCATTTCAATTTCAAACAACTCACGCAACACTAGACAGTATTTGCACGGTCAAACTATTAAAGACGGAACTATCGTGTATATGTAAACGACATCACCACCACAAAATGATGGAAGTTCCTTCTAAATAATACGTGAAATACTGTCTGCATTTGCTGTCTGGTCTTTTCTGGCTTCTCACAGATTACAAAGTAATACAAGAATTGTATGCATCTAAACAAAACATTAAAATGTTAATAAGTTGTGTTGATGTTTATACATAAACGAGAAATGGTTCCGGGTGCATGACTGTTTGTCGGTAAGAATAGTGTCTAGTGTAGCGCGGGTTGTTTGAAACGGAAGTGTTTTTCTGAGTTTTTGTATTTCGAAAGTTTTTAATGTGCGCATCATTATTTTTGCCGAATTTTATATTAGAATCAATGTGTCATATTGCTATGACAAAAGTAAGCAACAGACCCATTGAAACCTATTCAAAAGTGTCAGAAGTTTTGCCTGCCAACTTATTTCGTACCGTGACCATTGTGCGACGTGCGTTGCTCTAGCTTCCGTAATTTTTCGCGGGCAAAATGACCCTTAAATTGCTATCCGGGTCTGATTTGTCATTTTCGGACCCATAATTCAGACTTTCTCGCCGCTTGAAATTATGCGTGGGGATAGGAATAACGATGGAAAGGGATGGGGTGGGGCTGAAGGAAGCTTTTAAAGAGCGCGCTCGAAAAAGCAAATCGCCTTTGTGTGGACAATATAAAGTCGAAATATTCTTTCCTTCCTTTTTTTTCCTCAAAAGAAACCTTTACTGGAAGAAAGAAAGGCCCGTAGATAGTGGTGACCAGAGCACAGTAGTCAAAGCATATACTGGCGTCCCGGGAAGTCTGGCAACGCTGAAGTTTGTTCATTCAAATGCATGAAAAAGGTCGAACTATTGGAGGTTGCACTCAATGCACTCTCTCAAATCGATATTTTCAATGGGTTTAAATGGACTAAATTCAGCGTTGCCAAATCACACGCAACACCGCTGAGTCAAAGTAAGTCTTTAAAAGCAGCTGGCAATTAAGCCTGCAACACAGAATAATACAATCAGAACGGAAACTCTGTCGGATTTTGAAGCAAATTCATTTCGCGTCCGCCATGCTGGGATATAGGATGTTTACATCTGGATTCGCGCGCGAAAAAAGAAAATAGGACATGATTCGCGAAATTTTCATTCTGAAATGCCATTAGAATAAAAGTGAGGCCGGAAACTTAAGATTTCTTTCCAGAATTTACAGAAATAAATGAGTTTCAACACAAATCACACTCGTCCGCCATGTTGGGATATAGGACCACAGCGTTGCCTATTGGTGCCGTTAAATTCCAAACTTGCTTCCATCGGCTCTTATGGGAGTTTCCGTTCTGATTGTATTATTCTGTGCCTGCAATATGGCAAAGTTTCGTTTAGTATCATTTAATCATATGCTGGAGGTCAAATCTACAGTGTTCGCCGCACACCTAAACGTTCGAGCTTTTTCTAACAATTAAATGGATAATCCGTAACGTTACAGATTCATTGATAATCTAATAAGTAACGCACGCTTTACCAATACATAAATTGTATTGGAGTTCCCCTGCTTGTTTTTTTACTTTCTCACTCCCCATAGGGTAGAGAAAGTATTGTAATCATGAAAAATTTGAAAATTGAGTTAGCTCCATTTCTTGGCATTTGATGACCCCAGGAACCCAAAAAACCATATCCCAAAAAATGTCCGTCCGTCTGTCTGTCTGTGTGTCTGTGTGTCTGTGTGTCCGTCCGTCACGGATGATATTTCCTCAACTATTCATCTGTTTGCATTCAAATTTGGCAAGAAGAATTGATTTCTACTTTCCAAGAGGAGCTTTTTCGGATTTTGTCCAAAGTTAAAATTAAGGGGGGTTTAACCCCAAAAATAGGCCAAAAATGGCAAAAAAATGGAATTTCTAAAAAATGGCTCTAAGGATTTCCTTTAAACTTGGGGAAAATATGCTCCTAAGAGAGACAAATCGAATGGCATTATTCGTTTTTTCGAGAAAACCCTAATAAGGGTAGTTATGGGAGAGGGGGGTGGGGGAAATGGGGTAAAATACCCATTTCCGAGAGCACTATGGTGATGATTTTCTTGAAACTTGGAGAAAATATACTCCAAAGACTGACAAATCGAATGGCACCAATCATTTTTCCAAGAAAACTCAAATAAGGGTAGTTACGGGAGAGGGGGGTGGGGGAAATATGGCAAAATACCCATTTCCGAGAGCACTATGGTGATGATTTTCTTGAAACTTGGAGAAAATATACTCCAAAGACTGACAAATCGAATGGCACCAATCATTTTTCCAAGAAAACTCAAATAAGGGTAGTTACGGGAGAGGGGGGTGGGGGAAATATGGCAAAATACCCATTTCCGAGAGCACTACCACAAGGATTTCCATGAAATTTGGTGAAAATATGCTCCTAAGACAGACGAATGGAATGGCATCTTTGTTTCTACCATAATATTCTCAGAAGGGTAGTTTTGGGAGAGGGGGGGGGGGGGGTAAACAAGTAAAACTTCAATTCCAGCAATGCTGCATTTAGTCCATTTGAAGGCATGAAAAAAATCAAACTACCAAAGGTACAGAGTGCTCTCCACTGAATCGATAATTTACATGGGTTTAAATGGACTAAATGCAGCGTTGCATGATTGCATGTGACGTCACTGATATTATTTGAAAAGTATAAACGTACTCACTGTTATAATTCCAATAATGAGTATGAAAAGTAAATATTTGATGATATTAGGTAAAATTATGCAGCTCCAAACGAGAAAACACTAAAACCCACGTGTGGAATTTCTGCGTTATTCGTGCTTGGAGCTACCACGATAGGGAGAAATAACTTGGGTGCACTAAAACTTCAAATATAAAATCACTGACATAAAAATTAAAAAGATAGGTATTCAAGTTTCACCGGTGAAATTATTTTTTTAAGAAACTGAGGCCAACAAAGAGGGATTACAAACGCACACACGTTCACTCAAAATAATGCACTTATGAAACAAAAACAATCTATGTTGATATACAATATCATCGAGATGTAACCTTGCGATGATTTGCTGAAGTGCCGATCGTAAATGCTAAATAAATGATACACTTAAATTAACACTGAGAAAATCGATTATTCGGGAGGGAACGGTGTCGGAAGTTTCAGCGGACATTGATCAGTGAGAAGTAATCACAGACACTACAACAAAACTATCGGTAACATTTTAATTAGCACAAGAAGTATAAACCATTATTCTCAATCTCAACAACGAATGAACCGAATGTAAACAAGTATGAGTTCTGCCTGCCTCTCCGCCTGCCTCAGGTTTTGACTGTTGTTGTGTTGCCTCGCACTCGCGAAGCGCAGGCGCGGCGAGTCCATTTTATTAAAACTTTTATCTTGAGGGGTGTAACCATGAAACTGCTCGAGACTCGACATGCCACGTAAGAACCTCTGACTTGGCGATGCCACAAAACGGCATCGCTAGTGAATGCGTTCTTTGGAACACTTTACAGTTCGCACGGCGTTTATGAAGCGCGAAATAACCAGTGACAACTGACAAGGAGGTACGAAAAGGATGGTCATAGTCATAATACATAGACCTCATAATTCTAATTTTCTCTTGCTAGACGATGCTGTTTCTATCTTCGCAAGGTTAGATCTAATGCTAGCGGAGGGGGGCAATTCGAAGGGGAAACAAAAGGAGGGAGAACTCGACAAAAATGTCATCACTTTTAATCGATTTACCATTACAGCAGAGGGCGGTCAAGAAAAAAAAATTGCCCCCCGTATAAAAAACGTAGATTAGCCCCTGCATCTTTGTGAAGTGTAAAGCTGTTTCCATATTTTTTGAATGGTTACAGCTCAAAAAAATGAAATTTATGCGATAAATTATTGAGATACACAATAATTATAACTTTGATCGAAACATAGATTACGTAAAATTGAGTATATACAGCTATGTAGGTTGTCTCAGCGTGGTACCGAAACGGTGGAACACCCCGTAGAATCGAGGAAAATTGACCTAACTTTGAGCCTCTGTAGAATGTTTTACAATGAAATCGATCGATTCTCGTCAGGCGATATCTATCGATACCTAGATAGAGCCAGACCACGATAATATGAAACTGTACGTAATCAATCAATATATACTGCAAATTATTGGCACCATGGAGCGAGAAAGTCGCGTGCGGACCCCGCAACAGAATGTGCCTATAGGTCAAAACGGCGCGAAGCGCCAGTAACGCCTGCGCGTAGCGCAGGTGCGGGGGTTTGGGGGCAGAGCCCCCAAAAATCGGCGCGGAGCGCCGATTTTTTTTCTTTCTTTTTTTTCTAGGGTACAAGGAACGTTATGCAACAGTGCACGAATTTCATTCCCTCGCATGAACCTTAACGCATCGATGTAGCAGAATCTGGTCTTTCCCTTCCTTTTCTTTAAATGCATCGTCTAATTTATGTGCGATCCTTTGATTTGACTTAATGTCCATCCCAAAGTCGTTGAAAAGGCGAATAGTATAAGATGGCAAGGTGGTTAGCAAAAAGAGCTTTAGATAACGTCTAATAAATTGAAGTTGGTGACGAATGAGGTGATGTGAACAGCGTTGTCACATTTAAGGTTAGAATCCAATTATTTTACTTTGATTCTCATGGGAAATCTGCGGCCTAAAGTCCTACATTTGGTAACTCTGGATGTGAAATTTTCCGGGCTAACCTAACATTCACGACTCACAATGAATCGATTTTTAGACATTTGCGAACATAGACATTTTTGGTTTTTAGGTTATGCTGCGTAGGCAAGCTCCAAGAGATTTCGTCCATTACACGTTTTGTCCAAAAAAGGTTGTCTATGTAAATTAGTCCAATCTAAATTGTCCATTAGATATTATTTCGTCCAAAGCGCTAATTTGTCCAACGTACAACATACCCACTTTTTATTTAGTTCATTTTGAATCGGTTCATCAATTTCGTTCAATATTTTGAAACATTCGGGGAAATAAAATAACATTCGTGGAAAAATCAACGAAACACACTATTACGCACTGGTTAAAACGAACGATCTCATTTTTCGTATCAAAAGGGGACATTCAACGCTCCTGTCTTTGAATATCGTGTTTGAATCTTGTGTAGAGCGCGCATCTTCTCATTTTTGGGCATAATGTTTTTGGCCAATTTTTCATTAAATTGTCCATTAGATATTATTTCGTCCAAAGCGCTAATTTGTCCAACATACAACATACCCACATTTTATTTAGTTCATTTTGAATCGGTTCATCAATTTCGTCCAATATTTTGAAACATTCGTGGAAATAAAATAACATTTGTGGAAAAATCAACGAAACACACTATTACGCACTGGTTAAAACGAACGATCTCATTTTTCGTATCAAAAGGGGTCATTCAACTCTCCTGTCTTTGAATATCGTGCTTGAATCTTGTGTAGAGCGCGCATCTTCTCATTTTTGGGCATAATGTTTTTGGCCAATTTTTCTGTTGGACAAAAGTAAACTCTGGACATTTTTAAATTAAATAATTTTTGTACGTATGCTCACATTGGACAAAATAGAAGGTTGGACCAAACAAATTGGACATTTTTGCTTTGGACAAAATCTCTGCTAACCGTAGGCAACGAGTTATAGCGATAGAGAGGATTTATTGGACGTGATTTTGAAACTTTGAGTTGGTAGTCTTGAGGAAAATCTTTTATACACATTTTACAAGGGATTGCCACATTTTTTTTTTTTTTTTTAAACTTTAAAAAAATAGTTGTGACTAATCAACTTGAGATTGGTTTTAACCTAAATTGCAAGTGTTTTAGAGTAGCTATCTGGACACAGAAACCTATATTCCTGTTTATTCTGGAAGGATTTGCGCGATAAAGAAACTGACTTATAATACAGAAAATAATTGGATTCTAACCTCAAATGTGCCAACGATGTTCACATCACCTCATCCGTCACTTCAATTTATTAGACGCTATCTAAAGCTCTTTTTGCCACTGTAAAAGTATGCCTTAAAAAATCTAAAACTCATTGAAAAATAATGGACAGCATAATCAAAGACCGTTTCGAAGAGAGGGCTTTCGGAAAAGTTTCGATATTGCACTCGACGCCTGGAATATTGCAAAAACGTCACTCCTACACTATATTTGAAATCGACAGAAGTGTCGTTGTTGCACTCATCGCCTCAATGTGGCTGTAGGAAATTTTTATAATACAAACGCTTTAAGGGTCGATTCTTTTGAAAAAACTAGCAAAAATGACGATAAGAGTACTGAAAACTCACGGAACCCACTCCGAAATTCACAATACGGTTGCTTTTGAATGCGCGATCTTAACCCTTTAAGGGCCAAGCCCATAAGCCCCACTCGTTCTTCTCCTCTACTCTATTTCACATTGATTCAGTCTTCATTTCGGATAAACGAAATTATAGATGGGTGAAAAACACTACAATAGATAAGGTCTCGTCGGGCTCCTTCAATGTGTTGTATAGGCAATTCCAACTCCCCCGAGTACGAACAGTTAACTACTTTCCCTTTATACACAAAAGAGTGCGGTGTTCCATTGAACTAATCTGGTTCTTAAAGGGTTAACGGTGGCATTGTAGGCACTAATAATGGGAGATTCCAATCTGTAATTATTGTCACTCCCGTCAAGAAATGGCCAATAAGAGACAACTCTCATTTCTTCTGTTCTCCGCGTTTAGATACTATTGAACGGCTGCGAATCACATGGGCGGATCCAGCAATTTGGCATCCATGAATTCATTCCATTTGAACATATGAGAAACAATCGATTCTTGAGGGGGCCATGACCCTGTTACTAATCGATTGTTTCTCATGCATTCAAATGGGAATAATACACAGTTGCCGGATTGCTGGATCCGCCTTTGCTGAACTTGATGGCTAGTTATATACTCCGTGGATATTCCTTCCCTGCACGGGGAGAGTGATAAAATTATGACAGGAATCTCTCATTTGTACAACTGTCCCATTCATAAATCACCTCTGCGCAATGCGATGGACAATTTCTCTGACCAATCAGATCGTTCGAATTGAAATGTACGGCCAAAAAGTACGTATGTGGATCGGCTGGCCCTCCTCTCTTGTTAACACGCATATGGCTTTAAATAAATTAATATTCGTTCCGTATCAGTTCACCAGCTAGCTCTTTGATGTCAGTGTGAGCGAAAGGATTTTGAGCCATTTGAAAGAACTAAAATTGGTAATACCCCCCCACCCCAACCCCCACCTCCCACCCCCCCCCCATTCCCATGAGAAGAGCACCCCTTCTTCCTCGATCCTGAGAACTATACTCATCCAGTGCCCATGGGCGGATACAGGGAATTGTCTTTCTCTCTCTCCCTCCATTTGAACTTATGCGTTAGAAAAAGACAGCAGAGGGGGCCATCACGTGACTTCGGCCCCCTTTTCTGTCCTTTTCTAACGCACGTTTTCAAATGGGAGGAGAGAGAGAAAGATGATTCCCTGTATCCGCCCATGCCAGTGCCTTAATATCTGTGGAGGAGACTTGATTCGAAAGGACACAATGGGATCCGGCAATTTGGAGGGGATCCAACTTTTGACATTTCCGCTCCATCGGGTTATATTCGAGATTCGGAATATTTTTACGCGTTTCGCCCGTTTTTTTTTTTTTTTTTTTTTTTTTTTTTTTTGCAGCTCCAATTTAGCGAACAATATTTCAAAGACGGGAGTCAGTTTTCTCATCGATCCCCGCGTTGAATGAGGTTGTCAAACTTATCAGTCTACATGAGTGACCGCGCACTGATCAGGCCCCAGGGTAACAGAAATTTTCGATGATGCGGAAAAATTGGATTGAAATTTCATCATACTAACTTCTTTAGCTGTCTTCAAAGTTACCAAATGAATAATATTTATGTTAACCCTTTTGAGTCCGGGGGAGTGGGGTCTGGAACAACCCGAAGTAGGTTACATTGCTATAGGTAAACACTAATTTTTTTAAATTGAATTTTGAGACTTCGCGACATTCTAGGAACTGAAATAGCTGCATGACTCGCCACTTTTGTCATTATAACAAGCAGCACGGGTGAGTAATGATAGTATTACTTGATACTAACATGCAGATTCCTCCTACCCAGAAATGGATTCACGAATTTGTTTTCTCTCTCTGCCCTCCTCCATCTCTCTCTCCCTCTCCCTCGCCCTCTCTTTTTCCCTACTGTCCCTATAATATTCTGTAATTTTCTATAGCAGACGGTTCTAGCAAACATATTGCATGGTGGGGGGGGGGGAGGTCCGGGCAAACCCAAATCCTGTTTTTGCGATAAAAGATTGTATTTCACACTAATGTTCTTATGCTTTCAGGATGTGTCAATAAGTGTTTGTTATATATACAGTTACCAATTTTCACACTTTTTATTTTTCAATTAGTTTTGGATTTATAAGCCTGTATAAAGTCGTATAGGGTCCGCGTAGCCCCCTCCCCCTCTTATTGTTAGTGCTTAGGAAAATCTAAAAAAAGAAATACATCCAGAAAGTTCATTACTTGTACTTTCAAGGGTTCTTAATAAAACATTAATTGAAAAAGAAAATCATGCAAAAAAAAAAAAAAAAAAAAAAAAAAAAAAAAAAAATCATGAATGTGCGGTCATATCCATTAAAAAAACGGAATTTTAGCTTGGTTTGAAAAAATATTATAGTGACTGGCAGTTCAAATATCATGTCTAGGTTACATGGAATAATTCTACCATGAGAGAATAAATTTTAAACAATTTTGACTGGAGATAACTTAATTTTAAATCGGGGTCCTAGCAGACCCCCCAACCCCCCTCTTAGTAATCAGGGATATCAAATACCTTAGGGTTATGAAGGCAAAAGGAGTGAAAAGATAGGAAGACAAATTCTCAGATCCACCAGCATTCTGGGACATCATTTTAAGTAAAAGTGTCCCCCTACCTTCCGGCATGACTCGGAGACGAGGAAATCTCAAAACTCTCCGATAAAGACATTCGGATCAAACAAACACGCTCGCCCTCTTCAAATCAATTGAACTCATCCGAAAATGCACTTTTGAAAACTGCGCATGAAAATATGATCTCGGCCATTTTGCCTCGGGAAATTCGAGTCGTCCCTCCGCCCTCCCCCTCTCAGGCTATCGTAAAGATCTTTCACGGAACGTCAAGAAATAAAAATCACTCAGTGAACGAATGTCAACTCCAATAAATGTATTTTTACGGGTTATTAACAACAAACCGCTTCAATCTTGGTGTCTGCTAAGCGCTTGCTACCCCCTGCTCCCCCCTCCTCCCCCTCCTCCTCCTCCCCCCTCCTCCCCCTCCTCCCCCTCCGCCCCCTCCTCCCCCCTCCTCCCCCGGTCCGGTCACCGATCCAAGCCGCGCGCTGTGTCTTACGCCACCGTGATCTTATCTCCAGTCCGCGAGACGGACGCAGTGTTGCCAGAACGCTTGCTTTTCCCACAAGAACACATAGAATGACATGGGCGGAACAAGCAATTTGGCAACTGTGGACTCTTCCCGTTTGAATGTATGCGAAACAATCGATTCTTGAAGGGTCCATGGCCCAATTTCTAATCGATTGTTTCTCATACATTCAAATGGGAAGAATCCACAGTTGCCAAATTGCTATAGCTCCGCCCATGCATACAAAAAGCCGGAGGATCTGGCAACACTGGGCGGACGCAAGTGTCAACCGTTGCCAGATTGTTTACTTGCGAAATCTCCTCCTCTTCCAAGGTACTTACCATGTAAATCCTTTGAATTTTCACCGTCAAGTATGACATCATGGACATAGCCAGGGGCGTCGAGAGGATTTTGGGGGCCCGGGGCAAACTGTGCATTTGGGGCCCAATTTTTTGTATCATCCTCTCCCTGGGGGGGTCTGGGGGGACACCCCCCAGGTTAAAGGGGCTCTGGGGGGACACCCCTCAGGTTAAGGGGGGTCCGGGGGTCCTCCCCCGGAAAATTTTTAAAATCAAGCTTCTAATTGACGCAATTTTAAGCTATCTCTACTGAAACATTTCAAACAATCACAGCAGTCGAATGTTTGATTTTTACGTTTATTTTGCCACATGATGTGACAGACTTGAAGATTTTCGACACAAAAAATTCTTTGTTTCGACTTTGATTTTTAAAAATAAAAAAATAAAATAAAATAAAATAAAAAAAAAAAAACATTCATTTGTCAACTTTTTATTTCTCAGCCCTTTTTGGTTAATCACATTTTCACCAGTGTTGGCTGGGACGTCGAGAAAGTTCTGGAGGTTTTGCTACGAACCAGTGGTGCACCGAGAAATTTGCCTGGGGGGGAGGGAGGTTGGTACGACTCAAACTCCGAGGGGTCTGGGGGGTATGGAATACCCCTCAGGACAAACGGGGGGTCCGGGGGCCCTCCCCCGAGAAAAAATTTCAATTTTCCTTACCTTCAAATTGAATTTTACGGTACTTTCATGTACGCAGTAAAATTTAAATGCTGAAATATATTTTTGATTTTGCTGCATGAAATCTTTGCTCTTGACTCATAATTGGAGGGAGAAGAGTCAAGTGGAATGTGGTTGAAGGAGCCATGGAATATTCACCGAGGGGTTCACCGAAAGGGGGGGGGGTCCGGGGGCCCTCCCCCGGAAATTTTTTTAAATTTTCCTGACCTTCAGATTGAATTTTACGGTACTTTCATTACAGTAAGATTGAAATGTTCAAATATATTTTCGATTTTGCCCGCATGAAATTGTTGCTCTTGACTCATGGTAATTGGAGGAAGAAGAGTCAAAAGTAATGTGTATAAAGGAGCCATGGAATATTCATAGAGGGGGTTCAGCAAGGGGGGCCCCCAATTTATTCGGCTCGCCACAGGCCGTGGAATTACGTGGTCTCTTCCTTTTCGACCCCACTTTCAAGCACCATGTCATCAGTCACTACTTCTTCCCTCTCTTTTCCCTTTTTCTTTGCCCTGTATATTCCCCCTCTTCGCTTTTTTCCCTGTTTTTCTTTTCTCTTTTTCTCTTTTTCTCTTTTTCTCTTTTTCTCTTTTTCTCTTTTTCTCTTTTTCTCTTTTTTTCTTTTTTTCTTTTTTCTTTTTTCTTTTTTTCCTTTTCCTTTTCCTTTTCCCTTCTCATGATTTGGGGGCCCCCGAAGAGCGGGGGCCCGGGGCATTTTGCCCCATCAGCCCCCCCCTCTCGACGCCCCTGGACATAGCTAATGTCACTATTCAAGTACTTACTCAATGAAGTCGTCACCGGTTTATTCAGTTATTTTTTGCCTGTCTTCTTTTTTCTTTTTTTTATGTCCTCTGGTATGTTTATGATCTGTGAAAGAATTGTTCATCGTATTATAATATATATAGGGTGTTCGAAAAGAAAGGGAACTGATTTTATTGGACATTTTGGTGAGTCCAGGACTTTGTTTTTCACCCTAGTGACCCAGAGTTGGTAAACAACAGAGATAGGGGAGTGGAGGTCACTTGGTATCCTCTCTCTGTATCTTTTTTAAACACATCAGGTGTTCGAATATCCTTGAGGGAGAGAGAGAGAGTGAGAGAGAGTGAGAGAGAGTGAGAGAGAGGGATGGAGGGAGAAAAAAAGAGAGAGAGAGGGAGAGAGAGAGAGAGAGAGAGAGAGAGAGAGAGAGAGAGAGAAAGGCAGACCCTGGTAAGAATGGTCCATGCTGGGTCGTATAAATTATAAATTGCATGGACACCAATGTAGGTCTTCGTAAAGACATACTACAGGTGGAACTAGGAATTTTCTTTTGTAGGGGGGGGGGGGGATTGAGCAGGCAAAAAACTTTTGTTTTATTTTTTGTTTTTTTTTTTTTCCCTCTCATGCACCCATATAACTCTGACTATCGAGCTCCTTAATAACCCTTTTTTCCTAAAATCCAGGCAAATTTTGGGGGGAAACGGAAGACCACAAAGACAACCTGTATTCAACCTTTGGTTTTTACTCTTTGAATTCTCGATGAGAGACGACATTTTGGCCGAATGACTAAATAGCCCCCACCCTATTTCCGCCTATGCGTAAAAATGGATACATTCGTGCAGGTCAATGTGCATTCAAATGGACCCCCATGGACCTCCATACACATTGTACAGTGCACACCTCTTTGGATGTCCATGAAATTTTACGTGGACCAGCATGGATGTTCATGGCATGGTTCATGGCATGTTCCAGCGATTTGACAACCATGAATTCCTCCCATTTGAACGTATACAAAACAATTGATTCTTGAGGGGGCCATGGCCCTCTTACTAGTCGATTGTTTCTCATGCATTCAAATGGGAATAATACACTGTTGCCAGATTGATGGCTCTGCCTTTGGTTCATGGATGTCCATGAAGAGCCATGCAGGTCCGTGTACCAATAAACCAAAATTCGCTTTGGAAGTGCTGACAAGACCTTAATTGATAGAATTTGATGAAGCAGAAGACTTTATTAGGAGAGGGAACCAAAGGTTTTCCTAACTGTAAAGAGATATTGCCGGGTGAACCGAATATTTGGACGGCTCGGCTAAAGTCTTTTGCTCGGGTCATTTTCCTATCGAAGTTTTTGTCAGCGCTGCCAAAATATTTTTTCTGCGTTTTCCGTGATATCATGGTTTTATTCAAAATTGCATATTTCATAACTTCAAACATGAATGATGAAGTGAGAGTAAATAATGTGTTTTTTCTAAACAGTTTTTCTCAATGAGAATTCGATTGAAAAAATGTGCTTTATGAAAACTTTCGAATTCGATCTTTTACGGATAAAATACAAGGTTGCCGCAATGGCGAAGCGTTAAATCTAGCAACGTTGCAGTTGGGCCATTTAAACCCATTAAAACTATCGAACTGAATAGAATCGGCAATGATCATCGAATTCGATCTTTTGTATGTGTTCAAATGGAGAAAATGCTAAGTTGCCTAATAGCACGCTTCGCCACTGGGTTGCCGAATCACGCGCTACACTGTTCATAATTTTAAATGTAATGAATATTGTTATTAAAATTGTTTCACTTAAAAATGAAATTTTGCACATATTTCTTTTTAAACTACCCTATGTTTGCTTCAGTGAATGAGGTCCCTTCTCTGAGAAGCCTTAATGGGTTTCGAGAGGGCCGAAGCATCGCAAAATCCTCTGTGTTTTCTCTCATAATGATTTGATTGAGCTTTCCCCCTTTTTTTATTACATCCCTCCCCACAACGTCCTCTGTTCGTCTTCAACTCTCGCAACATTACTCTCTCTTTCGAGTATAAATTATTTTTATGCTTCATTTTACATTCATACCGCATACTTTTCTTTCTGTCTCTTTCTGTCTCTCTCTGTCCCACTCTCTTCTCTCACTCTCCCTCCCTCCCTCTCTCTCTCTCTCTCTCTCTCTCTCTCCCTCCCTCCCTCTCTCTCTCTCTCTCTCTCTCCTCTCTCTCTCTCTCTCTCTCTCTCTCTCTCTCTCTCTCTCCTCTCTCTCTCTCTCTCTCTATTCCATTTCCGCCCTCTCTATATTTCATTTCCCCCATCTCTGTCTTTCTCTCTCTCTCTCTCTCTCTCTCTCTCTTTCTCTCTCTCTCTCTGTAGTCCCGAGAGAGATGTGTTAACATCTCCCTTAATTTTTTACGATTGCTCTCTTGTCTTTTTCACTGCATTTTGATTGCACGGACGCGGACGCCCTCTCAAGAACAGAGCTGCAGATTTGCGTAGATTTAATGGCGTTTTGAAATTCACCGAAGATTCCACCAGTTGAGAAAATATTACAGATTTTAGTTCGGTGTATGACTGCAATGCGCGGA
The DNA here is from genome assembly GCA_011764245.1 of Trialeurodes vaporariorum. Classification (NCBI taxonomy): domain Eukaryota; kingdom Metazoa; phylum Arthropoda; class Insecta; order Hemiptera; family Aleyrodidae; genus Trialeurodes; species Trialeurodes vaporariorum. The sequence continues at coordinate 34,065,738 of VMOF01000013.1, read as the reverse complement.
AATACTAAAGGGTCTTTTATTTTTTCGCAACCGGTAGAGTTGTCGATAACTTTGAAAACTTGCGGATATTTTAATTAATTAACGGCGTTTCCGCACCGATTGAGAAAAGATTCTAAATCAGAATATTTTCGTTCATTACAGTCATACACTGCGAAATGAACGATGTAATCTTTTCTCAGCCGGTGGAATCATCGGTGAATAGAAACATAGCATTGATTATACGCAAAACGGCAGCCGTGTACATCACTCTTTCTTTTAGCCACAAAACTAGACGTTTGTCCTAAAAATCAGTCTTGAGATTTCCTACCTCTTCTATCCCCTCGTTTCAGGTCTTCGAACCGAACCGAAAACCGCTCTGAACCACCAAATTTCTGAGCCGCGAACCTAACTGCGAACCGAACGTTAAGGGATCCAAGTTATAATGACCATAGATTCTATGTAAGACTATATATTTTCATAAATTGAAACATCAATAATCTGACAAAAATATAATAAAAAAAAAATAAATGCAAGAAAAAACAAGCAGGGAAAATTCCAACACGCAGGTGTTGGAAAAGCGTGCCACTAAAGTCTGAACAGCTTTAATGCTTTTGCTAGCAATGATAATTCATCAAAGAGGAACCACGTGACATGGAGCTGATCTCGAGAAAATTGAGTTCAAAGTTGAAGAGCTAGCATTTATACAAAAAACTCGGAATTACTTACGTTTTGATTTCATACATCTACCTTGTTATGTTTTTGCTTTTCAACACCGGAAAAGTGGAATTTCCTATGCAGGAAAGGTACCTACTTAATTTTTAGCGTTTAAAGTGACTTGGTTCCTTTCTTCTTTTTGTTTGGTATAATCACGAAAACCGAATCTCTAAGAGAAACCAAACGGCAGAGTTGGTTTACACTGTTGATATTTTAAAATCCGTTAATCCGGACTTAAGTCCGATCCCAATTCTATAAAAGGAACCAAGTCGGAGTTGGTTCCTTACGTGACTCGGATTAAGGTTTAAGAAAAAGAAACCAAGTTCTCATTTAATTTCATCATATGGACAATGACTTCAATGAGGCTCACCAGCTCACTTTTACCTGGAATTTTGACGGGAAATAGTTGTTATTAGAAGAAGCACTTGTTGCTTCGAGATTCAGGATTGCTGGGTCTATCAATCAATAACTCAATTTTATCAAAAAAATCACTCAGTTCTTTTGTGACAAGTGCTGTCCAATTGAGCTTCTTTGGTGAGAAATGATGAAAAAAATAAAAGATCAGATGTATCTAAAAGGAGATGAGTCAAAGGCGTTGTTTTTTTGTGTTTGTTTTTTGTTTTTTGTTTTCAAAACTTTGGAGGGCTCTAGCTCAGAAGAGAAACATTTGCAGCACATATTCATGTAGGAAAATAAAGCCTTATATAGGTATATGTTGACCCCAAAAATACACTCCATAAGTTTGGCACTTAAGTTTTGCAACACCCTATATTCTTGATATTTTGCTCCCCGCCACCCTTCACAGAACACAACATCTTGACCATGCAAATTTTTTAAAATCACAGTTTGACTGTAGAGATATTTTCTTCCCCCCCCCCTTTTCAACGAAAAGGGGGAAAACGGATCGCCTGTCTTTGATGTTCGTCGTATGCGCGTGCACAGATTGTTCGGCTTTACGACTGCCATTTTGGCCTTCTTTATAATGCGTTTTGTGGGTTTATTAATGGATTTTATGACTATTTCAATGTGATTTTCAGGCGATTTTACATAAAAATCAAAACTGTATAGCGCTGATGCAAAAGTTTGCAACAAACCCATTGAAAGCTGAAAAGAGAAAATTATTTGATAAGGCTCGATCTTTTTTACCCACATAAAGTATAGACAATAGATATTTCTAAATCCCTCCACCTTTTAAACGGCTTGTTCAATGTTCAGGGATCAAAAATGAGGTTGCGTTCTTTTGAAGTCAAAAAGTGTCATTTTCGGAAAAGCCGTGATTCTAAATAATAAACAGTTTTTTTTCTTCTTTTTTTCCGTTTTAGATGCTGTCAGCACTTATTGCGATTGTCACGATGTAGATATGTGATATGCATAAATGGAACACTTGCAAATTCATGAAAAAATAATCCTTTAATATACAGCACTAACCATTTCAGGTGCCCTTTACACATCAAGCATTCTAGGGGTATAGATTAGTAGGTGCGGAGGTTTAAGACTTTTGTGGATTTTAATTCCCCCTCCCCCATTTATTTTGTTGAAAAGTATCGAAAGTTTACAGTTAAAACTAAGCCATTATTCATTATAACGCATTGTAATATTATTTTTTTTTTCTGTTGCCGTCGGTCGATATCATTTTTCGTGTTGGAAAAGCAAAGTTCCATATGGACCTATAATTTCCAAAATTTGAAGAAGCTTCCAGTAAAAAATACTGTACACGCGAGAAACTTTTTAGGATAGGTAAATAAGTTATTCCAGAGTCAATTCCATAGCCGCAGCGAGGAGGCTGTCCAGGGGTGGAAGACACGTGACAGCCCCTCTAACTTTTTAGAGCTATTAATGCAAATTTTACCCCCCTCCCTTTGTTCTGGATTTTAAAAACCTTTTTTTCAACAAAACGCCCAAAATTTCCTCAAAAATCCCTTGATTGCATAGACGCTCATAAAGAGGTTTTCGATTTGCCGATCCCCCAGAATATCAAATGTTTCCAATGACCAAGACCTGTTTAGTGTGACGTCATGAAAATAATTGGTTCCAAAAAAAGGCTCCGCCTCACTCGCGCTCTCGTGGGTTTTCCCATATGAAAAACGATCCAAATTTTCAAATACAAGTGCTAGTAAACAACATGTTCTTTGCACCAGTTATGCTTATCACACCATTGGGTTCCACGTCCCTTATAAAAATTTCCGATTGTTTCAATGAATTTTCCGATAGGATATATGTTCCCGCGCTTTTTTTCGCATAGAAATAATCGAAATTCCATAGAGACAATCGGAATTCGTGTAGATTCAAGCGCGCTGACTATAGCAACGATAGGTCTCGTGATTGAAATAAGGCGAAATCATCTATGGTTCTATTCTTACAGTTTTAACAGCCACTTTTTTCTCAGTGATAAAATATGAGCCCGCTACCACAAACTTTTTGAAACATCGCGCATCAATGCACAATCACAGTTATATCGAAGAAAGTCCTATGTTTTGTCCGTGTCACACTCACAGTATCTTATGAGCACAAAATTCTAGGATATAGGCTCATCAGCACCATCACGACATGTGTTATACCTCGAACAATAGCTTCGATACGAAGAGAAGTTGGAATGATTGAGTGTCATGGTGGTGATACACCCTTAAGAGACCGTGAGTAAGACGAGGACAAAACGAGAACATCTTTCGTTATAACTGTGATTGTAAATTCGCTTGTGATCTTTTAGGAATTATGTTAGAGTGAAAAGATACTTTAAAATACGTGGAATCTAATGGTGCAATAAAATTTGAGAAAACTGTTCTTTAACTAGCATGAATTTGCGTTCGAAAATTTGGATCTGATTTCTTATAGGTAAATCAACGAGAGTGAGAGATAGAGCATTTGTTTGGAACCAATTCTGATCGTGACGTCATCACTAAACAGGTCTACTTAAGGATATGAATGAGTCCCTCTCTTTTCTATACCCCTCCCGCTCTTCATCAATACCTCGCCGTCACTTCTTTTCGAAACCCTCGTCAAACAGATTTTGACACATTTATGAGTCTTTAAACCCTGCGCGGCCCGACCGCTTAATGCGCCGTGAAGAAATCTAGTGACCGATGGAGCCCAAAGGCGAGGGGCAAAGAGGGTTCCTGCGGGAGATGTTTCCATCCCCCTCCTGCCTTGGAATTTTGACTCATAGGTCGGCACAAATGACTTAGGTTGCTGCACCTGTATGGAATTCTCGTTCAAAGGAATTTGACTTTGACGCTTAATAACTTATTGAAATTAACAGGAATACCAAAACTTTTACAATTTTAAGAAAATAGACGCCGAGACCTCCTGGATTGCAGCAATAAATTAACGATTAATGAAACCAGTTTTAAGAAAACACGTTTTTAATGTTTCAAACCTTTCCCGCCAAGGTTTTGCCATAAGCAAAGCATGCAACCTATATATTAGATATGAAAATGAAAACAAAAAGCGTACCGTATATATACGGCACGCTTAATAATGTAGATTTGATGTTCTCCTCCTGAAAGCGAGAATAATTTTCAGCGAAAAGAAAAGGTAAATATACTGAAAAACTGAAAAAAGTGAAGGCATTTTTGTTAAAAGCATGTTTTCACTTAAATTTGCTTTTCGAGTTGAACCGGTTTGGATCGAATCCATTGTCCCCATGAATCCGAACCAAACCGCAAACCGATTTTATTTTCAAATTCTGAACCGACCCGCGAACCGGTTTCATTTGCTAATTCGAATCGAAGTAGTTGCCGGTTCCAAGCGCTGCCTCATTTCCCCTGTGATCCAGTGGCGTCGCGTGCCATCTGGCAACAATGCAACATCTCCATTTAAACTCGTTAAATATATCGAATTTTCCGTGTGCACTGTGCACCCCCTGATATCGATATTTTACATGAGTTTAAATGGATATAATACATTGTTGCCAAACTGCACGCGACGCCACTGCTGTGATCAATGGTCTCGCTAACCGTGGGGTTTTTGGGAGACGCAAACCCCAGCGGTTGGAGAGCACTGAACTCCATTTGCCCGCAGAGAAACACATAAGATTATACTTCCCATGTCAAGTTATTCCGTTAAGGGTTGTAACCAAGGTCCATATACATAAGTTCTGGCCGGTAGCGCCAAGTCGGGAAATCTAATGTTTGGGAACCCATACCCCCACTTACTTTAACATTCTTCCCGAGTTCGCCGCCATCTTGGATCAATGGTTTTAAATGGAGAAGTGGTTCTCAAACTGTGGACCGACGAGGGGTGCCAAAAGCTACCGGCTAGACCTTATATAAATGGACCTTGGTTGTAACCGCGGACTGGTTATTATAAGAGTATAATTGCAATAATCCTAGAACAGGTGAGTATAAATAAAATCATATTAACCCTTTATGGACCAAGCCCGAGTATACTCGTTTTTCTTCTCTAGTCTTCTTCACATAGTTTCAGTCTTCATTCTGGATAAACGCGACTATCGATGAAAACATGTACAAGATAAGATGTTTTCGAGCGCCTTCAATTCCTCGTATAGGCAATTCCAACTCCCCCGAGTACGAACAGTTAACTACCTTCCCTTTATAAAGGGAAGAGTGGCGTTCTATTGAAATAACCTGGCCCTTAGAGGGTTAAACCCTGCACACCATCTCGCCAAGTAAAATACACTAATCTGATCGAGGCTAAACTGCGTCCGGATGTACTCCGCGAAAATTCTCAATAAACAGCATTTATGTGTAATATGTATTATTCAATTTAATCAGGCTGAGTTGGGAGTTTACGAACACTAATCCTCAAAACTGATGAAACTTCATTGGATCCAATTCTTCTTGATGTCAACATCCTTACAAGCCGATTTCCTTTCGAGGGATTAGATAATTTCGGTTGTTTACAGTATTTCTACGAACTTAAAAGAAAGCAGAAAGGTCGTATTTTAATAAATCGTAGCCCGACGATGTCTTGGTTTTCTGAGCTCGTTCAACCAGCTGCCACATGAGCACTAAGCAGCGTTTATAGCGTTGCCAAATTTTAGGGAAAATTCAGTAGATTTTATTAATTGATCCTTATGTGAAATATACTGATATTTCCTTAAAATCTGGCAACGCTGCCACTTTGTGCATATTTCATGTCAATTTATCAATCCACCGATGATTTCATCGATTGACTCGAATATTAACTTTTCAGTTCAGACTCAGTGGCGTAGCGTGCAATTTGGCAACACTGCGATCTGTACATTGAAACCCATGAAAAATAACGAACTTTTGGGTGTTCGGTGAACACCTTCGCATTCGAACTTTTATATGGATTTAAATGGGCACAATACAACGTTACCAAATTGCTCGCTACGCTACTGAGTTCAGTGTGTGAACTTCCTATGTCGTAGAATATGGATCATCTTCAATACACTCCGTGGATATAACGATGATTTTTTAGGTTATTTTTGGGTTTTTTAGTGTGTTTTCTTGCGGTTGAAAATGGAAATGTAAACCGAAATGTCCCGCCGTTTCTTTTCTTTGTTTTAGCTTCATTCCCGATAGTGTTTTTAAACACGAAGCGTTGTCCACGAGCAATTTCGGAGATAAATTTGGCAACGATTGTCCGTGGTCGATCTCTCTGTGGTCTTTCTTGTTCTACTTCTTAACAGCCTCCATTAGCTCACCCCCCTCAATCTCCTCCCCTCACTCCCCTCAACCTCCTCCCCAGTTTGGCGACGGTGGCTCGCTTACAGGGTTTTAAAGGCCGTTACAAAAGGGCCGAAGATGTAAATGTCACATTTGATAAATGGCTAAAATAGATTCCGTTTCCTTTTGCGCGGCCCGAAATAAGCCTCCCAAATATCCAGTGTGTGTATCACATTTCGACTTCCCCCCCTCCTTTTTTTTCTTCTCTTTTCCTTTTTTTTCGTCCTTTTTTTGTGAGCCGGCTCGGCTCCTTGCTCCTTATCTACTACGAGAGATATAAATTACGCACCGATCCTTGCGTCCTCGAATAGGAGAGGGAAGTTGCGAAAAAAAAATGTGTATATATATGTCAGCTCATTTTGTCAATAAAATAAAAACAAATGAATGATTGAATAAAATCGCGGTGAATAAATAATAAATATTTATTAAGTCACCAGGCCGTAGCTTATAGTCGTAGCCAGAAATATGTATTCCTCTCTTTCCTCCTATTTGAACACATGCGTTAGAAAAAGGCAGAGATAGGGGCTGAAGTCACTTGATACCGCCTCTCGCCATCCTCTTCTAACACACGTGTTTGAATGGATAAAAAGAGAAAGACGCATTCAGGACTACGGCTATACATTTCCTGCCGACACACTCCAAAATATTTAGGAATTTTTAGGCACAATATATTTGAATCAGAGGAAGTATTCAGATGGCTCCTGACTCCAGAGCGGGTTCATAAATTCTGTTATTTATATATCGCTATATTGATACTTCCTTTTTTATGAACCAATGTAAATATGATCTTATATATGTGGGTCAATTGAAATTTCAGTTATAGGTACCTATAAGTACTTGGTAATACCATCATGGGCAGATACTAGAATTTATGTTGTCTCTCTCTCATCCCATTTGAACGCAAGCGTTAGAAAAGGACGGCTATAGGGGCTTAATTCAGGTGGCGGCCCCTTCTGCTACACTTTTCTAATACAATAATTAAAATCCGGAGAGAGAGAAAGACAAATTCCTGTATTTGCCCGTGGATATTACTATTGTATCTACTCAACAGAGAGGACATTTGATTGTTATTCGATAGTTCACTATCATTAGTTACCGTCGCATAAATAAAGATTTCATTCGTCAATTTTTGTTCTTCCATCTTCAAATGAGACCATGGACCATTGAATTTCACGACCATAAATATATATTTTCTCTTCAATTTATTTGTTGAAAGATCCCAAGTTAATTCTACGTTTTCTGCCACGGAACTTCAAGAAACTATTTCACTATTTACTCATAGAGTTGACGTAGATACGCATTGCGTCTTATGAGGGAAAGCCAAAACGATTCGTCTAACAATAATAAGTAGACCTAGCTATAGGTAATGGTTGGCCAACTATGTTTAATAGTCGTTTTTTGGAATAGTCGCACAGTCGTTATAAGGTAGGTGCGCCAAATAAGGCCACCCTTTTTTTGAAAGGCTGTAAAAACGGTGCAAATGGTCCTACGTGCATGAAATTTGGCACAAACATGCTTTATAGTTTACCTTCATCTTTAAAAATATGTAAGATTTGACCCCTTTTTTTAAATTTGAGTGCATGAAATTTCAATTTTAAAAAAATTATGCAAGTGGCCTCATTAGGGCCACGGGTGCCTAATAAGGCCACATGGGTAAACATTGGACCTTTGTGCATACTTGGCGCTGTATTTGCTGGAATCAATTTGAAGTTAAATATTTCCTTTATGGTTAAATGATGTCAATAATCAGCTAGAGGAAAGTATGCGAAACAGGAATATGTATAGGTTTTTATAGATGAGTCAAGTTAAATTGAAGTTATGAATGAAAATGTACTCCGAAACTCAGTTTTTTTTGTTGCGCAAAAAACCGCTAAATCCTTTGTTACTAACTGACAGCCAGGCGCCTAACGCTGAGAGTTGGGGAGGTGTTACATTCCATTCTACCCAGCGTGGAGACTCTGCGGAAGTTATCATCTGTGCACTGCGTGCTTTTTTACGATTTCTGCAACCGATTTATTACGCATGGCCTTATTTGAGTACATGGCCTTATTTGGCGCACCCATCTTTGTCATTTTCGGAACAGTCCTAAAGTCGTTATTGTCGACATTTTTGCCAGGGGTGTTTTCAAAATTCCTTTAGTGGCAACAATCAGGGCTGCCGTTTTGCGTAGAATCAATGCTATTTTTCAATTCACCGATGATTTCACCGGTTGAGAAAAGATTACACAGTTCAGTTCAGTGCATGACTATGATAAACTGAAATACTCGCATCTGTAATCTTTCCTCAACCGGTGGAATCATCGGTGACTTTAAAAAACTTGAGGATATTTTAATTAATCAACGGAGTTTCCACCGATTAAGGAAAGATTACAGATCAGAGTATTTTCGTGCATTACAGTCATACACTGAACTGAACTGTGTAATCTTCCCTCAACCGGTGGAATCATCGGTGACTAGAAAAATAGCATTGATTCTACGCAAAACGGCAGCCCTGGCAACAATGCCGAATCGTATTCCAGCGGTTTTTCCGCTTAATCGAGCGTGATGCTAGCCTATATTCGATGTGTGTATACGCAAAAGGAACTACCAAACGGACCGGCAAGGAACAAGAACCGAGCCGAACCAATATTTGGCGTAAGGAAAGATGCTTACGGTTGAACATCCTTCGAGCAATTGCTCATTCCGCTAATAATAGTCGTGCATAGAAACCGCGCTCGATTCCTGATTCCGGTCCGAAAATTCAATTCCTTGGTTTATCGGTGGATTTTAATCCATCCTCCTCCCCCTCACCACCGAAAATTTCCCACAACCCGCACTTCAAACTTCCTTCTTCTCTATTTCTCGCCAGTGTTGTCAGATTGGGGTGGAAAAGCCGTACGTTTTACATTGATTTAAATGGGTACGATACGGCTTTTTACCCTAGATCTGACAACACTGTCTCTCGCTGCCCTCACGATCTCAAACGGGGTGTCGCACATTGGATCAGAGCTGCCGATTTGCGTAGATTTAATGGCATTTTGAAATTCACCGAAGATTCCACCGGTTGAGAAAAGATTACAGAGTTTAGTTCAGTGTATGACTGTAATGCACAAAAATACCAGCGTCTCTATTCTTTTCTCAACCGATATATTTTAATTAACTAACGGCGTTTCCACCGACTGAGAAAAGATTACAGATCAGAGTATTTTTGCATTACAGTCATACACTGCGCTAAACTCTGTAATCTTTTCTCAACCGGTGGAATCATCGGTGAATTTAAAAATGTGTCATTAAATCTACGCAAATCGGCAGCTCTGCATTGGATAGAAACCAACGAGCTAAACATTTATCTAAAGTGGCAGTCTAATGAGAAACCTACATAACCACCTTTGAGGATTTTCAGGTTTGTCCATTTATTCCCATATATTTTAGTTCAGACGCGCAGTGGATCGAAGCATGTTCCAGCCACGGCAGCCACTGTTAAATACATGGAAATAAATGCACAAAATTACACCTTTAACCCAACCTAAAAATCCTCAAAGGTGCATGGTTACGCTGTTTACCAGTGACGTAATAAGGATTTTTGTTGGTATAGGGGCTTTGCACTGATTACATTTTGACTTAAAGAGGTTGATCCAGCTCCCATAAGGAATGGGCTATCGGCAAAAAAATTTCATATTTTCAAAATCAATAGAACTCGTCAAGACGCGTTCAACGATGGCCTGTTTTTTAATTTTGGTCAACTGGTAATGGGGGGAGGGGGGTCCAAAGTCAAAACCTTCAAAGTCCCATAAATTTCGCCCAAATCAATATTTTGACTTGTACTTTGCGCCAAAAGATTTGTCTTAAAAAGAGCTTTCGATTGGTGTGTATGAAAATTAAATTATACAAATTTTAAACCAATTTTTTTCAATTTTTACAATTTTTCCAACTTGAAATTTTTGGTTTTTTGAGCCTGAAAAATACGCGCAACGGGTTGAGGAGAATAAAAAACTATGGGAATAAAAGTCAAAGCTATGCTCTTTTGAATGGCACAAACCGCGATCCGGGGAAATGCTCCGTTCAAAAGTTATAAGCGCCTAAAGTTGCGCACCTCCGAAATCACGGTGCGTTCAGTGCATGTTTTCAATGGCGCGTACCGATCTCGGGTGAGCGAGGGTGACGCGCGCCATTGAAAACATGCACTGAACGCACCGTGATTTCGGAGGTGCGCAACTTTAGGCGCTTATAACTTTTGAACGGAGCATTTCCCCGGATCGCGGTTTGTGCCATTCAAAAGAGCATAGCTTTGACTTTTATTCCCATAGTTTTTTATTCTCCTCAACCCGTTGCGCGTATTTTTCAGGCTCAAAAAACCAAAAATTTCAAGTTGGAAAAATTGTAAAAATTGAAAAAAATTGGTTTAAAATTTGTATAATTTAATTTTCATACACACCAATCGAAAGCTCTTTTTAAGACAAATCTTTTGGCGCAAAGTACAAGTCAAAATATTGATTTGGGCGAAATTTATGGGACTTTGAAGGTTTTGACTTTGGACCCCCCTCCCCCCATTACCAGTTGACCAAAATTAAAAAACAGGCCATCGTTGAACGCGTCTTGACGAGTTCTATTGATTTTGAAAATATGAAATTTTTTTGCCGATAGCCCATTCCTTATGGGAGCTGGATCAACCTCTTTATTTCCTTCTTCATCTTCCACCCCTAAATATCGAAGGTCTGGGCGGGGCTTTATCCCTAGGTATTTATGTTAAACAGGCATACTTTATACTCGCTTCCCGCGTCATCTTCAGAGGCGCGAAAATCTAAAGCAGAATCCAAGATGGCAGACAGAAGAGGAAAACATATTGAAGTGTTATGTCGCGGTGTAAAAGAATTCACAGAGAGATAATCAAATCAACTAAAATTGACGAGTCGAGAAAAACACTAAATATTGAGTTCCACTTCCATCCATCTTCATAACAAACCTACTCCTGATCATGTCCCACGTCATGTCCAGTGCTTTCTTCTTTTGTCGGCCATCTTAGATTCGTTTTTTTTTATTTTTTTTTTTTATTTTTTTATTTTCGTGCCCCTGAAGATGACGCTGAAAGCGAGTCGAGCATACCTGTTAAATGAAATTACCTTGGCTTCAGCCCCCTTACCCCCCCCCCCCCCCCCCGGCGTGCGTCACTGCTGGTCGCCCATTAGAGTACCACTCCAGATAAATGTTTATAACTTATTGATCGAATCATTGTATTTTCTGGACATGAAAAATGTTTGATTTTTTGCCCCGGTGTTGATAGTTGCTTGAAAAAATATCGGAGTCTGATTCATATGAAGCACTCACATTGAAAATTCAATGAAATTTTTAGTTATCTTATCATTTCGTGTTCGTAATTTTGACTTAAGTTCACGAGAATTATGTCCGAGAAATTTCTCTTTTGGATCCGCTGTGTTCCACTTCCGTGTCAGAGGAGGAAACCAAGTTGGTGCATGCACGCTCAGAGATCAGATCAAAGATAATATTTAGCTTATTCGTGGTATTCCACTGCAGTGTTGCCATTTTTTCAGATAATTATCGGCTTATCCCCATTTGACTTAATGTAAAAGTTGTCATAAGCGTGCCGAGGGGAGGCACGTGGGGTCGTGGGTACCCTTGCCCCGGGTGGCATTCTTCTCGGAGGCGGCAAAATCAGGGTGAATAAGCAAAAAACAAAACAAACAAAGAAACAAAAAAAAAAAAGGTTATCAAATTTAAAAAAAGTAACTCCAAATTAGGCAAAATCTGTGTGTAAACCAGAAAGAAGTATTCATAGTTTCGAAGGTCGGTAAAATTTCAATCTTTCAAACATGTAATATTTCCTAAGTGCTTCACCTCGAAGAGATAGTTGCCTAAATCGTTTTTGGAATCGTATTTTTTTACAGTCAAAGAGCTCTATAAATAGCCTGTTCTACAATTGCCAAGTGTAAGTTCCTAATTGTCTACGATTGTAGGCTTGATGACCTTCCCATTACTATACTCTTCTGGGAACTTGTCGATATTTGGAGGTTTTAAAGACTCATGGGCAGTGGCGGCTCGTGCAATCTGGCAACCGTGAACTTTTGCCATTCAAACGTATACAAGAAGATCGATACTAGGTGAGGCGCTGCGCCTCACCAAGTAATCGATTATTTTACACAGGTTTAAATGGAGGAAATCCATTGTTGCCACATTGCACGAGCCGCCGCTGCTCATGGAATAACCTTTTGGTGAAGCATTTGATTTGGCTACGATGCAGCGGCGAAGCGGCTATTCGGCAACATGGCATTGTGTCCATTGGAACCCATAGAAAAGGTCGAATCCGCTGGTCATCGGCGATTCCTAGATAATTCGATATTGTTCATTACTTTTTATGAGCCAAATGCAACGTTGCCAGATTGTACGCTTCGCCTCAAAATATTGAAAAGATCGAACTAATACGTCAACTGAACTAGCTATATGTCATCATTTTTTTTTTTTTAAGTCTTAACATAAATCTGACGCATATTTTTCTTACTTTTTTGCTGCGCCTAATTTGTTAATCTTTGTGAGTCTTTACCAATGATTTAAAATCTTACTAGAAGCTTTCTTAATAGAGCAAGATTGTCTCATTTTGAGTGCAGAACGTAAGACTCAGAGGATACTGTCCTAAAAAAAAAAAAAAAAAAATTCATTATGTAAATCGTCGCTAACGTGGTGTTGGCCAGAGCTGCCGATTTTCGTACATTTAATTACATTTAGAAATTCACCGAAGATTCCACCGGTTGAGAAAAGATTACAGAGTTTTGTTCAGTGTATGACTGTAATGCACGAAAATACTAGCGTCTTTCATATTTTCTCAACCGGTATATTTAAATTAACGAACAGCGTTTCCACCGATTTAGAAAAGATTACCGATGAGAGTATTTTCGTTCATTACAGTCATACACTGAATTGAACTGTGTAATCTTTTCTGAACCGGTGGAATCATCTGTGAATTGAAGAAATGTCATTAAATCTACGCAAATCGGCAGCTCTGGTGTAGGTATATCTAAACAGATTGCAACAAGGAGCTGGAGATAAATAAAAAATGAATTTTTATTCAAGCAGGATTAAAAACTTGCCGGTTTAAAAAGGCTAATATTCGCGTGGGAAAGAGAAGAGATCATTAGCAGCTGTGAAAAGTGGCATTAGTTGCCTATTCGTATCATGGACGGATACAGGGAATAGTCTTTCTCTCTCTATCTCCATTTGAACTTATGTGTTAGAAAAAGACAGCAGAGGAGACCATCACGTGACTTTGGCCCCCTTTTCTGTCCTTTTCTAACGCACGCTTTCAAATAGGAAGAGAGAGCGAAAGACGATTCCCTGTATCCGCCCATGATTCGTATAGGGTATAAATTGCATGTACGTTTTTTCCCAGCACAATACCGCAAGCTTCATTTTTAAAACCATTAATTTTTCTGAATTTATCCGCGGAAAAAATTAAAGTCTCTCGAGCGGATTTTTTGTTTTTTTTTGTTTTTGTTTTTTGTTTTTTTTCACGTTTATGAATCAACACAAAAAATTAACTCACTTTACGTGACTCTCACATTATCCTGGCGTTCGAAAACTCACCGGTGGGCTAACCGGTAGCAGTGGCGGCGCGTGTAATTTGGCAACAACGTATTCTCTCCATTTAAACTTATGTAAAACAATCGATCTTTAGGAGGTGCAATTGCGCGTCCAAGATATCGGTACTTTTACATAGGTTTAAATGGAAAATAAGCATGGTTGCCAAATTGCACGAGCCGCAACTAAGTGGTAGCCGCGTCACAGAATAATACAATCAGAACGGAAACTCCCATAAGAGCCAATGGAAGCAAGTTCGGAATTTACCAGCACCAATAGACAACGCTGTGGTCCTATTTCCCAACATGGCGGCGTGTGTGGTTTGTGTTGAAACTCATTTATTTCTGTAAATTCTGGAAAGAAATCTTAAGTTTCCGGCCTCACTTTTATTCTAATGGCATTTCAGAATGAAAATTTCGCGGATCATGTCCTAATTTTTTTTTTTTTTTCGAGCGCGAATCCAGATGTAAACATCCTATATCCCAACATGGCGGACGCGAAATGAATTTGCTTCAAAATCCGACAGAGTTTCCGTTCTGATTGTATTATTCTGTGGCCGCGTTACATGACGACATTTTTTTGTAATCATGTGATTATCACGTGATACCTACCACATTCACCGTGCAAATCGGCGGTGAATCTGGCTATCGGCGAAAGAATACTGAGAAAAACTTGAGTTCAAACAGGGACTATACTTTCGGCGGATTACAACCAGGTAGCCACAGACTGCCAACCGGTGAGTTATTTCGAACGCCAGGAATGTTTTCCGGAATGGTTCAGAAGCGGCTCGTGCAATGTGGAAAATCAATCGTGATTTTTCCATTTGAATCTATGTAAAAGTATCGATTTCTCCGGGGCTTCATGAACCTCCTGCAAATCGATAATTTAAATAGGTTTAAAAGGAGAGAGTCCGTTGTTGTCACATTGCAAGAGTCGCACCTCCTGGCAAGCTTTTCGTGACACGATTTCTGCGAGAAAAATAAAGTAGATCATGATTATCAAATACGTGATATAAATCGACTGTCTAGTGCCTTCAGCATTTGATCTTCCTCTGGATATTTAAATTATTATCCATTGTTTTCAGACAGTGGAATATTGTACATCTACTATGTATTGAACGTCGCGCGCTGTTAGACTAGCGAGATTAAAATGGATTAATCGGCTGCCTTTTAATATCGAAACATCTCTATTGACGAGAAAGATAGATTTGTGTTCATTTGTGAGGCGGTTGTTTTTAAAAGAATATGCCACCTTCAATTTTTGAAGTATGCAAACTCAATACCGTTGAGCAGGAATGTTTAACTATCTAGCAAGGCACCATATACAGCTTCACCTTAACGGAGTTAACTGTTTGGATAGACTTGAGCTAGGATTAATAAAATTTGGATCGTTTTGGGGCGTGGGATCGTATTTTTTTTAAAATGCCATAAGTGCCATCTGAAATGCCATAAGTCGCACGGTGGATTATATCAATGTCTACTCCATTTAAAACTATAAGCATGTGTAATGCGTATCGATCGTCAGGGGTTGCAATTGAAACCCCGAGAAATCGATAATTTTCTATAGTTTTAATGGAGTGGACATCGATATATCGCATTTCACGATCCACCCCAAGGATTTCCCGAACATCATATCATTGCCAAATCACACACTATTGACAGAAAACCAACTTAACCCATTTATGCCTAGTGGAGCGAAAACGCACCAAAAAACACACACACACAAGTGTCACATTTTTATTCATTTTGTTGTTCATAATGATATTGTATGTGGCTAGTGGTGCGTTTTCGCACCAAGCGTTTTTGGCTATAAGAATGCATGGGAAAAGAAAAAAAAATTGTGTTTTTGGGACCAAAATGGACTAACTTTGAAAATTTCACGAAAATATGAGACCTAAAATAGCTCTGGGCACAAATGGGTTAATGTAACATTTCGAAGATTTAGTTTGCAACGGCTCAATCCAGCCATCAACAGAGGGTTTTAGTAATGGCGCAGCTGGTGATGAGCGTTCCAAACAAAGACAAACTGTCTCTCTCACTCTCACGTAACCCCGATAAACTGCCATCTCACTCAAATTTCAAAAATCGTATATAGAGACATTTTTCGCCAGAATGTGTCCTATTGATTATTTGTCAATAGTATTTTTACATCTATAATCTTAGTCAAAAATTAAAAGCATCGACGACCGTAGTTCCTTTTCCTTCGTTACACCCATTATCGATCCATTTATTAGACTTATGTTCAATTTCCGGTTTTTGAGTTTTAATTTTTGGTTGAAGGTTCCAAGTTCCTCTCTTATTTCCTCTTAATGATAATCTGAAAAACAATCAACGCTCAAAGTTTCTTCGATACTTTTCGCGACGTCTCGCCCCACAAATTGGAAAACTTTTCCGTGGGAAATCTTTGACGAGATAGAACTCAACAGGTGTGCTTATAGAGAAAATATTTTAAAAAGCAGGAAAAGGCTAAATAAGGAGAGGAGGAGAAAAAGTATCTACTTCCGCCTCCGGACTTGAAACCGGAAACAAGTTAAATTAAATAACGTCAAAATATGACATCTTTCCTTCTCCCCCCCGTCTAGTATCAACGGACAAACAATGTAAATGCTAGCAAGAAGAACAAAAAGTTTATCTGAAAATTAATCAAGAAGAAGAAGAAATCACCTACGCCCCTGCAAGGTTGCCGTTCTCCAGTGGCGGCTCGTGCAATTTGGCAACTATGCTTTTTTGCCACTTAAACCTATGCAAAAGTATCGATATCTTGGGGGTGCAATAGTACCTCCTGAAGATCGATTGTTTTACATAGGTTTTAATGGAGGGGTTACGTTGTTGCCACATTGCAGGAACCGCCACTGCCGTTCTCAAAGTAGCCTATGTATTAGTGATGGGTATGGGTGGATCCAGTGTTGCCAGATTGGGGTGAAAAAGCCGTACGTTTTACATTGATTTAAATGGGGACGATACGGCTTTTTACCCTCGATCTGGCAACACTGGGTGGATCCAGCAATTTGGCAACTACGAATTCATCCTATTTGAACGTATAAAAAACAATCGATTCTTGAGGAAGCCATGGCCCTTTTACCAATCCGTTTTGTCTCTTATGCATTCAAAAGGGAATAATACGCGGTTACCAGATTGCTGGATCCGCTTTTGATGAAGGGGTGATTTCAGTCAAGTCAACGGGTCTGCTATACAAATATATTACTGGCCTCTGGCAACGCTACAGGTCGTCTGTTCAAACGTATGAAATGGATCGAAATATCGGGGGTTCACAGTGCACTCCTTCGAATTGATATTTTGCATAGGTTTAAATGCGGACGAAATACAGCGTTTGCATATTGCACGCGCCAACAGGCTGCGGACAAGGGGATATAACACAACCCCTTCTTTCTATCATTTTTCAGATAAATTCAAATAATGTAGGAAATAATTGATTGTGCAGTTGAACCCATAAAATCGATATTTTTATACTACTTCAAATGGGAGAAAAACAAAGCCGGGATGAGTTGATCGTTATTTTCGCATAAAATTTACAGAAAAAAAATAAACAAAAAAATAAATTAAAAAATAATAATAAATAATAATAATAATAAAAATAAATAATAATAATAAATAAATAAATAAATGCGCAGAATTTTTTTCTGTTTATTTTGTTTCACATTGCTTTAGCAAAAGTACGCAACAGACCCATTATATTGTGTTTATCTTTTTACTGACTTTAAATTTTGTTCATAATGTTCCTTATAATTCCGTATATTCTTTTAGAGGTAGTTTCAGAAGTGTAGGGGCAGCTAGACCGATAATATTTGGAATTTGTCAACATCATTTCTGATATTACTTGATGGAAATTAATGAAAATGAAATCGAGTGTTCACTTTTCAATGAGGAACATTTTAAAAGCAAAATAATGAAGTCAGAGGCAAGTTTGGTTTTAATTTGAAGGAACTGAAGTTGAAAATTCGGCAAAGATTATAGTTTAGGTGCGCCTACACTTCTGAAACGAGCTCTTTATCCTTTTTAGTTTTTAATTTATTTTATTTGCTTATAACTTATCGGTCTCTTTGTGTGTCCGACAGGTTTCTTGGGTTCGCCACCGTGATATCCACCTGCTGACTGTCGGCAGGTACACATACACAAGTGATCAGCGATTCGAAGCAATCCACTCTCCACACACAGAGGACTGGACGCTGAGGATACGATATCCACAGCAGAAGGATACCGGAATTTACGAGTGCCAAATTTCCACCACCCCGCCCATAGGACACCCAATCTTCCTCAATGTCGTCGGTAAGTCGTCATCAACCAATTAATCTTATAGAGACATAAAGCAAATTTTAGCGATCGAATATCATTCACCTCAAGAATTGATGATTGCTAACTGATGACGCTGATCGGTGAAAAATCTAGCCAATGAGAGTCGAGAATGAACTTCTGAATAATTTTCTCGTGAATATCAAAACTGCGATAGTAATATTCTATAACATAACCTCTAAATCAGCTCTGAATGACATGACCATTTTTAACCCAAAAAAAAAAAAAAAAAAAAAACTAGCGTTTTCGAAGCTAAAATTATGTTTGCGCAAAGCGCACCGAGAGTTTCTTCATCTCTCTCTTTCCTCCATTAAAAACGTGTGTTAGACAAGGATGGACAGGGGGATAGAACCCCCTCTTTCTGTCCTTTTCCTACGTATACATTCAAATGGGAAATGAGAGAGATGGAAGAGATCCTGGTTGCGCCAGTGAATTGCTCGATCCGCAAATGTCCTGTTCTCCCTTTACTTTGCATCCCTCCACCCCCGTACATTCCTTTTACCGTTGCTCGATGGTCTGGTCCATAGCCGTAGCCAGGAGATCGTCTGCCTCACTCTTAGTCCATTTGACTGCATGTGTTAGAAAAGGACAGAAAGAGGGGCTGAAGTCACGTGACAGCCCCTATATCCATCCTTTTCTAGCACATGCGTTCAAATGGACTAAGAGAGAGAAAGACAATATCCTGGCTACAGCTATGGTCTGGTCTAGTGCTTATTATGAAAGAAGGGTGGAAAAAACAATTGAAAATCCCAGGGCTGAAAATAGAAATGTAAAGAAATAAAAGAATTCGGTTTTTTTTTTTTTTTTTTTTTTTTTTTTTTTTTTTTTAAAGGGAAAGGGAAATTTGGGGGGGGGGGGGGGGGGGGGGGGGGTTACAGAGCTCCGAGTGAAAATGGTGACAAATATGTATAGAACAGGGGTTTGGATTACTATGATTAAGTAAGCACACAAAACTGTTCACCTTACCTAGAAACGATTTTATCAAGATACGCGTAGGATAATGTCTAAGATTCATTTGGGTTTGTTCTAATCTTCTAATATGTCAGAGGGTCTCAATATACAGTAATGACAATGGCGCGGCGCCATTAGAAATACATTTCAGCGCGGAGTTAACTATTCCTACTTGGGGGAGTTGGTTTTGCGGCATCTCATTTTGAAGGCGTTTCATTCGTCATTTGCAATCGCACGTTGGACACTTGGATACGCGAGTGGATTTCAGAAATGTTCATTGCAAGGATTCGTGGTTTTTTCCGCCTGTATTTTACCCCAGATTTGACTGTTCATCCATCAGTAAAAAATTCTAGCAAGAGCCCCATTTAAAGTGAGGCATTTATGTTAATCCCAAAAAACACGCAATAAGTGGGTCAGCTCGGGCCCAAACCTTCTTGAACTAATGGCTCGCAGAGTTTTCCGAAATTTTGAAGCACCCTATAGACAACATTTGTTATTCGTTCCATTCATTTTATTAATTTCCTTCCCTTGTTCCTCACCCAACCAAAAAAACAGCGAGTTAATGTTAGCTTATTAAAAAAATGTGATGCCATCAGAGACGTTATTGAAGAACTTGCTCGCGGGTAATTTTCCACTCGGTCACAGCACGGTTGCCAAATGCTGAGCAAAAATCTAATATTTTTTCTTTCTTATTTGTTACGTCTTATTATTATTATTATTGATAACCAAATCTGATCAAGCACACTCAATTAAGACACAGTATTCAGCATTTCAAACCAAAAACAACAAAAAAAGTTTGATGATGGCTGTCTTAAAGGGGAAGGTGTCTTATCTGTCTAATACAATTGCGCTTGTGGTAAAGCATCAGTGGCAAAGCGTGCAATTTGGCAACGCCGTATTTTGTCCATTTAAACCCACGTAAAATGTCGATTGCAAAGGTGTTCACCGAACAACCAGTGCTTCGATATTTTGCGTGGGTTTACATGGACAAACGTTGCCAAATACGCTACGCCGCTGTAAAACATAGGGAAATCAATGTATAGCTTGTAATAATTTTTCCGATTTGATAGCACAGTGAAGAAATCGATGACTCTAGACTCAAGACTCCAACTTCCAAGCGATTATAATTCTCTATCGAGATTAATGTTTTTCACCAAAAGGCTTGAAAACGCCAAGAAAACAGAGGGCTCTCAAAATGTCACCTGCTCTTCTGGGGCATCGCCCATGTTATTTTATTCGGGAAAACAGGCTTACGGGAAGACCTGTTCATCTCGAAAACGCCAGGGTTCTCAAAACTTCAGATCTTATCTTCATCATGGGCATAGCCCATGTTATATCAATGAAGAAAATAGGATTACCTACGAGCAGACCTATTCTTCTTGGACCAATAAATGTTCGTTACAAACGGTCCTCGGCCCCAAGTCCGCCCTAAGTAGTAAGTACTTCAACAAGCATCGGCCACCAGTCAACGGACCGGATTGGACCGTTTTAAAAATGGTGAAACCACAAAACTTACCTCAAAATAGCACTTAGGGTGGGTTTGGAAGGCTCTTGACTGGCCCCAAATAACGTAAAGTTGGGAGCGCTCCCAACATTCCAATGTGCCGTTAAAGAAATGTATGAGGTTAGAATCACCATTGTAGGTACGACCTAAAGCCCGTTTGTACCGTACATTTATTGGGCCCTGGAAGCCTTGAAAACGCCAACAAGAGCGGATGATGGCTCTCAAAATGTCATATTTGCTCTTTATCAGAGATCTGGGACCAATACATGTTCAGTACAGACGGTTCCCGAAAGACGTTGTATGGTGAGCGTTTAGGTGTGCTTTTAAATGGCCGTAGGTGCACACCAATCATCTGGGTGCAGGACCATCTGTACCGAACATTTTATTGGTCCCTGGCAATCATGAATTACCGTTGAAATGGAGGTACCCGCATTAATCTACAAACCCTGGAACATGTGGCTCGTTCTATAGGAAAAATAAAAAATAAATTATCGTAATGCCATTACACGGAAAAAAAACTACGGTGAAAATAACCATACGGATACCTGATTTTGGCACCTGCTAGATGTTATGGTAATGTTAACCAGAAGTATACTATGTTTTGACTAAGTACTAGGTGACGTTACCTGATTGCTTGTCGAATTTACTCAAAGTATCGGTAAATGTACCATACTTCTGGTTAAGTTTACCATAACATCTAGCAGGTGCCAAAATCAGGTATCCGTATGGTTATTTTCACCAATCTTTTTTTTCCCGTGTATTCTCTATGATAGAGCTTACTTTCGTGAGCTCCTCTGGCGAGCGCCTGAATTACCACAAATCATTCAAAATCTAGAGATAATCACTCTGTATAAAAGTACTATCTGTGCAACCGTTGGATGTCAAGGAAGGAAATTCCGAATTCAGAGTTTGAAGAATAAAATTAAACATTCCGAAGTTTCGACAAATTGCGCGAAATGTCTCGAACGATAATATCTAATCTTAAACTTCTTTTATTTTCTATTTTATTCGTCCCTTGTTTCCCTTGCAGGTTTCTTCCATCAATTCATCTATTAACCCGAGAACTGCTACCACTCCTCTGCCTTCTACGCTTTTTTTCTTCTTCTTTGTTAGGTGGGGTGCTATGCGCGAGTTTGAACATCTTGGGCTGAAGATGAAAGGAGGGAGAGAACAGAGCTGCCGTTTTGAGTTTAATTCAGTGGCGTCGCGTGCAAGCCGGCAACGCAGCATTTCGTCCACTTGATCCCATGTAAAATATCGATTCGAGGGCGTGCACTGTGCGTCCCCAATAGGGTGTTCCGTTTTGCAACAAGTATCTCGGATTTTCGCTCCCCGGGATTTTTCCCGTTCCTTTGGTCCTAAATAGCACCCCTGTAAAATTTGAGCCCCCTCCGATGTCGGAAACCCTTGCCGACTCGGCTCCGAAATTGCCAGATTTTCGTAAAAATTGACGTTTTTTTCATAAAATTACCTGACTGTAAAAAGCTCTGCTTTTCATCAATTTAACATTTTTAGCCTCTAAATAGTCATTTAGGGGCAAGTGAGTTACCACAAATCCATCAAAACATTGATCTGGGGCCTCCAGCCCCCCCTTTTGATATCCTTGAAAAAATCCAAAATCACGTAATTTTTGACATTTTTGCTCATTTTTCATTCGTGTGGGTCCTCTTTTGAAAATTTTGCAATTTGAGGACTCTAAAACCCGGCAAAGGGTGCCGTCTAGTGAGAAATGAACGTAGGTTATTTGTTTATTTGAACAAATCGATTTTAAACCGTGCCGCCAGGGCCGTAAAGTTGCGCCGCGCGGAGCGTCGATTCGCACTAATCCCGTTTTGCGGCGATTTCGCGCCTTTCCGTTCTGCATGATACAAAATTTTTAGACATCTGAAAACTTGCTTACTGCATCAATTTTTGTTGTAATTTAACGTGGTGGTCGTGGTTTTTTTCTCAGATTTTTTAAAATCCGATATTCTCCCCCTCAAAGTTGGCGAAAAACACGATTCTTGAAAAGCGAAGTTTTGTTTGAATCGTGTTTTCCGGCGATTTGACGCGTTCTGTTCGGCATGACAAAATCACTCCAGGCAGATAAAATCTCAGTCTCTGCATCTATTTCGTCTGTTCTTTACAGTAGTGATTTATTTTCTTTCTCGATTTTTTTTAAAATGCAATATTTTCTCCCTCTAAGTGGGCGAAAATGCCAATTTTTACGATAAACGTATAAAAATCTCTCTGAATACCGAACCTTTCGCAAATGGTGGCTTGTGCAATAAGACAACAGTGTTTCCTCTTTTTATTTTATTTGTTTTGAAGCTCAAGCCTAGAAAATGCCATTTCAAAAGCGAGAAACATCTAAAACTTAATGACATTGAGTGCATCCGAGGAGAAGACATTTCCGATTTCATTTTTAAAAGTATACAAATTGTTTTTGTAGGTCGATTCACGTGATCTGCCCTTCAAGGTGATACGAAAATGAACAGTATCTGAATATTATAAAACTTGTAAGGAGATTGAAATTCGTTGATGATGTAGCGAAGAGAGGTGTCAAGTTTATTGAAGAATATAAAGGACTGTTGCCGAAAAATGAAGAGCTTAGTAACAGTTCATTTTGATAGTTGTGTCATATTATCGGAAAAAGTATATCAAGATGCCAAGAAGGAATTATTGAGAAACCACTGTAGTGTCTTTTATGGAGTATCATTCTTTTGTGCGGACTCTCATCTTGTCAATATTCTATCTACAGAATATTTACTTTATGGGGAGGGGAAAAAAATAAAAATATCATTTCTTCTAAATTGCATTAAAAAAATTGGGAGTGCATGACATCTCGTGCAATTTGACAACAATGAACCATGTCAATTTTTAAACCAATAAGTGGAACAATTTACTATAGAAGATGTTCAATCAAAATGAGCTTTAAAAAAATAAAATAACGTGGAAAAACTGTTGTCTTATTGCACAAGCCACCATTTGCGAAAGGTTCGGTATTCAGAGAGATTTTTATACGTTTATCGTAAAATTGGCATTTTCGCCCACTTAGAGGGAGAAAATATTGCATTTTAAAAAAAATCGAGAAAGAAAATAAATCACTACTGTAAAGAACAGACGAAATAGATGCAGAGACTGAGATTTTATCTGCCTGGAGTGATTTTGTCATGCCGAACAGAACGCGTCAAATCGCCGGAAAACACGATTCAAACAAACTTCGCTTTTCAAGAATCGTGTTTTTCGCCAACTTTGAGGGGGAGAATATCGGATTTTAAAAAATCTGAGAAAAAAACCACGACCACCACGTTAAATTACAACAAAAATTGATGCAGTAAGCAAGTTTTCAGATGTCTAAAAATATTGTATCATGCAGAACGGAAAGGCGCGAAATCGCCGCAAAACGGGATTAGTGCGAATCGACGCTCCGCGCGGCGCAACTTTACGGCCCTGGCGGCACGGTTTAAAATCGATTTGTTCAAATAAACAAATAACCTACGTTCATTCTCACTAGACGGCACCCTTTGCCGGTTTTTAGAGTCCTCAAATTGCAGAATTTCAAAAGAGGAGCCACACGAATGACCAATGAGCAAAAATGTCAAAAATTACGTGATTTTGGAGTTTTTCAAGGATATCTAAAGGGGGGCTGGAGGCCCCAGATCAATGTTTTGATGGATTTGTGGTAACTCACTTGACCCTAAATGACTATTTAGAGGCTAAAAATGTGAAATTGATGAGAAGCAGAGCTTTTTACACGTCAGGTAATTTTATGAAAAAAACGTCAATTTTTACGAAAATCTGGCAACTTCGGAGCCGAGTCGGCAAGGGTTTCCGACATCGGAGGGGGCTCAAATTTTACAGGGGTGCTATTTAGGACCAAAGGAACGGGAAAAATCCCGGGGAGCGAAAATCCGAGATACTTGTTGCAAAACGGAACACCCTAGTCCCCAACGTTTCAACCCCTTTCATGGGTTTTAATGGACCAGATGCAATGTTGCCAGATTGCAAGCGATGCCACTGGTTTAATTAATGGCATTTTTCAATTCACCGATGATGCCACCGGTTGAGAAAATATTACACAGTTCTAATTGAGTGCATGACTGTAATGCACAAAAATACTCACATCTGTAATCTTTTCTCAATCGGAGGAGTCGTCGATGACTTTAAAAAACTTCTGGATATTTTAATAATTAATCGGCGCTTGCACCGATTGAGAAATTACAGATCAGAGTATTTCCATGCAAGTCATATACACTGAACTGAACTTTGTAATCTTTTCTCAACCGGTGGAATCATCGGTGCATTGAAAAATATACCATTGATTATACGCAAAACGGCAGCTTTGGGAGAGAGCCAGTACGGAACTAAAGAAGAAAAGACGAGGACAGGGGATTTGTAGACGTTCTGTCGTCGTAGGGAAAGTTTCGAGAGAAGTTTTTATGGCTCCCTGAAACAATAATTGTTTATAATAAACCAATTCTGAATTTAAGAACCGCACTCCTTTTTATATATATCTTTCCTTCTTTTTATATATATCTTTCCTTCTTTTTTGTCACATGCCGCGTTTAACTGCACAAAACGGCTGAGATGAGTAACCGTCAAATGACTGGAGTTTTAATTTATCTTCCACACCCTCCTTTCTTTATCACCCTATATTCTATAGCGACGTCTTTATTAAGATACTTGAATAAGCTTCTGATTTTCGAAACTTGGAGGAGCTGGTAGGTTCTTATACAGTGTTGCCACTTACAGCCGGGCACGGACGCAGGGGTTTTTTTTCCGTCTCCCTCCGCCAGAGTTGCCGTTTTGCGTTTAATTAATGACATTTTTCAATTCACCGATGATTCCATCGGTTGAGAAAAGATTGCACAGTTCTATTCAGTATAACTGTGATGCACGAGAATACTCTGATTTGTTAATTTTTCTAAAGTGAAAACTTTAAAAACGTGTTTGTAAAAACTTCTTCATTTACTTGACTTTGTCATCTTTATTTAAGCTATGCTTCGAACCAGTTAAAGAGTCATTGAACCGTTTTGCTTCAAACCCATTGTTCCCGTGAACCGGAATCGAACCACGAACAAGTTTTTTTTTCCGCGAATTTCCTACCATGAACTGAACCGAATCAAGATTGTTGCCGATTCGAAGCCCTAATTCGAATCGATATTTTACATGCGTATTATTGGACGAAATGCAATTTTGCTAGATTGCACGCGTCGCCACTGTCTTGAATTGATTTAATAAGTAAGGCAGCTCTGTCGCTGTCTCAAGAGATTTCCTTTTGGCAGATTCCCGTCACCCGTGTCAATGCAAGTATCTGTATGACGTTATATCCACCGCTGCCTCTCTCTCTCTCTCTCTCTCTCTCTCTCTCTCTCTCTCTCTCTCTCTCTCTCTCGCCTCCCTCTCTCTCTCCTCTCTCTCTCTCTCTCCTCTTTTCTCACTCTCTCTCTCTCCCTCTCTCCTCTCTCTCTGTCTCTCTCCTCTCCTCTCTCGCTCTCTCTCTCTCCCTCGCTCTCTCTCTCCTCTCTCCTCCGCTCTCTCTCTCGCTCTCTCTCGCGCTCTCTCTCTCGCTCTCTCTCTCTCTCTCTGTCTCGCTTTTCTCTCTCTCTTCGCTCATTTGATTCGCGTGTGTTCGAAAAAGACAGATTAGGTGCAGTCACGAGATTTTTGCCGCTTCCTCTATCTTTCTTCGGCACATACGTTCAAATGGATGAAAAGAGAGAGAGAGAGAAAAGAGAGAGAGAGAGAGAGAGAGAGAAGGAAAAACTCCTGAACGCACACGTTACACGCCCTTTCCGTGTCGTGGAGCGCTTACATGCTCCGGTCGACGAAAGATTTTCCGTTCTCAAAAGACTGTCATATTCAATCCCGGGATGAACGGAGGGAAGGAGTGACAAATAGTGGATGGGGTGGGGTGGGGTGGGGGGGTATGAAAAAAAGTAGGAATGGACGGATGCATGTAGGCGGGGAGGATGTAAGCGGAAAAGAATGGCCAGCTATCAATTTCTGGTGTCACGCTGCGGTTTCAGATAAGGAAGAAGGTAATGAAATCTTGCTTGTCAACAGAGAACTATAGCGATGGGTTACTAGGGGGGTGGGGGTGCAAAATAAAAATACGTAATTCCAGGCAAAACTCTCGGAAATGCCAATCGATATCTCACAGGTAGCACGACTGTGCTCTGTTCATCTGGATAAGTGTGAAACTTGACGGATTCAGGTATAGAGAGTCACTCTTTTGCAGAGTGGTTCGTAGTATGGAATTACCCGGACATAATTTTACGAAAGGAAATCAAGATTCTTAGGATCATTAAAATGCAAAGTAACCTAAGAATTAGTGAAATCATTCATTTCAGAGCCTGAAAATGAGTCAAAAACATGATTTTTTCAAGAAGATGCGCACATCTAAAATGTTTTTACAGCAAAAAACCAACATGTTTCATGTACGGCAAAATTAATTTTGTGATCCTCTGTGCGGCGTCGCACAGTGACCGAATCAATGAGAGAGGCCGGATATGGCGTGGCAATTTTAAATGCGTATATTTTGGTGAATACGCACCATATAACTTTGAAAGTGATTTCATTAATTTTATCGTAAAATTTCCTACAAGAATCACCCTTTAAAGTATGTTTTTTACAATAGAAACATTCAAATTTGCATTTTTATAACCCGTCACTGCATAGTATGACACCGGTGTCACATGATGTAAAAAGCCCTATATCAGACATTGTAATGTATATTTTGACTTATTTCAAATTATATCACCAGTGTCACATTATAAGAAAACATAAAAAGGGGCTCAAACATTTTTCAAAAGACCACCAGCACTCATTATAATGCATTAAAAAAAAAAGAAATCATGGTTGGGGGGAAATTTGCCCCCGTATTCAATCCAACCCCAATTTCATTATTTTTACTAAGCTTCTGGCATTTGCTCTTTGAAAAATCCAATTAAAGTAAAACATTCTTATTTTTTTGAACATTCTAAAAAATAAAAGTTTTTTTATTTCTCGCCATTTCTTATGGTGTTATAGCACAAGTAAAAACGAGACAAAAATGGAAAAATGAGAATTTTCACCGAAAAACTGTCTATTTATTTTTTTTGCTATTTTTTCCATATATGTGACCACCTAGTGAATCGAAAAATCAGTTTTGGTTGAAAAAAAAAAGCCCATGCAGTGAAGGGTTAGTTATAATAGAGCTCTTGCAAACTTTTGCTGTGAGCAAACGAATAGTTCATTCTGATGAAAAGAAAACAGCAAAAATCACGAAAATCACACTGAGAAAGTCTAAAATTCAGTAATAAACCTACATAACCACTTTAATGGCAAGATGGTAATGGCGGTTCGACGCAGGTATCATGGGAGATTCCTGTCTATTATGTCACTTTCTCTACGGAAACACAGAGATATGTCTCAATTTAGACATGCAGGAATCTCCAATGATATCTGCATTGAACCGCCATTAAGCTCGATTCTGAGAGTGAATCGTGATTTTTTAGTGTATTAATCGTCATTTTTACAGGTTTTTATGCAAAGAATCAACTCCTTAATCCCGTGTAGAGCTCGTTTCAGAAGTGTAGGCGGACCTAGACCGATAATCTTTAGAATTTGTCAACATTATTTCTGATATTACTCGATGAAAATGAATAAAAATGAAATTGAGTATGTTCAATTTTCAATGAGGAAAACTTTAAACACAAAAGAATAAAGTCAGTGGCGAATTCGGTATTGGTTTGAAGGAATAAAAGTTGCAAATTCGCCAAAGATTATGGTTTTGGTCCGCCTACACTTCTGAAACGAGCTCTAGCAAAAGTTTGCAAGAGCCCCATTATGTTCCAAGTCCGACCCCTCCCATTGAATCCAGTGGCGTGGCGTACTATTTGGCAACATTGCACTCAGCCCATTTAAACTCATGGAAAAGATCGAATGCGAAGGTGTTCACCGAACACCCAATGGTTCGATATTTTTAATGGGTTCATATGGACGAACCGCAACGTTGTCGAACTGCACGCTACGCCACTGATTGAGTCGCTTTACTGTGCGTCGGTCCGACTACACCCTCCAACACACCGGGTTTAAGCAATGCCCACTAAGAATCGTCTGACTAGATATTATATCCACGCAAAAATTAAAATGGAAACGGTTACAAATAAATAACATAGAATCTATGTCACAGATGATACTTCGGCTCTTAAGGGCTGTCACTCGTCAAAATGAGTTGAAGTTGAATCTAGCTACCGACTGAGGCAAGGCCCGGATCCGCAGGGCTAGGTTATAGATTAAAGAGGTATGCTCACTCGGCTTCGCGCCACGAATTCAGAGGCGCGTAGTTCAAAATCACTGCAGGCAAGATGGCCGACAAAAGCATAAACGTAAAGAAATTTGCAGAAAACATTAGGTTGTTTTCTGCTTTCGTGCAGAGGGCAGCCCAATGTTTTCTGCAAAAAATATACGTTTTCTGCTTTTGTCGGCCATCTTGCCTGCAGTGATTTTAAACTGCGCGCCACTGAATTTGTGGCGCGAAGTCAGACGAGCATACCTCTTTAATCTATAGCCTTGGTTCTAGGGGGATCTTGGGACCGTTGGGACCCCCTGCATGAAAGAGGAGTGAATGGCGGGTTGGGGACCCTCCTCCTTGGAAAAAGGCGGCTCCGGGCCAAAAAAAAGAGGAGGAAAATTGAGCTTCACCGCTTATAAACGGTGTGTTTTTTGAGATAGAAATGAGGAGCACCCCTTCTCGGATTCAAGAGAACTGTAGAATTTACCATCTGCATAGCTGATTTTGGCGTCTACTACAAAGTATGGTAAATGCTACCATCATAAGGTAAATGCAACGTACCTTGTGGTAAATTAAGATAACCTGTTCGCACATTCCACCACAAGGTACGTTGCATTCATCATACTATGGTAAAATTTACCATACTTTATAGCAGACGCCAAAATTAGCTATGCAGATGGTAAAGTCTACCAGTCTTTTCGATCCATGTTATTAACACTGGCTGGCGTGGCTAGAAACTTTTTTGAGGGGATTTTTGGCTCAGTTTTTTTTATTATTATTATTATTTTTATTATTATTATTATTATTATTATTATTATTATTATTATTATTATTATTATTATTGCTGGGAGGCCACTGAAATGCCATCAAAGTACATCTTTTCACCGGACCCAGGTGTTCTGGTCAGGGCTCTGGGTTGTGGGCCTGACCGCCCCCTCCCCTCATGAGACGGGCCAACTCAACTCCCGTATATATCTGGACTGAGCTCTGATTTTTGTTGATGTCTCTGCCCCAAGGTTATAGATTAAAGAGGTATGCTCATCTGACTTCGCGCCACGAAATCATTGGCGCACAGTTCAAAATCCAGATCCAAGATGGCCGGAAAAAGCAGAAAACATTGTATACTCTTTCCAGAAAACATCGGGCTATTTTCTGCTTTTCTGGAGAGGGAGCCCAATGTTTTCTGGAAAGAGTATACAATGTTTTCTGCTTTTTCCGGCCATCTTGGATCTGGATTTTGAACTGCGCGCCACTGATTTCGTGGCGCGAAGTCAGATGAGCATACCTCTTTAATCTATAACCTTGCCTCTGCCCCATTAACACTCAACCGCGCACCCTTTATGCGTCTATTATACGTCAGATGAAAAATATGCGCTTAAAATAGGAATGAATGAAGGAATAGTGTGGTATAAAGTAAAATGAAAATAGGAACGTTTGAAAAGTAAACTCAATTAAATTCAATTGCCATGCGGTCCATTCAAAGCGCGTAGCAGGAGCACTCATTTTGAATAGCCCGAGTGAGTGTGTGTGTGTGGTCGACTTCTAATTGAAATTTAATTGCAGTGCAACGCCATGAATTTCTCTTGGCGTGTAAAAATATATACTTCAGTGTTATCGCACACGGGTCGTCCATTCATTTCAATTTTAGTCTGTGTACATGAATTTCTAGGAAATCCGTCAAAAGCAAGTGGCAAGCTTCTGAGAAATCTGTCGGGTCTCAATTATTGAGCCGCTGAATGGGGGTGGGGGGCAGCAGTGGCGGCTCGTGCGATTTGGATACAGTGTTTTTATCCCATTTAAATACATGGAAAACAATCGAAACTTGAGGAGGCTGCCAGCCTCCGCTTGAATCGATTTTTTACCTAAGTTTAAGTGGGAAAAATGCATGGTTGCCAAATCTCACTGGCCGCTACTGGGGGGCAGGGGCAGCAGGAAACTAGAGTCCCTACATACTATGAGAGTTGCGCCTTGTCGGAATCAGTGGCGTAGCGTGCGATATGGCAACGCTGCAGTTCGTTCATTTAAACCCGTGAAAAAGATCGAGCTAGTGGGTGTTCGGTGAAGACATTCGCATTCGACCTTTTACATGGATTTAAATGGACACTATACAACGTTGCCAGCTTGCACGCTACGCCACTGGTTGGAATCCGTTGCTGATTGGCTCTCACCTTTAGGCTCGCACAGAAGCTCCAAGAGGCAAACCCAAATGGCGGAGGGTTTATTTACTTTTCGCGCACTCGCTTTTATTACACATTTACAGCACCAGAGACCGCGGTAATTATTGTTGATTTTTCCTCTGCTTGAATGTTATTCTGGAGAACATAATGTGTATATCTTTGAGTAGGTAACGACAGTTATTGTCAAGATAAGTAGGCCTCTTTAGCGACATAACTGGCCGCGACAAGCACCAAACATCAGTGTTTTTTTTTTTTTTTAAACTAAATTTTACTGTATTTCAATGAATTTTCTTGTTAATTACATGAGAATTGTGCCACTCCTCAATATTTGAGATGCTGATGTCAAAAATGATATAATTTTCTACGGAACTCGTCCTGATTTTAAGCATAGGTAGGTTTTCTATTTTTAGGCATTTTTCGCGATAAAGTATAAATAAATTGTGGAAAAACTAGATGATTTCGATTAATTAAACTAAGGCCAAATTCGAACTCGGCAGGTCAATTTACGTCCGATGTTGCGCTATTCACGCGATTTCAGGTCTAATTATTAGGGAAAACTCCACGTTTGTGTCTAGGGACCCTTATTTTGTGTTCATAGGGGGCAGACATCTATGTCGTTAAAGCATAAAAATCTGTCAAGATTCGGTACTAACCTATAGACCTGTTTAGTGATGACGTCGCGATGAAAATGCTCCATCTCGCTCGTGGATTTTTACCCATAAGAAATCAGATCCAAATTTTCGAATGCGAATTCATGCCAGGTAACAATCAGTTTTTTCACATTTTATTGCATCATTAGATTTCACGCACCGTAAAGTATCTTTTCACTCCAATATAATTCCTGCATCACAACTGAAATTAATTACAGTCGCAGTTATACCGAAATATGTACTATGTTTTTTCCTTGTCTTACTCACAATCTCCTAATTATGGGCGTATTACCGCCATTCGCCATGGACACTCAATCATCCTAACCTCTCTTCGTATCGAAGCTTGTTGGAGGTGTAACACGTAGTGGAACAAGGACAAAACATAGGACTTTCTTCGATATATAACCAGGGCTGCCGTTTTGCGTATAATCAATGCTATTTTTCTATTCACCGATGATTCCACCGGTTGAGAAAAGATTACACAGTTCAGTTCAGTGTATGACTGTAATGCACGAAAATACTCTGATCTGTAATCTTTCCTTAATCGGTGGAAACTCCGTTGATTAATTAAAATATCCGGAGTTTTTTTAAAGTCATCGACGACTCCACCCGTTGAGAAAAGATTATAGATGCGAGTATTTTAGTTTATTACAGTCATGCACTGAATTGAACTGCGTAATCTTTTCTCAACCGGTGGAATCATCGGTGAATAGAAAAATAGCATTGATTATACGCAAAACGGCAGCCCTGTATATAACTCTGACAGTAAATAAAGCGTGATGTTTCGAAAATGTTGTCGGTGCTTGTTTATATTTTAAGGCACGTGGAATCCAATAGTGTCGTAAAATTTAAGAGATTTTGTTGTTTACCAGCACGTATTTGCTTTTGAAAACTTGGATCCTCTTTCTTATGGGAAAAAACCCTTGAGAACGAGTGAGATGAAGCATTTGTTTGAATCCAATTTTTTTTCGTGAGGTCACACTAAACAGGTCTTTCATAGAAATAGCGAAATAGTGGCAACAGCGCAGAGGCAAATGGTCATCCGCCATTTGAAATGGGTCTGTTGCACACTTCGGCTCCAGCGTTTTAAACTAGCAATTCCTATGTAAAAAGCCGAGAAAATAACAATGACAGCATCAGAAAACACTAAAATTCAGTATTAAACTCACTAATGGAGCTGTTTCAAACTTTTGCTACAGGCTTATTATTAGTTGATTACGGGGTAATACCCAGTAAAAATAACGATTAGAGCACTAAAAAATCACGAAATCCACTCCTAAACTCACAAAATGCTTTTAAACGCGAGACCGTAATGGCGGCCGGGGCCGTGGTTTTCATTGGGGTTCCCTATCTTCAATCAGCGCCATCTACACGAGGTGTTCTCGCAACACCACACAAGAAGAAGAAGAAGCATACAATTGCCATAAGAAAACCGCGGCCTCGGCCGCCATTAAGGTCTCGCATTTAAAAGCATTTTGTGAGTTTAGAAGTGGATTTCGTGATTTTTTAGTGCGCTAATCGTTATTTTCACAGGGTATTACCCCTTTATCAACTATTATTAAGCCTGTAGCAAAAGTTTGCAACAGCTCCATTGCGAAAAACACTAGACAATATTCACCCCTCTATCTTTCCACCGCGTGCACGATATTTCGCGAAATTAGCGCGGCACATTCAAATAATCACGGCTGACTGTCATCACAGCTGACTTCATAAACAAATAAACAGTAAACACTGACGGCGTCTGTTCGAATTCTTACGTTTCAATATCCTCAATTCCTCACAAAAGGTTGTGAAAGGTACAAAGACCGATATTTGTGTCGAAAACTTATCAAAATGAAACAATAACACACATGAGTTTCAAGCATGATGATCGAAGTTGGAATCATCCTTTGAACTCCTGTGAGTTATTGTTTCATTTTGATAAGTTTTCGACACAAATATCGGTCTTTGTACCTTTCACAACCTTTTGTGAGGAATTGAGGATATTGAAACGTAAGAATTCGAACAGACGCCGTCAGTGTTTACTGTTTATTTGTTTATGAAGTCAGCTGTGATGACAGTCGGCCGTGATTATTTTAATGTGTCGCGCTAATTTCGCGAAATATCGTGCACGTGGTGGAAAGATACAGGGGTGAATAGTGTCTAGTGTTTTTCGCAATTTATGAGTTTAATACTGAATTTTAGTGTTTTCTGATGCTGTCATTGTTATTTTCTCGGCTTTTTACATAGGAATTGCTACTTTAAAACGCTGTAGCCGAAGTGTGCAACAGACCCATTCGCCTCATGAGCGCTCCGTAAACCGTTTCTTCTTCTTCATTTTGAAGAAAAAGAACATGACGTGGCAAAACTCTCAAAGTAAGTATTTGGGAACTCTATAGTCTCCGATTTAAAATATAGTTTCAGGTTTCTTTCTCTTTGTATCTCTCAAACTTGG
>VMOF01000013.1:33945048-34031046 GCA_011764245.1 Trialeurodes vaporariorum | reverse complement strand
TAAAATAGCTTAATATAATTACTATCGGAAATGCATCGAGACTGGCCAAGTCCGCTGTAGTCCTCAATGCGGACCGAAATTTGGCAGATCTGGGGCCCCCGACCGGATGAAAACGGAGTTTTCAAATGGGTCAAAACGAGACACCTGAATTGATCAAAACGGGTTGAACAGGGGGACCCAGGTCCCCCAAAAAGTAACTGAAGAATAAACTGGAAGGAAAATAATAAATACTGACAAGAAAAACAAAAAAAATTATGAATTTATTTATTACTTTTTATTTTTTCAACTCTTTTCTTTTTTTCCTTCTTTTCAAAGTCAAAACCTGCTAAAATGTTAATCTCTATCTCATAAATAATTTTTCGGTTCTCTCACAAATAAAACCCAAAAACCCATTAAAATTGGGTTTTCAGGAAGTAAAATTTTCAACATTTTCGGGGGGGGGGACCCCTGCACTCTCGTTTTAAGTTAATTCTTAATAAAATGGCCAAAGAGGGAGGGGAGTGGAAGAATGGAGGGAGGGACTCCTAAATTGACCGAGCGGTCTAACATTTAGAGAGCCAGTCCGACCCTGCGTGGCCATAGACATAGACTATGCTTGCGACGCCATTGCCTCACTGTGCCGCAGGGCTGCCGTTTTGCGTATAACCAATGATATTTTTCTATTCACCGATGATTCCACCGGTTGAGAAAAGATTACACAGTTCAGTTCAGTGTACGACTGTAATGCACGAAAATACTCTGATCTGTAATCTTTTCTCAATCGTTGGAAACGCCGTTGATTAAATAAAATATCCCCAAGTTTTTTAAAGTCATCGACGACTCCACCGGTTGAGAAAAGATTACAGATGCGAGTATTTTAGTTTATTATAGTCATGCACTGAACTGAACTGTGTAATCTTTTCTCAACCGGTGGAATCATCGGTGAATTGAAAAATAGCATTATCGGTGACTTTTTTTTCGCTTTTCAGTTACAGTTTTTGGCTTTTTTAAATAAGTTTAACCTCGTCCTTAAGAAAGCTGGGGAAGGCTTCAGCCCCAATAACATCATACACGCGCCGCAAATGTTTGCAATGACGAAATCCTTCTTTTTAAAGTGACAATCTATTGATCATTATGCTTTTATGATAAAACTGATGTGATCGAGGGACAAGTTTACTGACAAAATATTTACGTGACGTTAAATTATATAAAGAGACATAAAGGCCATAGAGAGCATAAAAACAATAATCGATCACAATAAATGGAAGTCTGCACGGAGAAAAATTTCT
Organism: Trialeurodes vaporariorum; assembly: GCA_011764245.1. NCBI lineage: Eukaryota > Metazoa > Arthropoda > Insecta > Hemiptera > Aleyrodidae > Trialeurodes > Trialeurodes vaporariorum. The sequence continues at coordinate 34,029,778 of VMOF01000013.1, read as the reverse complement.
GATTGAAATTACGGAACGTAGGAAGAAATCGGGGCAAAAAGAAATTCCCTTTTAAAATAATAAGAATTCTTATTGATTCGACCAGATCTATCATCGCGGTCCAATTGAACGTTCTATATGATCAGGAGAATCACAAGAAAGAACCATTGGATCAATAAGAATTCTGGTTGAATCAATAAGACTTCTTATTATTTGAAAGGGAATTTCTTTTTACCCCAATTTCTTCCTACGTTCCGTAATTTCAATCAGAAATTCTCCGTGTGAAAAAACGTGATCATAAAACGGACTTATTGATAGACCGACTTTTCTAAGGTACGTGACCCAAAGGTGCAAATATGCACGTATAAGTCATGAGAGATAAAAAAAAAACTAAATATGTCAATTAACTATTCAGACAATTGGCTATCATATGCTGGTTTCAGTTTTTTTAAATTTGCTTGTTTTTGAGGTTTTTTTGCGTTTGAAAAAAAGTAGAGTTTTGATATCGCGCAATATATGCACCGAAGGTGGCCACCCCTCATATTTTTGCTGCACCAAATGGTGAACACCCCCTTTTAAATTTCATTATTAAGTATTCAAATGATATTGTATCGTTCAAAAACGGAATCTAGACCCTAGTTACACCAGCAGTTATGATGATTATGATGAATTGAAAGTCAAAGGTCGTATCAATTTAAGTGCTCAGCTTTTACGATTGTTTACTTCCGTGAAAATTAACTGAAGACCTGCGAAAATGGACGTTGCACTGTTCCGCGCCAACTGAATCACCCGTTGCTCTTGATTTTTGGAGTGGGAGAAGCGATAGCATCCTGCTACTCAGCACCAACGCCACCAATCGTCAATTCGTGTAATTAACTGAAATAAGCTGGGGTGGGCCACCTTAAGAGCCGGGCCACCTTTGGGTCACCTCAAGGTTATAGATTAAAGAGGTATGCTCATCTGACTTCGCGCCGCAAAGTCAGTAGCGCGCAGTTCAAAATCCAGATCCAAGATGGCCGGAAAAAGCAGAAAACATTCCCAGAAAACATTGGGCTCCGTCTCCACAAAAGCAGATGTTTTTGGGAAAGAGCATACAATGTTTTCTGCTTTTTCCGGCCATCTTGGATCTGGATTTTACACTGCGCGCTACTGACTTTGTGGCGCGAAGTCAGATGAGCATACCTCTTTAGTCTATAACCTTGGGGTCACCTACCTTATTTGGGCTCTGCATGCTCTCGAAATTCTTTTCGGTGGTTCAGGGAAATCCAATGTTTCAGTTCACTGATCTCCGCGCTATTAAAATTAATTCTCCGCCAATATCCACCGAGGCGTTTGCTCGCCGAGAAGCGGTTCCTCGATCTCTAACCTCATTTTGTGAAACGGCGCCATTGAAATGAAACAACAGTTTTCGGGGAGGGGAACGTGGTGTGTGATTGGTGGTTACAGAAGACGTTTGCACGGATGCACGGACGAACAGACGCGGATGATGGCGATCGTTTGATGTTACGGCCTGAGCCTCGTCGCGCCTTGCGAGGCCACGATGCAACGCGCTCGACTCGGCCTTTTTCTCGGACGGCCATCGGTGCGCATCATAAGGCAAAGTGTTCGCAGTAGTATCACCGCACAAAAGGCGTGTTGACCTAGATGCGATGGCCAATAATAATCAGTTAGATATTGGTAACTGAATTTATTATTTTACTACTCTTGCGACACGTTTAAGACACTTTACCGACATTTTTTAACTTGTTCAACTTTAAACCTGCTTCTTACGGGAAGTGGTCAGTGGCGTAGCGTGAAATTTGGCAACGTTGTATTGTGGCCATTTAAACGCATTTCTAGGTCGAATGCAAAGGTGCTTGAACCGAACACCCAACAGTTCGATCTTTTTTAAGAGTTTAAATGGACGAAGTGCAACGTAGCCAAATTACACGCTACGCCACTGGAAGTGGTACACCTGTGTTCCATTTTATGTAACATGGGATTCATTGGAATCAAATAGACATTTTGCACACACAAAATTGTATGACTCATCAAAATTTATAGAAAATTGTCCTTTTTTTGAACTGTCTAAATCTCAAAAAAAAGTCAACTTCCAAAATGCGTGCATAAAAGGGTTAACCCTTTGGGGAGGCGACGTTTTTTGCCACCAACCATTTTTATTTTTCATTTCCTGAGCTTCAGGGGTAGATGCTACTGTTACATTGCAATGGGTTCATAGATTGGTAAAAAGTGATCATAGAATTGTATGAACTAATGTAAGTGGCATGGTGGCTATAGCAGCACTATAGCCACTGCCCTTGAAGCTAAGAAAATATTGAAAAAAGGTAGCTAGTAGTACTAGCCACTGCCCCTCAAAGAGTTTTAAGAGCCGAGGAAGGATATTGACCTTATATGCTAGTTTTTGTTTTTGTTTATTTTTTTTTAAACTATAAAATATTATAGGTAATGATACATATAATGGGAAACCCTAAAGTAGCGAGCCTTTCTTTGTATTTTTTTTTATTAGGTTTCAATATTTTTTCCCCAAATATTTATGAAGCATTGAAAGTTTAGGTCATTATATACTAAACATGAATTTTTCCAAAATCTATTTTTTAAATGTTCAAAAAAAAAATAAAAAATCATTGATTGAGATGTATTCAAGCCAGCTCCAAAGATGTTTGTTTCTTCTCTTCCTCAGATTCTCGAAGTTACATTTTCATGTCCTTGTTCAGTTGAGAGAACAGGGAACGACATTTTCCTCGAATTAAAGGAATTCCCTTAGTCAATATTTCACTGTGCATTTCTTTAACACAAACGAAATACACCTTGGATTAAAAAAATAATTCTCTCAGTTTGGTCTCATAAGTTGGTCCGATCCCTTGGGTTTCTAAAGATTAAAATGCATAGAAGTAGTTTGTAAGAGTCAAATTTGACCTTGATACATTTGATGATATTATTTTTGCTTATTTTCTCCGGGTTATTATGAGTCAGCAAATCATTGTTTCTCCGTCTACTGTGCGGGGTTTGCCGAATTATGTTGAGAGGAAGGCTATCAGCAATTAGGCTTCGATCGAGCAACAGAGGGGTATACCGAAATCCTAATACAGTCACGTTCCTAGAAAAGCGAAGTTTACTCAAGAGTTTTCCTATCGCCGATATAGCCAATGGAATCGCTTGAACTACGAAACTATCGATCGATACGTACTCCTAAAGAAGATTGAGATCTAAAGGCGATTGCAAGTAGATTATGGTCTACTCATCTTTTCAGGCGAGTACCATGGAGACCTGCGGTGAATTTGTAACCGTGTATGAAGCAAAACTGATTTAATAAGAAAGATGATTGGCAAACAGATTGGATATTGTGAGATGTTATCCCTTATATTACTGTCCTGTCTCCAGATATATAGTGCTTTAGCAATCTCGGTCGAGTTAAATTTTGTAAACAAATTGCACTCAATCCAGTGGCGTAGCGTGCAATTTGGCAACGTTGTATTGTGTCCATTTAAACCCATGAAAAAGATCGAAGTATTTTGTGTTCGGTGAACACCTTTGCATTTGACCTTTTACAAGGGTTTAAATTGATAAAATTCAACGCTGCTAAATTGCACGCAACTGCTTTGAACCCTTTAAGGACTAGGTTAGTTCAAAAGAACACCACTACTCCGTTTCTACCGGGAAGTTAGGTAACTGTTCGTACTTGATGGAGTTGGAATTGCCTATTCGAAGAATTGAAGGCGCCTGACGAGATCTTATCTACTGTAGTGTTTTCATCTATATTTGCGTTTATGCGGAATGAAGCCTGACAATGAATCAATGTGAAATAGACCACAGGAGAAAAACGCGAGTTTACTCGGGCTTGGTCCACAAAGGGTTAACCCGCCGTCAGTCGCGCCCTAAAAACTTCCGCGAGTAGTCGCGCGGGGTCGTTTTCGACCCCAAAGTTCTTTCGTCCCATTTTACCATTGTCATTCAAAATTTTTATTTCCACCAGGCAGAATAGTAATAAGTGTGTCTTTGTAAAGCTTTTCACGTGAAAACTGGATTTGAAAAAAGAATTTTACGTTCAGTAATTGGCATATTGTAATATGTGTCGGAAAAACCCTAAAAATGTGATATTTCCCAGATTTTTATCGGTCAGCTGCCTTTAACTAGTTTTGAAACTCCTAAACCGAGGTTTTTTTACTTCTAGACACTACAGAAGATAATTTCATGAAAAAAAAGTATGGGGTTATGGGGGCAAGTTTTCGAGATATACCCCCCTCAACACCCCTCCTATATTTAGTCCTAAAATTTTGGAGATGAAGCAACTAACCATCTGAAAAACTTTATTTTTTACCAAATGAGATAGAAAAAACGCCAATTAAGGTAAGCAAGATTCTATCACCAAAAAACAGAATCGAAATGGAGGATTCAGAGGAGGGCTGGAGAGGAAAAGGGGGTGGGGGGGTAGCAAAGTGGAGATCCTTGAATTTTTTTTTTTGCTGTGATCTTTTTGCTTTTCGTACATGATTCCAGATACCCCTTTTCACCTCCCCTCCGCTTTCCCCCACCATCCACCTTCATTTCCCCTCTCATTCCTTTTTTACCCTTCCCACTCCCCGCCCCATATGATAAAATCATACTTTCACGGAAAAAAACAAAAACATTTATGATAAGTGGCGTCGCTTGTAATCTGGCAACGCCGCATTTCCTGGATTCAAATGCATAAAAAAGTCAAACTAATGGAGGTGCGCAGTGCATTCCCTCGAATCGACACTTTGCACGGGTTTAAATTGACAAAACGCAGTGCTGCCAGATCGCAAGCGGCATCGCACTGATTTAGGTAAAAATTAATACGTAAGAAATTGGGATAAACGAGTAATTTAGAAAAAAAACAGTGAGAGCGAACATTAGATTTGCTGAAAGTACTGTAGTAAGTATAGAAAAGTAAAAAACCAACGGCAATCACATCCCGCAAGTGTAAACACCGCACAGAATCAACATCTACGTTATGTTCACTCGGTCACATTTTATGAACGTGAGTAGTCGCGCGGGGTCGAAAACGACCCCAAGCAACTTTGACGCGTCCGTGCTTCAAAACGAATGATTGAATTAAGTTCATACTAACAGGGTGGGTAGTCCAAACCCTTGAAGGAAGGTACTGAAACGGATAAGATAAAACTTTAAAATTTTCATGGACAAAATTGCATTTTTCTGACCCCTGAGGCCGTTTTCGACCCCGCGCGACTGATGGTGGGTTAACTGAGACATAGTGTATATCTGACAACCCGGGACACAACCTCTTTTTGAAGGTGCAGTTGATGTGAACGGTGGCTTGTATGTGGATTGGATCGGAGGGAGCGGGGAGGGGAGGGTACAGCGAAACTGCAGTGAGTCTAGAGAGGGATAGCATGATCAAAGTGAGAACCCTGTACGTTTAAACAGATCCTGAATACCAGGTAATATTGATTCTGATACGCTTCGAAGCAAGCCCAAGCCAAGATAACTTAGCGTTTTCCGATGAATATATTCCTTGAACGATCGAGTACCATAGTTACAGGCAATTTTATCATCCACATAGCTCCCGATATCGGTTCGGCGAGATGATAAATAAATTGTTTCTTTGAAAAAATAAAAATGCTTCATACAAAAAAGGCACTTAAAGAATGACAGAAGGGTGCATATTTGGAATCTTGACGACAACTTTTCTTCTGAAGAGAAGCTGTATTGAAAAATAATTCTCAAAAAAAAAAATCCTTTTTACTACTACGAGGGTCATCCAAAAAGTAAGGTTCCCTCGTCTATATCTCCAAAAGTAAGCACGATAGATCAAATCTGTAAAAAGTATTTTATTCCTCATACTTTCAGCTTTCCAGCGGTACCAAGTTTTTTAAATTTGGACCACTGGTTCACTAGAAAATCAATTTTTAGCCGGACAAGTCGCGGCACGTTCCGTCCACCTCTCGACGCGCTGACGGAGATGCACATCACGTTGTCGCACCATTGTTGTCGCTTTCCACACCTCACCAGGTATCACTGATAAGACAGGCACAATCATCTGTCCACTGTTTTGAAGATTTATCGATGAAAATGAATTTACTGATAAAATTTGGGCAGCTCCATTATGATCGACTGATCATTGAATCAGTGTTACGCGTATCATCATGGAGTTGCCACTGCAAAATGTTTCTCAGTGTGAAATCCGTGCCGTTATTCGTTTTTTTGTCGCGAAAGAGAAGAGTGCGGCGGAAATTCATCGGGAATTAGTTTTAGTTTATGGTGATAAGTGTATCAGTGTTCAAAAGGTCCGTCAGTGGCGGAATCTGTTTTTGGAAGGTCGCGAAAATGTGCACGACGAGCAAAGGTCCGGACGTCCAAGTCATGCTCTAGGAGACGACACTGTGATTGCTGCCGTTCGAGATATCGTTGACATGGACCGCCGCTACACTATTGACGATATTTGTGAACTTTTGCCTCCAAATATTGAAATTGGACGTTCCAGTGTTGCCAAAATCTTAACGGATAAGCTGCAATTGAAAAAAGTGTGTGCGCGATGGGTCCCGCGTTTGTTGACTGCCACCCACAAAGAAAATCGGATTGCCTCCGCTCAAACCCTTTTGGATATGCTTGCTGAAGAAGGTGATGCGTTATTTTTCAGAATTGTGACTGGAGATGAAACGTGGGTTCACCACTCAACGCCTGAAACAAAGCAGCAGAGCACGGCCTGGAAAAAAAAAGGTGAGCCGTCTCCAAAGAAAGCGAAAGTTATCCTCTCGGCTGGAAAAGTCATGGCTACTGTCTTTTGGGACCATCAAGGAGTTCTTCTTGTCGACTATTTGGAGAAAGGCTCAACAATAAACGCAGAAAGGTACTGTGCAGTGATGGAAAAATTGCGAACAGCCATAAAAAACAAGCGACCTGGTCTCCTGTCTCGCGGTCCGTTGTTATTGCACGACAATGCCAGACCTCACACGGCTCACACCACTCAAGATTTGTTAGCACGATTCACATGGGAAATTTTTCCTCATCCTCCGTATTCTCCAGATCTTGCTCCCAGTGACTATCATCTCTTCCCGCAGCTCAAAAAACACCTTGGTGGACAGCACTTTCAAAATGATCAACAGGTGATATCCGCAGTTAATGACTGGCTCCATAATCAACCAAAGCAGTTCTTCGAGAGAGGCATTAAGAAACTTCTGCCACGGTATGAAAAATGCATCGATCGGAATGGTGATTACGTGGAAAAATGAGGTAAGACTCTTAAATAGTCAATTTTAAGTTTCCAAAAGGCACCTCTCCATAATTTTTTCCGAATCGCAGGAAACCCAAAACATTTGACGAGATTTATAGCGCGTCGAGAGGTGGACGGAACGTGCCGCGACTTGTCCGGCTAAAAATTGATTTTCTAGTGAACCAGTGGTCCAAATTTAAAAAACTTGGTACCGCTGGAAAGCTGAGAGTATGAGGAATAAAGTACTTTTTACAGATTTGATCTATCGTGCTTACTTTTGGAGATATAGACGAGGGAACCTTACTTTTTGGATGACCCTCGTACTTTGTGTTTCAGGAGCAGGTCCGGGGCTCTAGCTCAGAAGGGGGGCTATTTCGGACCCATATTCATGAGGGGAAAAAGGTATATAATTTCGGCCCCAAATATACATATGCTCCCTAAGTTTGGCACATGAGTTTTGTTACACCCTGTAGAATTCTGATCTCCATAATCTCTGATATAATATCGAGCAATATAAAGTTACCTATGCAGCATAGGTTGGTGTTACTTAACCCGCCGTCACTCGCGCCCTAAAAACTTCCGCGAGTAGTCGCGCGGGGTCGTTTTCGACCCCAAAGTTCTTTCGTCCCATTTTACCATTGTCATTCAAAATTTTGATTTCAACCATGCAGAATAGTAATAAGTATGTCTTTGAAAAGCTTTTCACGTGAAAACTGGGTTTGAAAAAAGAATTTTACGTTAAGTAATTGCTATATTGTAATCTGTGTCGGAAAAACCCTAAAAATGTGATATTTTCCAGATTTTTATCGGTCAGCTGCCTTTAACTAGTTTTGAAACTCCTAAACCGAGGTTTTCTTACTTCTAGGCACTACTGAAGATAATTTCATGAAAAAAAAGTATGGGGTTATGGGGGCAAGTTTTCGAGATATACCCCCCTCAATACCCCTCCTATATTTAGTCCTAAAATTTTGGAGATGAAACAACTGACCATCTGAAAAACTTTATTTTTTACCGAATGAGATGGAATAAACGCCAATTAAGGTAAGCAAGATTCTATCAACCAACAAACGGAATCGAAATTGAGGATTCAGGGGAGGGCTGGATAGGGTGTTGCTTATTTTTTAGAATTGTTCGGATTGAGCCTTCCAACGGCTAAAAACGTTCTATGTCGACTCAAAACACACCCATTTCAAGGATTTTGAAAAATTTTAAAATTTAGGGGGCGCTCAAAGGGCCTAAAGGGGGTTAAGTGCAAATTTTTCGACAAATGGCATTAGACATATCAATCCTAGCTGAAAATAGCGAATTACTGCCCAAAAGGGCCCAAAAATTTTTAACCGTTTTTGCTAATTCTTAAGCGTTAAGCTGTTATCGCTATTTTTATGGCTCGCGTAGTTGGCTGATTACGCGCTACGAACCTCAAACGCACGTGATGCGCTTGGCGCGGCGGCCCCAAGGTGTCCCGAAACAACGAAAGTTTCGATTTTTTTGTTTTCACCGCTCTTAATCAATGTGCCCTTAATGGAGCAGGCCACCCCCTGCAAAATTTAGCTCATTTGATTAATCTTTGAGGTGGCGCATCGCGTTTTCTGTCTTATGCGAAATTGCGATTTCGTATTTTCGCTTTTTTTGCTGATTTGGCGATTTTTTTTCGAGCACTTACAATCAACACAAAATGTTCAAATTTTGTGTACTCGCACTGTTCCAGTAGTACTTTAAGAAAAATTATCCACGTTTGACTCAAAACCCCGGATTTTTTGGAAGCCTGCCTCAAAAAACCCTCGGAATTACATTCAACGAATTTTTTGTCTTATCCGCGCGTTTTTGTGTTTGACACTTTCAAATATAAATTAAAAGATTCAAACTTTTGGGTTTGAGTTTTTTTTTTTTTTTTTTTTTTTTTTTTGCATAACTATCAGTTAAAAATATTGGTCTTGGCTCAGGACCTCGTGAACCTTTCAGTAGTGCCCTGAAGCCCCTTTTGGGAAATCACATTTGACGAATTTTAAGTGCATTTCCCTTTTCGTCCGGCCTTTTGACTCTTCTTATAGGCATCTAGTGAATTTTAACAACAACACGTGCGTGAGCTGTAAATTTGCATGTAGGATATACTCATTGATGATATCTCATAGTCCTCCAAATGAAATCCCACCCATGAACCACACCCATAGTCCATGAAAGTATATCATACATGATTTTAAAGGGTTTATCTTTTAATATAAAAGTACAATGAAGGGGGAAGGTGGATGTCAAAATACTTCGAAAGTAATTTAAAGCTCATGCACTGGACATATTAAAAATTTATTTCACACACTCTATTCTTGTTAGAATTCACTAGATGCCTTAAAAAAGAGTCAAAGGGCCGGACGTAAATGGGAAATGCATTTAAAAATTCGTCAAATGTGATTTCCAAGGTGCTTCAGGGCACTACTGAAAGGTTCACGAGGTCCTGAGCCAAGACCAATATTTTTAACTGATAGTTATGCAAAAAAAAAAAAAAAAAAAAAAAATACTAAAACCCCAAAAATTTGAATCTTTTAATTTATATTTGAAAGTGTCAAACACAAAAACGCGCGGATAAGACAAAAATTCGTTGAATGTAATTCCGGGGGTTTTTTGAGGCAGGCTTCCAAAAAATCCGGGGTTTTGAGTCAAACGTGGAAAATTTTTTTCTTAAAGTACTACTGGAACAGTGCGAGTACACAAAATTTGAACATTTTGTGTTGATTGTAAGTGCTCGAAAAAAAATCGCCAAATCAGCAAAAAAAACGAAAATACGAAATCGCAATTTCGCATAAGACAGAAAACGCGATGCGCCACCTCAAAGATTAATCAAATGAGCTAAAGTTTTGCAGGGGGTGGCCTGCTCCATTAAGGGCACATTGATTAAGAGCGGTGAAAACAAAAAAATCGAAACTTTCGTTGTTTCGGGACACCTTGGGGGCCCCCGCGCCAAGCGCATCACGTGCGTTTGAGGTTCGTAGCGCGTAATCAGCCAACTACGCGAGCCATAAAAATAGCGATAACAGCTTAACGCTTAAGAATTAGCAAAAACGGTTAAAATTTTGGCCCTATAGGGCAGTAATTCGCTATTTGCAGCTAGGATTGATATGTCTAATGCCATTTGTCGAAAAATTTGCACTTAACCCCTTTAGGCCCTTTTAGCGCCCCCTAAATTTTAAAAATTTTTTAAAATCCTTGAAAGGGGTGTTTTGAGTCGACATAGAACGTTTTTAGCCGTTGGAAGGCTCAATCCGAACAATTCTAAAAAATAAGCAACACCCTATCCAGCCCTCCCCTGAATCCTCAATTTCGATTCCGTTTGTTGGTTGATAGAATCTTGCTTACCTTAATTGGCGTTTATTCCATCTCATTCGGTAAAAAATAAAGTTTTTCAGATGGTCAGTTGTTTCATCTCCAAAAATTTTTGGACTAAATATAGGAGGGGTATTGAGGGGGTATATCTCGAAAACTTGCCCCCATAACCCCATACTTTTTTTTCATGAAATTATCTTCAGTAGTGCCTAGAAGTAAGAAAACCTCGGTTTAGGAGTTTCAAAACTAGTTAAAGGCAGCTGACCGATAAAAATCTGGAAAAAATCACATTTTTAGGGTTTTTCCGACACAGATTACAATATAGCAATTACTTAACGTAAAATTCTTTTTTCAAACCCAGTTTTCACGTGAAAAGCTTTTCAAAGACATACTTATTACTATTCTGCATGGTTGAAATCAAAAATTTTTAATGACAATGGTAAAATGGGACGAAAGAACTTTGGGGTCGAAAACGACCCCGCGCGACTACTCGCGGACGTTTTTAGGGCGCGAGTGACGGCGGGTTAAGTAACACCAACCTATGCTGCATAGGTAACTTTATATTGCTCGATATTATATCAGAGATTATGGAGATCAGAATTCTACAGGGTGTAACAAAACTCATGTGCCAAACTTAGGGAGCATATGTATATTTGGGGCCGAAATTATATACCTTTTTCCCCTCATGAATATGGGTCCGAAATAGCCCCCCTTCTGAGCTAGAGCCCCGGACCTGCTCCTGAAACACAAAGTACGAGGGTCATCCAAAAAGTAAGGTTCCCTCGTCTATATCTCCAAAAGTAAGCACGATAGATCAAATCTGTAAAAAGTACTTTATTCCTCATACTCTCAGCTTTCCAGCGGTACCAAGTTTTTTAAATTTGGACCACTGGTTCACTAGAAAATCAATTTTTAGCCGGACAAGTCGCGGCACGTTCCGTCCACCTCTCGACGCGCTATAAATCTCGTCAAATGTTTTGGGTTTCCTGCGATTCGGAAAAAATTATGGAGAGGTGCCTTTTGGAAACTTAAAATTGACTATTTAAGAGTCTTACCTCATTTTTCCACGTAATCACCATTCCGATCGATGCATTTTTCATACCGTGGCAGAAGTTTCTTAATGCCTCTCTCGAAGAACTGCTTTGGTTGATTATGGAGCCAGTCATTAACTGCGGATATCACCTGTTGATCATTTTGAAAGTGCTGTCCACCAAGGTGTTTTTTGAGCTGCGGGAAGAGATGATAGTCACTGGGAGCAAGATCTGGAGAATACGGAGGATGAGGAAAAATTTCCCATGTGAATCGTGCTAACAAATCTTGAGTGGTGTGAGCCGTGTGAGGTCTGGCATTGTCGTGCAATAACAACGGACCGCGAGACAGGAGACCAGGTCGCTTGTTTTTTATGGCTGTTCGCAATTTTTCCATCACTGCACAGTACCTTTCTGCGTTTATTGTTGAGCCTTTCTCCAAATAGTCGACAAGAAGAACTCCTTGATGGTCCCAAAAGACAGTAGCCATGACTTTTCCAGCCGAGAGGATAACTTTCGCTTTCTTTGGAGACGGCTCACCTTTTTTTTTCCAGGCCGTGCTCTGCTGCTTTGTTTCAGGCGTTGAGTGGTGAACCCACGTTTCATCTCCAGTCACAATTCTGAAAAATAACGCATCACCTTCTTCAGCAAGCATATCCAAAAGGGTTTGAGCGGAGGCAATCCGATTTTCTTTGTGGGTGGCAGTCAACAAACGCGGGACCCATCGCGCACACACTTTTTTCAATTGCAGCTTATCCGTTAAGATTTTGGCAACACTGGAACGTCCAATTTCAATATTTGGAGGCAAAAGTTCACAAATATCGTCAATAGTGTAGCGGCGGTCCATGTCAACGATATCTCGAACGGCAGCAATCACAGTGTCGTCTCCTAGAGCATGACTTGGACGTCCGGACCTTTGCTCGTCGTGCACATTTTCGCGACCTTCCAAAAACAGATTCCGCCACTGACGGACCTTTTGAACACTGATACACTTATCACCATAAACTAAAACTAATTCCCGATGAATTTCCGCCGCACTCTTCTCTTTCGCGACAAAAAAACGAATAACGGCACGGATTTCACACTGAGAAACATTTTGCAGTGGCAACTCCATGATGATACGCGTAACACTGATTCAATGATCAGTCGATCATAATGGAGCTGCCCAAATTTTATCAGTAAATTCATTTTCATCGATAAATCTTCAAAACAGTGGACAGATGATTGTGCCTGTCTTATCAGTGATACCTGGTGAGGTGTGGAAAGCGACAACAATGGTGCGACAACGTGATGTGCATCTCCGTCAGCGCGTCGAGAGGTGGACGGAACGTGCCGCGACTTGTCCGGCTAAAAATTGATTTTCTAGTGAACCAGTGGTCCAAATTTAAAAAACTTGGTACCGCTAGAAAGCTGAAAGTATGAGGAATAAAATACTTTTTACAGATTTGATCTATCGTGCTTACTTTTGGAGATATAGACGAGGGAACCTTACTTTTTGGATGACCCTCGTAGTAGTAAAAAGGATTTTTTTTTTTGAGAATTATTTTTCAATACAGCTTCTCTTCAGAAGAAAAGTTGTCGTCAAGATTCCAAATATGCACCCTTCTGTCATTCTTTAAGTGCCTTTTTTGTATGAAGCATTTTTATTTTTTCAAAGAAACAATTTATTTATCATCTCGCCGAACCGATATCGGGAGCTATGTGGATGATAAAATTGCCTGTAACTATGGTACTCGATCGTTCAAGGAATATATTCATCGGAAAACGCTAAGTTATCTTGGCTTGGGCTTGCTTCGAAGCGTATCAGAATCAATATTACCTGGTATTCAGGATCTGTTTAAACGTACAGGGTTCTCACTTTGATCATGCTATCCCTCTCTAGACTCACTGCAGTTTCGCTGTACCCTCCCCTCCCCGCTCCCTCCGATCCAATCCACATACAAGCCACCGTTCACATCAACTGCACCTTCAAAAAGAGGTTGTGTCCCGGGTTGTCAGATATACACTATGTCTCAGTTAACCCACCATCAGTCGCGCGGGGTCGAAAACGGCCTCAGGGGTCAGAAAAATGCAATTTTGTCCATGAAAATTTTAAAGTTTTATCTTATCCGTTTCAGTACCTTCCTTCAAGGGTTTGGACTACCCACCCTGTTAGTATGAACTTAATTCAATCATTCGTTTTGAAGCACGGACGCGTCAAAGTTGCTTGGGGTCGTTTTCGACCCCGCGCGACTACTCACGTTCATAAAATGTGACCGAGTGAACATAACGTAGATGTTGATTCTGTGCGGTGTTTACACTTGCGGGATGTGATTGCCGTTGGTTTTTTACTTTTCTATACTTACTACAGTACTTTCAGCAAATCTAATGTTCGCTCTCACTGTTTTTTTTCTAAATTACTCGTTTATCCCAATTTCTTACGTATTAATTTTTACCTAAATCAGTGCGATGCCGCTTGCGATCTGGCAGCACTGCGTTTTGTCAATTTAAACCCGTGCAAAGTGTCGATTCGAGGGAATGCACTGCGCACCTCCATTAGTTTGACTTTTTTATGCATTTGAATCCAGGAAATGCGGCGTTGCCAGATTACAAGCGACGCCACTTATCATAAATGTTTTTGTTTTTTTCCGTGAAAGTATGATTTTATCATATGGGGCGGGGAGTGGGAAGGGTAAAAAAGGAATGAGAGGGGAAATGAAGGTGCTTACTTTTGGAGATATAGACGAGGGAACCTTACTTTTTGGATGACCCTCGTACTTTTTACAGATTTGATCTATCGTGCTTACTTTTGGAGATATAGACGAGGGAACCTTACTTTTTGGATGACCCTCGTACTTTGTGTTTCAGGAGCAGGTCCGGGGCTCTAGCTCAGAAGGGGGGCTATTTCGGACCCATATTCATGAGGGGAAAAAGGTATATAATTTCGGCCCCAAATATACATATGCTCCCTAAGTTTGGCACATGAGTTTTGTTACACCCTGTAGAATTCTGATCTCCATAATCTCTGATATAATATCGAGCAATATAAAGTTACCTATGCAGCATAGGTTGGTGTTACTTAACCCGCCGTCACTCGCGCCCTAAAAACTTCCGCGAGTAGTCGCGCGGGGTCGTTTTCGACCCCAAAGTTCTTTCGTCCCATTTTACCATTGTCATTCAAAATTTTGATTTCAACCATGCAGAATAGTAATAAGTATGTCTTTGAAAAGCTTTTCACGTGAAAACTGGGTTTGAAAAAAGAATTTTACGTTAAGTAATTGCTATATTGTAATCTGTGTCGGAAAAACCCTAAAAATGTGATATTTTCCAGATTTTTATCGGTCAGCTGCCTTTAACTAGTTTTGAAACTCCTAAACCGAGGTTTTCTTACTTCTAGGCACTACTGAAGATAATTTCATGAAAAAAAAGTATGGGGTTATGGGGGCAAGTTTTCGAGATATACCCCCCTCAATACCCCTCCTATATTTAGTCCTAAAATTTTGGAGATGAAACAACTGACCATCTGAAAAACTTTATTTTTTACCGAATGAGATGGAATAAACGCCAATTAAGGTAAGCAAGATTCTATCAACCAACAAACGGAATCGAAATTGAGGATTCAGGGGAGGGCTGGACCGGCTGGACGGGAAAAGGGGGTTGGGGGGTTAGCAAAGTGGAGATCCTTGAAATTTTTTTTGCTGTGATCTTTTTGCTTTTCGTACATGATTCCAGATACCCTTTTTCACCTCCCTTCCGCTTTTCCCCTACCAGCCACCTTCATTTCCCCTCTCATTCCCTTTTTTCCCTCCCCACTCCCCGCCCCATGTGATATAATCAAACTTTCGCAGAAAAAAACAAAAACATTTATGATAAGTGGCGTCGCGTGTAATCTGGCAACGCCGCATTTCGTGGATTCAAATGCATGAAAAAAGTCAAACTAATGGAGGTGCGCAGTGCATTCCCTCGAATCGACACTTTGCACGGGTTTGAATGGACAAAACGCAGTGCTGCCAGATCGCAAGCGGCACCGCACTGATTCAGGTAAAAATGGATAAGTAAGAAATTGGGATAAACGAGTAATTTAGAAAAAAACAGTGAGAGCAAACATTAGATTTGCTGAAAGTATTGTAGTAAGTATAGAAAAGTAAAAAACCAACGGCAATCACATCCCGCAAGTGTAAACAAGGCACAGAATCCACGTTTACGTTATGTTCACTCGGTCACATTTTATGAACGTGAGTAGTCGCGCGGGGTCGAAAACGACCCCAAGCAACTTTGACGCGTCCGTGCTTCAAAACGAATGATTGAATTAAGTTCATACTAACAGAGTGGGTAGTCCAAACCCTTGAAGGAAAGTACTGAAACGGACGAGCTAAAACTTTAAAATTTTCATGGACAAAATTGCATTTTTCTGACACCTGGGGTCGTTTTCGACCCCGCGCGAGTGATGGCGGGTTAAATGTAGCCACTTCCGTCACTACATTTTCAATGGATGTTATTCTATCCCCCCCCCCCCAAAGAATTAATTCAATGCCTCAAAACAAGTAGTGTAATTGTAGAGCCGTGTCAAATGAGAGGACAATTACGCTCTTTACGCATAGAATGTTAGCGTTCTAGAATTCTCCGGTGTAATGCACCGGTGCAGAAAAGATTATAGTATATTGTGTTGTAGTATAACTATATACATGTTGGAAATGATGGCTATTAATTGGCTATTCATGATCTTTCCTGCACCAATGAAATACTCCGGAGAATTCTAGAACGCTCCAAATTGAACAACAGATAGGACACGAAGCGTTCTCCTCTAAAGAACAGACCTGATATATATTGTATACCGACCCTTTATTTCAGATAGCACCTAAATTGACCCACAGCATAACACGAAAATACAATAATCGCACTATTATACACTGATAAAAATCACCATGAAACCATATAATTTTGTATTTTCGGAAGGTTTTCTCGTTCCACGAAATAAAAACAACTCTCAAATGATGTTTGACTCCCCTTTTCCTTCCAAACAGAAGGCGGAGAAGGGGGTCCTGGGAAGGGGGAGACAGGGTTGCGTGTTTCCAAAAGAGTTACAATTGGCGATTCTTAGAAGGGACGGCTTCGGCATGCTATACAGACGAGAAGGGGGGATCTGAACCCGGAGTTGGAATCAAACTGTACCGAGACAATCGAAAATGCAAGGTTGTCATGTTTCAAAAAATCGTCGTGAGCCCAAGGTTATAGATTAAAGAGGTATGCTCATCTGACTTCGCGCCACAAATTCAGTGGCACGCGGTTCAAAATCACTGCAGGCAAGATGGCCGACAAAAGCAGGGTTGCTGTTTTGCGTGTAATCAATGCTATTTTTCTATTCACCGATGATTCCACCGGTTGAGAAAAGATTACACAGCTCAGTTCAGTGTATGACTGTAATGCACGAAAATACTCTGATCTCTAACCTTTCCTTAATCGGTGGAGACTCCGTTGATTAATTAAAATATCCGCAAGTTTCTTCAAGTCATCGAAGACTCCACCGGTTGAGAAAAGATTACAGATGCGAGCATTTTAGTTTATCACAGTCATGCACTGAACTGAACTGTGTAATCTTTTCTAAACCGGTAGAATCATCGATGAATTGAAAAATAGCATTGATTATACGCAAAACGGCAGCCCTGGACAAAAGTAGAAAACCTATACTCTTTGCAGAAAACATTGGGCTGCACTCTGCAGGAAAGCAGAAAACAACCCAATGTTTTCTGCAAAGAGTAAACGTTTTCTGCTTTCGTCGGCCATCTTGTCTGCAGTGATTTTGAGTTCAAGACGTATTGGTTAAATTTTAACCAAGACATCTTGACTTCAAACCTTGGAAAACGTAAAATTTACAATTTTCTTGGATTGTCGAAAATTTAAACCAACACTGTAAAAAATAAATAGTTAAGAAAGTATAAAACAAAATGATTTGCTAAATTAACGTATAATTTTGTTAAATTAAGAACTCAAATGCTGAATCAGCAATTCATTTTGTTAGCTAAATAACTAATTTGCCCAACCAGCAAATCAAACAGTAAAAATACAAAATTGAATGTTGGAATAACAAATTAGTGAGTAAAATCAGCAATTTATTTTGCTGATTTAACAAGCTGAATTGTTAGATCAACTATTTAGTAAGTTCTGTATTTTTTTTACTATTTAAAATTGCTAAATTGACAATGTCTATTTTGTTGAAAGAACATCATTATGTGGTTGATTGAACAACTATTTTTGTAAACTCAACAAATAAATTGTTACCTTAACAGAAAACCCTGGTTGATTTAGCAACCTTCAATTTTTGTTAAATCAGCAAATTTTGAACTGTTGCTTTAACAATTGTTTTTTTTTCCGTGAAGTTATATGGTAAATCTGATCATAGCTGTTTTTTTCAGTGCAGACATCTGCGTCATCGCAATACTTGCGAAAATATTAGACTAAGGGCAGTAGCGTACACAGGAATTTGTCTTTCTCTCTCTTTCCCCATTTGAACACGTGTGTAAGAAAAGGACGGAAACAGGGGCTCGAACGAGCGACTTCAGCCCCTATTTCTTTCCATTTCTAGTACATCCACTCAAACGGGAAAAGAGCGAGAGAGACTAATCCCTGCGTACGCCAGTGACTCAGGGCGACTAAGCAAAACACTGTTCATCCATCAATAAAACCAACCGAATTGACAACATTGTCGACAAGCAAATCGGCGGCTAGGAGGACACGCCAAATCGGACCCGTGAACCCGATCCGGTCGCGCTGTGTGCTCGCGGGGGCCCAAACAGCCACTGTAATTTGCGTCCCCGTAAAAACAAACACTTCCTCATCCCACCCTCCTACCACCTCCCTCTCCCTCCCTCCCCTATATCACCCCCTCCAACATCCTTCAGTCGCCACGAAGTCTCGGTAATGATGACTGTAATTGAGGAGACGTGTGAAGGACTCAAACGGAAGTGAGAGAGATATACAGAGAACCGAATTTATATTCTAGATGAGAAAGAGTGAGAAAGTATACAAAAAAAAAGGAGCTTTCTCAACTTTGCCCACGCTATGTCCACGAGAGACCCTTTTTCCATCGCTTTCGTGATTGGACGCGGCGGCGGAGGGGTGTGAAGGGGGGGGGGGTAAAGGCGCGGATTGGGTCGCGCGGACAAAATTGACTCCTTAGTTGCCTGACGGCGGATCTGTTGTAAACTTTGCCCGCAGGCGGATCCAGGAAATTGTCTCCCTCTGTCTCTGGACATTTGAACGCTCATGTTAGAGAGAGATGAACAACGAGCTATAGCGATAAAGAGGATTTATGGGACGTGATATTGAAACTTCTAGGAGGTAGCCATGATCGAAATCTCTGGTGGACATTTTACACCGGCTTATGGGTTTGTTTGCCTCATATTCTTTTAACCTGGAAAAGTAAGTTGTGGTAAATTCACTTGAAATTGGTTTTAAATGTAAGTGATATAGTGCAGTAGCGGTCCGTGAGATTTGGCAACCATGCATCTTTCCCACTTAAACTCAGGTAAAAAATCGATTCAAGCGGAGGCTGGCAGCCTCCTCGAGTTTCGATTGTTTTACATGTATTTAAATGGAATAAAAACACTGTTGCCAAATCGGACGAGCCGCCACTGATATAGTGTTTGAGAATGGCTATATCTGGACACAGAAATCGATTTAATTGTTTCTTTTTGAAGGACTAGCAAGCTAAAGAAACTGATACATGACCGAAACAAGCATAATTTTCTCACCTGATTAGTTGTTTTAAAATTCTGTGTGGTTGTATATCGGTAACAATAATGTCTACTGTAGCGCATCAGGTTTTTTGAAATAGAGGTGGGCTCTTTTGAGTTAATGAGTGCATTTTAAATGTGTTTAACTCTTTCAGTACCACGCCCGAGTATACTCGTTTCTGCAATAGAGCTCTCGCAAACTTTTGCTACAAGCAAATAAATGGTCCAATCTGATGTAATGACCAGCAAAAATCACAAAAATCACACCGAAAAAGCCTAAACTTCAGTAATAAACTCACATAACGCAGCTTTAACGGCAAAATCGTAATGACGCGTCAATGCAGGTATCATGGGATATTCCTGTCTAATATGTCACTTTCTCTACGAAAACACAGACGTTTGTCTCAATTTAGATAGGAATCTCCCATGATACCTGCTTTGAACCGCCATTATGCCCGATTCTGAGAGTGAATTTCGTGAGTTTTCAGTGTACTCATCGTCATTTTTACAGGTTTTTATGCAAGATTCAACTCTTCAATCCCCTGTAGCAAAAGTTTGCAAGAGCCCTATTAGGTCTGCCTCGCAAAATTTCAGTTTTGTATTCACAGCAGTTGCGACTCCAAACTGTTGGAATTTAAAAGATAATGATTATTAGAGCGCCTTCAATCCATGGTGTATGCAAAATCAGCACCGCTGTGCAGGAATATTTATCCAACCTAACCACTTAATTTGACCGAATGAGATTTGATTTGTCTTCGTAACCTGGCAGTTAAAAGGTTAATTTTCGCCGAACTTTACGTTAGAATCAATGTGTCATATATTGCTGTAGCAAAAGTACGCAGCAGACCCGTTCACGGTTTCATTATTATTCTTTTGTTGGAAGTTTGTAAAAGACTTATTATTGCGTTTTCAATGGCATCCGATTGGGAAATAAGAGAGGACAGCCCGGTGGTCTTTTTTCTCATGCTGAGAAGGAAATAAGCTATTTTTCTTGACTTCTGCAACTTTGCACAGTCCTTCATTCATTGCCAATATCAAGTCACAAATTACTCCGCAAAGCTGTATAGATAAGAAAATAGTTCGACTGGGGTATTTTGCTGGAGTACCGCATTGATGACGGCCGGTATTTAGGCCACCGGAGGAGAGGCAGAGGGGGTCTATTTATCTTTCGTTGCCGATGAATATATATGCTTACATAAAATATATCTTTAGGGATTGCTGCAGTCCTTTATCTACTCAATAAATAAAAATCCCCGATAAATTAAAAATCTTTGATTGCTTCCAATTTACTTCGCGAGAACAAATAGGAAGCGAATCACGTTATGTTATTCTGCAGGCATCACCGCGTTGCCACATCTATACCTACTCTGCTGAGTAAACAAAATGGGCAACTTTCTACTTGGGACATGTTTGATATCTCACATTTGTTTTCTTTCATTGAAATAAATAATCATCCCGTCTCTTTATTAATATTTGACCTTTTTTTTTTTTTTTTTTTTTTTTTTTTTTTTGCGGTCAATTTTTTTTCCATTATTGCGAGTGAGAAAAAGGAACAAGTAAAACTTCCTTACTTGTTCTCATTGAGCAAATGAACAATGTTTCCAGGTTTTCCAATAAACAACCAACTTTTATACTCTCGTAGTCAAATTGGAAAAATATGATGATTATCCGAGAAATAGCAACACTGTATATGAACGAAACTGCCTCGACATGGAATATGACTTTAATTCGCAACGACATTCAGTATGGTTGATGGCTCAAAAATCTATAAAGAAAAATATATGAAGTTGCTGCCGATGCATTGTAATCTTGTTATTCCATAATATGATTATATATTCGGGGATAGTGAAAAGGAAAGTTGCCGCGGCATACTGTGTTGACTTATCAATAGTAAACTTTGCTCCATCAAGTACAGGCAAGCTAATATCTTTTTTCGACGCTAGGGTCTCAGTTTCAGAGCTTTTATGCAAGTAACGAGTGGGTTTTAGAGTTTTCTAGTTACACCATCTCTTTTTCGCTGAGTTCGTCCCCAGAATCGGTATTTTATCAATAATCTGCAGAAAAAGCTTATTAGAGAGTCATTATATGTGATAAGCAGGTGTAGGTAATGAGTAAGAATAATAACCAGTGGCGTCGCGTGCCATCTGGAAACAATGCAACTGCTCCATTTAAACTCATTTAATAAATCGAATTTTCCTTGTGCACTGTGCACCCCCTGTATTCGATCTTTTACATGAGTTTAAATGGATAGAATACGTTGTTGCCAAATTGCACGAGACGCCACTGATAAAAACAATAAAATTAATAAGAAAAAAAAAAAACTGTAACCGATTTGAAGACATAATTTAAAACATTTTAAATCCAAATGTATATATTTTTGATCCAATGCGCCGTATTTAAAAAAAAGGATCTTAAAATAGTTGGTTTGCTCTTCCCGAAAATCTCCGCTAGACTATAGTAATGATACAATCGAAGAATAAAATAATATCAGTCAACTCCTCAGATATTTTTTCAAGTTGTCTACATGGAATAGGTAAGTACAAGCAGTGGAGTGGTATTAATCTTGCGTCGACGATTTGATGCAACCGACATCCCGCATTACACGTAAAAACCTGGCAAAAATGGTCCATAGAAGTCCACAAGGTCCATAACTAATTCTCTGTATAGCTTATGGATATGTATGGAACTTTAAGGATATCAACACGTATACCAATGCGACATTCATACCTATCCATATGGATACATACATATCCATACTCTGTATAGGTAATTGATTGTGAACCTTATGGACCTATATGGATTTTTGCTAAAAGGGTCTCCTCATTTTCTTTCCTTTAGAGCTCTCGAAATCGAGAACGATGTGGGCTACGTGTAATGCGCGTTGCAAGATTCGTCGAACTGTCGATGTAGGATTTATATACCACTGATTATTGAACCTATCAAAATGAATTCAAGCATTGCAATATGGCCTACCTCCAAGCCAAAGTCTAAGGATGTTGACTAGCATTATTTGATTTGGAGAATGTACTTCTATATTAACAAGCATCCCATAAGTATTATGCGTCTTAATCTTGTTTCCAGACATCGGCTCAAGATTTACAGCCGTTGTTGACGAATTGCTTAGAAATATCCTCATTTTCCCCTGTAATGATCACGCAAAATTATAAGCCTTTTTGTCACATCTTGCATCCCTGGGTTACGACCTATATCCATTCCATTACCTCGACTTTCAGCGTGATTTGATACCCAGCCTGTTAATAATGCGTGTACCGCGATCAGTTACTAAATTCGTTATCGTGAATTCAGTCACCCACTCTGTTTGCAGCCTCGCAAAGTCGCGAGTACATTTAATTAAATCAAAGCTATCATAGAATTCGGGGAATACTGTAGCTGGGAGTTTCATGAAAATCAATCGGTCAAGTCTTTTGATGACGTAGTTGTAGATGGAGGTTTGTGTAGGAAGGGATCAACTACACTGTAGTAGCGTCATTTGGGGAATAGGAGCATTCCAGCCCCCCATTTGATTTGGTGTACCCCAATGTTTCGGCTCGGGCGGAAAATTCAATAAGCTAAGAAAAAGAAGAAAAAACAAACAAACAAATAATAAATCCGCGTTGCAAATGACTCCTCCAACACCCTCGGAATTTATTATTATTATTATTATTATTTAAGTACAACCAAAAATGAATTTTGTAAAAAAGGAACCCTCGTGGATGTTAAGGAGTCAAATTCAACTTTAAGTTTGACGCGAGTTACAACTCTTAAGAACCGAATTTTCATGTATTTCGTTGTGTCTGTAACCGTTTCTAATTTAACTTTTGGAGAACTATAACTCCTAGTCAGCCGATGAAGTCAGCCGTCGAGGGGAGTCTGGGGGTCTCCCCAAAAGAATGGGTCTGTTGCACACTTCGGCTACAGCGTTTTAAAGTATCAATTCTTATGTAAAAAGCCGAGAAAATAACAATGGCAGCATCAGAAAACACTAAAATTCAGTATTAAACCCACAAAGTGCGAAAAACACTAGACACTATTCACCCCTGTATCTTTCCACCACGTGCACCATATTTCGTGAGAATAGCGCGGCACATTCAAATAATCACGGCCGACTGTCATCACATCTGACTTCATATAAACAAATAGACAGTAAACACTGACGGCATCTGTTCGAATTCTTACGTTTCAATGTCCTCAACTCCTCACAAAAGGTTGTGAAAGGTACAGAGACCGATATTTGTGTCGAAAACTTATCAAAATGAAACAATAACTCACAGGAGATCCAAAGATTATTCCAACTTCGATCATCATGCTTGGAACTCCTGTGTGTTATTGTTTCATTTTGATAAGTTTTCGACACAAATGTCGGTTTCCGTACCTTTCTTAATCTTTTGTGTTGAATTGAGGATATTGAGACGTAAGAATTCAAACAGACGCCGTCAGTGTTTACTGTTTATTTGTTTATGAAGTCAGCTGTGATGACAGTCGGCCGTGATTATTTGAATGTGCCGCCCTAATTTCGCGAAATATCGTGCAC
This sequence comes from Trialeurodes vaporariorum, assembly GCA_011764245.1. Taxonomy (NCBI): domain Eukaryota; kingdom Metazoa; phylum Arthropoda; class Insecta; order Hemiptera; family Aleyrodidae; genus Trialeurodes; species Trialeurodes vaporariorum. Next base: position 34,006,021 of record VMOF01000013.1, on the reverse strand, counting down.
GTGGTGGAAAAATACAGGGGTGAATAGTGTCTAGTGTTTCACTTTGTGAGTTTAATACTGAATTTTAGTGTTTTCTGATGCTGCCATTGTTATTTTCTCGGCTTTTTACATAAGAATTGATAATTTAAAACGCTGTAGCCGAAGTGTGCAACAGACCCATTAAAGGGGGTTTTGGGCGTCTCCCCCAGATTAATTTTTATTGGAGAAAGTGTTCTTAGGGTATTCCCGACAGTTTATAACTTTCTAAAAGTATGGCTGCCTATAATCTGTGACTCACCTTTGCAGAGGATGGTGATGAATGCGGTCACTGCTGTGAGAGCCGACGACAGGAACATTTTGTGCATCTCAGTTGTTGCACGGCGTTGCACTTCGTCGATTGTTGACTTCGCACCCGATGAGCAAGGTCATCGTAGTAACAGACACGCACGAACACAAGCATAAAAAAAAAAATACAAACGGACTTGCGTTCTCGCACGATTCGCGAAACAATCGCGCGCACGAAAAACAAAACCGAAAAACGTCGAGAAACGCGAGCAAAAACTAAAAACTATTTCATTTCACGCAACCGCAGTATACTGAATCGAGCTTGCGATGCGAGAAAGACCGAAGCAAAGTTTCAGAAACACGGGTTTTTTCGACAAAATGCATGATTTAATTTAATTTTAATTGAACTGTTCGCGAGTTAAAAAATGAACACTGAATAGGAAAATAAGAATGTAGGTAAAGTTTTAAACATCCATCGGACACATTATTGATTTGATTCAGTTCATTTTACATTTTGATAAAAAGAAAAAAAAATAACGATTGTTGAAGTATATCAGAAATATGGATTTCCAATGGACAAACTCATATCACAAATTCCGTAAAGATTCGAGCACTGGTTGAAACGTGAAATTGAATTTATTGGTTTTATAATTTTCGGCTTTCTCCCAAACACTGATCGCACCTGATAAGAAAAATGGAAAATGAAACTTACTTTATGATTTAGAATTGATAACCTAGAATTTTTGATAAACAAACGATAATGCTAGCAGCAGCTTCCGAACACAAAATAATGATATAGAAACTTGTTTAGAAACCGTTAGTTGATGATTCGACCGCACTTTTGTCAATTATTCATGTTTGGACTGCACTCTCGTTAACTTCTCGATACGTCAAAGGTTATCCACAATGTCTGAAACAAAAAAAGACAAATGTTTGAGAAATAAAATCAAGAAATCAAGATAGCTCTGCAGTCTGTAGGCCTGTGCGATGTTCGATACATCGACGTTTGTTCGATGTTTAAGAGACATCGAATGCGGTTCGATGTCTCATGAGATGCATCGAAACATCGACCCACATCGAAACATCGATCCACATCGAAACATCGATTAACATTGAAACATCGATTCACATCGAAACATTACAACTTCGATTCATATCGATTTTTCCGACCAAAGAGTCGTGTTGGTCTCTGTTCCAATCGATTTTTAAAACAAAAATCAAGAAATATGACAGTTTTTTGTTGATGTTTTGTTATTTTGATGTAAATGTAATGCTTACATGCAGATCGATTTTTCGATGCATATCGATGTTTCGATGTTTTTAAGTGAATTAATGATTCGATACCGATCGATGTTTCGATGTGGATCGATGTTTCGATATTTTTCGATATTTTTCGATTTTTCGATGTTTCGATACATCGCTCCGATGTTAGAAATCAGCATCGAAGTGACTTCGATGGACCGAACGAGACATCGCACAGGCCTAGCAGTCTGCATGGACAGAAATTAAATCAAAATATTTTGTGAGCAGTGCTACCAGATTTATCGAAAAATATGTACACTTTCATATGATTTAATAACATTTTTGAATAAAAAAAAAAAAAAAAATGTTGAAATGAGCTCTGTAAGACTACAAAAATCCGTTAAATAAAACTAGCTCTTTGTCATGATCTCAAAACTTTAAGTACCAAGTTGATCAACCAAATTTTGGCGATCAACCAAAACCCAAGTGGGTTTATGGGTGGGTTTTGAGACCATTTGATACTCTCAAACTGGTTTTCACTCAATTTTACACCAGAATCAATCCTCCATAACAGTATAGCCAGTGGTGTCGCGTGCAATTTGGCAACAATGTATTCTATCCATTTAAACTCATGTAAAATATCGAATTCAGGAGTTGCACAGTGCACAAGGAAAATTCGATATATTTAATGAGTTTAAATGGAGCAGTTGCATTGTTGCCAGATGGCACGCGACGCCACTGAGTATAGCAAAAGTATGCAACATACCCATTAAGTTACTCTTTAAGAGCTCTCTATCTTGGTGACATTTTAAAGACTATAAACTGAAGAGGTCTGGTTGTAGTAAGTATATTCTCCAACTTGTTAGAGTAACCATGAAGTAACCTTGGCAGGAAGAAAGGCATCGTCGTAAGTAAATAGGAAAACTTGATTCCGAAGAAAATAAACATCCAACTTTACATTGATTGAACGCAATCGGAAGTGGGAATAATGAAATCCACCGACTAACTTTAACTAATGCAGAGGGGGAAAAATTTCAACTGCCTCAGGGTAGCAATGGTTCAAAACATGAAAGTTCCCAGACTTAATTTTAAGAGTTAAAATCGATATTGTGAACTATACACATGTACATTGTACAGCTAGATAACTTTAAAATGTGTAAAGCTATAGTAACGCTTAAAAAGAGCCACATAGTACTTATGTAGTTATATTGCCAAAAAAAACGCATCAATTTATAAATATTTCTATTTAAAGCAAAAGAATAACAACTATTTTTGTCCGAAGAAATCCGTGTTTTTATTTAGTACGTGTGGCGTTGACCTTCTTGACATTCAGTGGTGTTTCGTTAGATCTGGCAACGTTGCATTTTATCCACTTAAAACCACGAAAAATGTGCATTTGAGTATGCTCTTGCGCACTACTGTACACACTGCAGACAGTGACTTCCACCTTTTTCATGAGGTTCACTGTAAAAAAAGCAATGTTGCCATGACTGCTACACAATACAATGACATCGATCTTTTTTGTGTTTTTTAGTTGGAAAAATGCAACGCTGGCTATGACTGCAACGCAATACAATGACTTCAATCTTTTTTATATTTTTCAGCGGGGAAAAATGCAACGTTGCCATGACTGCAACCCAATGCAATGACTTCAATGTAAAAAATGCAAGGTTGCCGTGATAAAACTTCAGTCAGAGGATGGTTTGATTTTTCTGCTTTTTTTTCCTTAATAGCTGACAACGAAATCCTCGCTTTTCTTACATTGTATGACGTCTTGTGAGATTCTCGTATGCATGATATACGTTCTGTGATGTTGAAGCGAATCAGACTCCGGTGTACAGGAGCAGGGCTGCCGTCTTGCGTATAATCAATGCTATTTTTCTATTCACCGGTGATTCCACCGGTTGAGAAAAGATTACACAGCTCAGTTCAGAGAATGACTGTAATACACGAAAATACTCTGATCTGTAATCTTTCCTTAATCGGTGGAAACTCCGTCGATTAATTAAAATATCCGCAAGTTTTTTAAAGTCATCGACGACTCCACCGGTTGAGCAAAGGTAACAGATACGAGTATTTTATTAGTTTATTACAGTCATGCACTGAACTGAACCGTGTAATCTTTTCTCAACCGGTGGAACCATCGGTGAATTGAAAAATAGCATTGATTATACGCGAAACGGCAGCCCTGTACAGGAGATCAAATCCTGGGGCAAGTAAAACCCCGCGGTTCGCCTCTTCGCTTGCTCGGTTAATCCTCATCCAATTCAAACACATTGTTGCCAGATTTTATGTTAAAATCTATATATATTTTACGTTGAATCTTATAAGAAATATACTTTATACAGACTCGACCGTACATCCGCCAAGTGGCAACTCTGTCTGTTCGGGATTCTAAAATGACGCATCACGAGGAATACAAGGAAATTATGTCAACTCTACACGTCGTCAATTTGCGCCAATCAGACGCCACGCTTTACAAGGTCACGGCTTCGTATGCGACAATAACAGCTGGCGATGCCACCCGTGAGTTCATCCCCGCCAATCGCAGTGTCGGCTGTTTGTTCCTCATCACTCTAAAGGCAATGCGGCTGTAGCACACTTTTGCTGTAAGCGATTTAAGGGTCAATACACTGTTTTAGTAGAGCGATATATCGTATCGATTGCCGTCCGAGGGCCTCTGGTTCCAAACAAACTCTGGTTCAATGTAATTTCCCCATAAGCGGATTTATGAACGGAAATTCAGGGTATTAAATCAAACAATTTATGCGACCTTTTTGCGATTATGAATTCTCCGTCCTCGAAAATGCTTAATTTTGCCTGGTTCCACCCGTAAAACTGCCGGAATCAACAAGATATTACAGATTAATTGATGCGTTTGGAGGTTGGAATCACCCAAATGTTATTGTTGTTGTTGTGGAATCTGCGGGATTTCGGGCGATTCTAACCTACAAATGCAACATTTAATCTGTAATATCTTATTGATTCCGGCAGTTTTAGTCAAGGAACCAGGCAAAATTAAGCATTTTCGAGGACGTAGAATTCATAATCGCAACAAGGTCACATGAATTGTTTGATTTAATACCCTAAATTTCCGTTTAAAAGTTCGCTTATGGGGAAATTACATTGAACCAGAGTTTGTTTGGAGCCAGAGGCCCTCGGACGGCAATCGATACGATATATCGCTCTACTAAAACGACCTATTAATTAACATGCAATAACCAGCAAAAATAACGATGGTGGCTCTAAAAACTCACAAAATTCACTACAAAACTCATTGAATGCATTCAAATCGTGATGGCAGCGTATGACACTAATAATATAGGAGATTCCTTTCTCAATTTTGTAACTTTCTCTATGCAAACAAGGAAGATTTACAGCAAAGAGTAAACAAGAGTCGCAATTGAATGCAAGGCTTGCGTGGTCAACGTAGATAAGGGATCGGAACGCGGGCTGGCTTCTGATTGGCTGCAACGCGTGGAGCTAAAATGTCTTAGGGTATAGGGAAATTAACACGGGGTTTTCGTTCCGGGACGTTTATCTCGAAACCTGTGCAAAATCGTCTCCATGCGTCTTTATGCGATTCGATTTAGCAGAATTTTCCGAACAAATTGATAGGTCATAAGTGCCACTTTATTGCAAATTCGAAAAGACTGTTTCAGTTTAAAAGTACTCACAATAGTCTAATTACATGCTTGGCGTTAGTTCGAGCAGTGTTTGAGTAACTCACTATTGTGAGTACTTTTCAACTGAAACAGTCTTTTCGAATTTGCAATAAAGTGGCACTTATGACCTATCAATTTGTTCGGAAAATTCTGCTAAATCGAATCGCATAAAGACGCATGGAGACGATTTTGCACAGGTTTCGAGATAAACGTCCCGGAACGAAAACCCCGGGTTAATTTCCCTATACCCTAAGACATTTTAGCTCCACGCCTTCGCAGCCAATCAGAGGCCAGCCCGCGTTCCGATCCCTTATCTACGTTGACCACGCAGGCCTTCCATTCAATTGCGACTCTTATTTACTCTTTGATTTACTTACAGTGTAATTAGAAACCAGAGTAGTGATCCATACTCAGTTAATGGTACTGCGGCACCTGGTGACACTGGTGTCAAAGGATTTTAAGTCTTTTCTTGATGGAATATATTATAGGTACTATTATACGGGAATCTACCAAATTTATAAATATTGCCATACGCCGCCATCGAGCTCGCGCATTTAAATGCTTATAGTGAAATTTGGAGTGAATTTTGTGTGTTTTTAGTGCTAAAATCGTTATTTTCGTAGGATTTTGCATCTTAATCGACCCTTAAATCGCGTTCAGCAAAAGTGTGCAACAGCTCCATTCAAACATCCAAGTTGTCTTTATTTAATTATTCTATCCACACAATAAATTAATGACCATATATAGATTATATAACTGTATATACAGGCGGGTGTAACAAAACTATAAACATTGATTTTCAGGGCGTGTTTTAGAGGTAAAATTAGGACTTTTTTCCCCTATACACATAGGTCCGAAATTGTAGTCTTTCCAAGTTACATAGTGTTGCAAAGTTTCCGAAAAACAAATTGAAAAATTGTAATAACTCTCTCGTGAAATTGTCTTAATGCTCGTAAGTAGGTACTCTGATGTAATTTAAGGCGTTCTCGCCGATTTTGGCCGTATGCAAAACTTTGACGGAGGTTTCGGGGGTTTTTTCTTGGTTTTTCTCACTTTTGTCGGCCAAATTATATGAAAACATGCTTTCGGATTCATTAAACCCCAAAACGATTAGCATTACTCAAAAGTTCGTAAAAAAAAAAAATATGAATTTTTGGTTCTCACAAGTTTTTTTCCAATTCGCAAACCATTTCTGCGAGAAAATCGTCCCTGAAGTTGCAGAGGTCGGCCAATAATCGCATTTTCTTTGATTTTGGCAATTCTTGGCCGACTGCTCCAACTTCAGGGACGATTATCTCGGAAATGATTTGTGAATTGGAAAAACTTGGGTCCAAAAATGCATATTTTTTTTACGAACTTTTGAGTAATGCTAATCGTTTTGGGGTTTAATGAATTCGAAAGCATGTTATCACAAAATTTGGCCAAAAAAAGTGAGAAAAATCAACAAAAAACCCAAAACTCCCCTCTAATTTTTGCATAGAGCATTTTCACGGCCAAAATCGGTACGAGCGCCTAAAATGACATCAGACTACCTATTTACGAGCATTAAGAAAAATTCACGAGGGAGTTATGATAATTTTTCAATTTGTTTTTCGGAAACTTTGCAACACTGTAACTCGAAAAGACTACAATTTCGGACTCTTGTTTAAAGGGGAAAAAAGTATTATTTTTACCTCTAAAACACGCCCTGAAAATTAATGTTTAAAGTTTTGTTGCACCCTGTACAGGGTGTTTCACATAACCTGCTTACTATGTTTTTCCTTAACGCGGGACGATAAAAAAATCGGGAAAAATCGGTTTCATGGTAATTCGGACCTGAAGTTTCATTTAAAAATACCGTCACGACCCAAAATTCGGTCTTTGGGGGGTTTTCAGGGGGCACCCCCTAATCTCGAAAATTTCAAATGGTGACCCCTATCGTGTGATACTTCATTTGAAAGGGTAAAAAATTCTAAGCATTTTGGCTTAAACCGGAAGTAAATATATTTTTTTGTGTTCGAGATATCGAAGGTCGAAGTTCGATTTTGGACCAATTTTCGAAAATTCGTAACTCCTACAAAAAGAGTCGTAAAACCAAAAACTGCACATGCAAAATACTCTACTTGATGAGTACTTTCAAGAAAAAAATACAAATTTTGAATCCAATGAGCCGGAAGTCGGCTTTTAGGCACCTTAAAAGTTTTGCCGGGAAAACCCCGATTCATCAAAATTTTCAAATGGCAACCCCTATCCTTTAATATCTCATTCAAAAAGGCGTAAAAAGTTATGCATTTAGGCGCAATCCAAAGTTCAATACCGTTTTTCTTATTCGATATATTGAAAATCGAAGTTCGATTAGGACCATTTTTCGACCCTGTAAAAAATGGATCCAATCGTGTGATACATCATTCGAAAGCGCCTAAAAAATCAAGCATTTTAACGCAAACCGGAAGTCAAAACCTTTTTTTACGGTCGAGATATCGCAAGTCAAAATTTAAGATAGGCCCCAAGCGGACACTAAATTTTGACTTGCGATATCTCGACCGCAAAAAAAGGTATTGACTTCCGTTTTGCGCTAAAATGCTTGATTTTTTAGGCGCTTTCGAATGATGTATCACACGATTGGATCCATTTTTTACAGGGTCGAAAAATGGTCTTAATCGAACTTCGATTTTCGATATATCGAATAAGAAAAACGGTATTGAACTTTGGATTGCGCCTAAATGCATAACTTTTTACGCCTTTTCAAATGAGATATTAAAAGATAGGGGTTGCCATTTGAAAATTTTGATGAATCGGGGTTTTCCCGGCAAAACTTTTAAGGTGCCTAAAAGCCGACTTCCGGCTCATTTGATTCAAAATTTGTATTTTTTTCTTGAAACAAGAGTCAAGTAGACTCTCATCAAGTAGAGTATTTTTCATGTGCAGTTTTTGGTTTTACGACTCTTTTTGTAGGAGTTACGAATTTTCGAAAATTGGTCCAAAATCGAACTTCGACCTTCGATATCTCGAACACAAAAAAATATATTTACTTCCGGTTTAAGCCAAAATGCCTCGAATTTTACTTAAATGAAGTATCACAAGATAGGGGTTGCCATTTGAAATTTTCGAGATTAGGGGGGTGCCCCCTGAAAACCCCCAAAGACCAAATTTTGGGTCGTGACGGTATTTTTAAATGAAACTTCAGGTCCGAATTACCATGAAACCGATTTTTCCCGATTTTTTTATCGTCCCGCGTTCAAGAAAACCATAGTGAGCAGGTTATGTGAAACACCCTGTATATTGACGGATCACACATGTTTTAAACGTTTTTGACTTATTTATTCACAGTATAATTACTTGGAATTCAATTAATACCAATCAAAATTAAATCAAGTCTCAACGCTGAATAAGGTCATATCTGCTTTATATCTGCGCCACGGATTCAGTTCTAAAACAGCAGACAGTAAACTTCCGCTATTTTTTCTTTATTAAAAATTCCAGCATTAAGATAAAATTATAACAAAAATATTCCCGTATTCGCTGATTTTCACTGATAATTTCACTTCTCTTTTTGCTGATACTTCCTCATTGGAATGATAACCAAAATAGAGCTGGAACCAGAACCGGAACCGAAGCTCCAGGGAAGGTTGGAACCTGAACTGGAACCATTCTGAAATCGGAGACAAAACAGAACCGGAACCAGTTCCAAAATTGTAATAAGATTTGCAGCATAGCTAATAGGCATGGGAAAGGTCTGCACATGGGCGTGGGTCCAGCAATTTGGCAACCATGAATTCATCCTATTTGGACATAGGAGCATCAATCGATTACTATAAAGGGGGCCGAGGTATTTTTACTAATTAATCGCTTCTCATGTATTCAAATGGGAATAATACACATAGTTGCCAGATTGCTGAATCCGTCTTTGGGCCGTGCAGCCTACCCTGGATGAATTCTTTTTATGATACATTTGCTCATTTCTGATGAAGACTTTGATCTTTTAGCGAGAACAGTCTTCCCATTTTAAAACTATAACCAATCAGACTTTTCCGGATCACTTTCATATATACAACGCGACAACGTTGATCTTACCAATCTGCAACACCCTTTGTGGCGCCCCGACGCACAGTGGAGCGATTCAATCAGTCCGTATCGTGCAATTTTACAACGTTGTTCTTGCTTCATTTAAACCCATTACAAACAAATATCGAACTATTGGGGTTTCGTTTGCATTCGACCTTTTACATGGGTTTAAATGGACACAATACATCGTTGTCAAATTGTACGTTACGCCACTGGATTCAATGGTGGAGGGGGGGGGGGTTACATGGAATATATATTACTTAAAATAAAAATTCGACTATTTTTACCATCACAAAACAACTATATGGGGTGATTCTTGTAGAAAATGTTACGATAAAACCAATGAAACCAAGATCAAACTTTTACGTTGCTACGTTCAACAAATACAGTCACAGAGGAGCTCTTGCAAGGTTTTGCTGTAGACAAATGGCCTATCAAATCTGATGTAAAATGCTGCGAAAATAACGACGAGACCATTAAAAAAGCCTAAAATGACTCACTCCTCGTAGAGAAAACTTAACTTGAAATTTTGGGTGACTACCCTTGCATGTATGCACCAACCTTGGATTCGGACCCCCAAAAAAACAGGAATTTCTAAGTGCCGTCTTCTTCGTTTATTACGCAACGTAGAACTTTTCTGTAGATATCACCATGCTCCTAGTGACAAAATGTGTATAAATGGACCTTTAATTCCTCCAAATTTACTTTTTGAAAGCAAATTCATTAATCTCATGGTTCAAAGTCGTAGGTTATGTTCTTTTGTTTGGGGTCCAAATCCGAGGTTGGTGCATACATGCAAGGGTGGTCACCCGAAATTTCAAGATAAGTTTTAGGAGTGAGTTTTAAACTTTTTTAATGGTCTCATTTTTATTTTCGCAGCATTTTACATTGGAATTGATACTCCATTTGCCTACAGCAAAAGCTTGCAAGAGCTGCATTTAAAGTTGTCACACCATGTCCAGCCTATCCCATTGACTAGCTCCACTGTGCGCCGCACCGCCAGCTGAGCGCTTCGAGGCACGGAAGGCGCGAAAATTTAAATTGCAAATTATACGCGATGTGCTTGGATTCGAAATGATATTGAGATCTCGGCAAGGCTTGTTGGAAGGAGGGAGAGTATATAGCATCCATACTATTCTGTAGAGAGACGAAGAGGAATAAGATTAAAGGAAATCGAAGAAAGATGACTGCAGCTAGCAGAAAAATGGAGCCTCGGATGATTGTTCCATATTACTCTGGGTTATAACCACGATTTGCATTGGGGAGACTCTAAAAACGCGGAGTTTTGCTACATTCCTCAGTTAGAAACAAAATGTTATGTAGTCATGGCGATGCGTGTCAGTACTCCTTTCAGTGGCCACTGACTGCCCCATTTAAACTCATTAAATATATCGATTTTTTCTTGTGCACTGTGCACCCCCTGAATTTGATCTTTTACATGAGTTTAAATGGATAAAATACATTGTTGCCAAATTTCACGCGACGCCACTGACTCCTTTACAAAATATCCTTCAAGGGCGGAATCTACCTTGTAGCATGACTACAAGACTTTGTGGCTGGTCCATGTGTTTTGATCCAATTTCGATCGTGACGTCATCGCTAAGACAGTCAATAGACAATGCACAAAGCACGCGTGTAGTTCCAACGAGATACAGCGATAGAGAGGTTTCAGTGGTGAAGCGTGAAATTCGGCAACAATGAATTGTCTATTTAAATTCACCAAAAAAATCGAACGCTTCAGTCATCGGCGATGACCAGGCATTTCGACCTTTCTAATGTGTTTAAATTCGGGAAAAGGAACGTTGCCAAATCGCACGCCTCGTCACTTAGAGGATTTATGAGACGTGATATTGAAACTTCAAGGAGGCAGCCATGATCCAAGGTACTTATATTTAACAGGAATGGTCGGCTTCCCGAGTCATCTTCAGTGGCGCGAAAATCAAAAAAGCAGAATCCAAGATGGCCGACAAAAGAAACAACACTGAACATAACGTGGGACATGATCAGGAGTATAGATTGTTATGAAGATGGATATAGAAGTCCAAACTCAATATTTTGTGTTTTTTCTCGATTCGTCCATTTTAGTTGATTTGATTATCACTGTGAATTCTTTTATACCGTAATAATTTGTCCAGTGTTTTCTTCTTTTGTCGGCCATCTTGGATTCTGCTTTCGATTTTCGAGCCACTGAAGATGAAACGGGATGCGAGTCGAGCATACTTGTTAAATATATATAAGTATACCTTGGCCGTGATCGAAATCTCTTATGGACCTTTCACATTGGCTCGGTTTGTTTGCCTCATATTTTTTTACCTTAAAAAGTAAGTTGTGACAAACTCACTTGAATTTGGTTTTTAATGAAAGCGCAGGTGTTTGAGAGTGGCGATTTGGACACAGAAATCAATTTTACAGTGTTTTTTTTTTTTTTTTTTTTTTTTTTTTTTTTTTTTTTTTTTTTTATCACTAAGGATTTGCAGGATAAATGAACTGACACCACAGAATAATACAATCAGAACGGAAACTCCCATAAGAGCCAATGGAAGCAAGTTTGGCATTTAACGGCACCAATAGGCAACGCTGTGGTCCTATATCCCAACATGAGGGACGTATGTGATTTGTGTTGAAACTCATTTATTCCTGTAAATTCTGGATGGAAATCTTAAGTTTCCGTCTTCACTTTCATTCTATTGGCATTTCAGAATGAAAATTTCGCGGATCATGTCCTATATTTTTTTTTTTTTTTTGCGCTCAAATCCAGATGTAAACATCCTATATCCCAACATGGCGGACGCGAAATGAATTTGCTTCAAAATCCGACAGAGTTTGCGTTCTGGTTGCGTATTATTCTGTGCTGACACATGACAGAAACAAGCCAAATTTTCTCACCTGGACAGTTGTTTTAAAATTCTGTGTCCAGATAGCCACTCTGAAACACTTACACTTTCATTTCAAACCAATGTCCACTGGATTAATTACAATTTTTGATTTTAAGTTAAAAAATATGAGGCAAACAAACTATAGAGTCAGATCGTCCATGCTGTTACATTTTAGTATAGGATACATGTATCAGCTTCTCTATTGCTATACTTCCTTGACTAAGACAGTCGTAGCTGTCCAGTCTAAACTGTCCAGTTTTGTGCATCGAAGTTCGATATCCAAAAAACATCGAAATTTTATCGATACATCGAAACAAATTTTAACAAATCAAAACCGAGGAATCACTGCCCTAGTAGAAATAAACCTCAAGGCCCTCAAGAGAAAAACCCTCATTGAGGGTAATTGGAACAGAGGGCTTTGAGGGTGCCCTCAACGAATCTTGAGGGTGCCCTCAACGAATCTTGAGGGTGCCCTCAACGAATCTTGAGGGTGCCCTCAACGAATCTTGAGGGTGCCCTCAACGAATCTTGAGGGTGCCCTCAAAAAATCTTGAGGGTTTTTTCTCGGATACGTTCGGGGATGAGATGGGGCGTTAATGGGGAGGGGCTGGTGGGGAGGGGATAATATTGGAGATTTATGTAGTCGACAAAAAGTATACACGTGTGTACATATCCAAACTTCATTGGTCACATATTTTTCATACATCGCACCGACCTGACCGGGATTCGAACCCGTACCCTTCCGATCCCTAGTCCTACATCCTAACCGATACACTGTTCCGACAGTTGGCGGTTGGAGACGAAATTCGGGTATATAAGGTTGCGCGGACGTCTGAAAAGAAAATACGCTTTGTTTTTGTCCGATTGGCGTGAAACTTGGTGTCCTCGTGTATTTTTGGTCGAGGAATCCGAATCTGCTATCGGATTTTTAGAATTTAATAAACGAAATACGAAAACTTTACTTTTTCTTTGTATCATGGTGCTAGCTTCATCGGTCATGGTGCCGATCACAACATCGGTCATGGTGCTGTGTTGCTAAAATGTTTACCAGGGAAACTGGATAAACGAAACAGTGTTTGATGGTGGAGTCACACTGATTTTAATTTTGAACTGGAACCCTGGAAAATATGTATGCATTCTTGAGCTTATTTAGCGCCTGGAGGTTATGTTACGGTCTCCTTTACACTTCTCCAGCCCCTGGAAGTTATGTAATGGATTCTTGAGCTTTTGTGGCGCCTGCAGGTTATGTATATTGATTTTATTACACTTCTCCAGCCCCTGGAAGTTATGTAATGGATTTTTGAGCTTTAGTGGCACTTAGATGCTCGGTAATTGATTCTATCACATTTCTCCAGTCCCTGGAAGTTATGTAATGGATTATTGAGCATTTGTGGCGCCTGGAAGTTAGGCAATTCATTCTATTACACTTCTCTCGCCCCTGGAAGTCATGTAATGGATTCTTGAGCTCATTTAGCGCCTGGAGGTTATGTAATGGTCTCCTTCACACTTATCCAGCCCCTGGAAGTTATGTAATGGCGTCTTGAACTTTTGTGGCGCCTGGATGTTATGTAATTGATTCTATTATACTTCTCCAGCCCCTGGAAGTTATGTAATGGATTCTTGAGCTTTTGTGGCGCCGGGAGGTTAGGTAATTGATTTTATTACACTTCTGCAGCCCCTGGAAGTGATGTAATAGATTCTTGAACTGTAGTGGCGCCTGGAGGTTATGTAATTGATTCTGTTACACTTCTTCAGCATCTGGAATGGTGCTAGCACCATCAGTCAAAGTGCCAGCAACGTAGCACCACCAGCACCATGGGCCCTTCCTTTTCCAATGAAAAGGAAGCAGTGGTGGATCTAGAAAGTTTTTCTTTAGGGGGGAGGGGCCTTAAACATTTGAAGCTTCACAGAAAGCAATTTTGAGCTATTTTGTATTGAAACTAGGCAAAATTACTGCTTCAATGGGGAGGGGGAAATCATTAGATCCATTGGATGGAAAGAATTACTATTTTTATAAAACTTTCATAATTTACCTACAGGAGGCAAAAAAATTAAAATTCAAAAATCGTTCACTTGTTTCACGGAAAAAATGACACACTCACCCTGGATTGAGATCCAAGAATCGTAAGATCGCACATTTTATGCTTCCTTGTCATCATATCGCTTGATAATGATGCCCACAAGATTCTGAGGACATTATATCAGCTGTCATCCTCAACAATTGTTGATGGTCCTCAAGCTTGGGAGAACGTTCAACCGTTGCATCATCATTTTGAGGGCGTCATCAAACAGTTTTTATTGGTTTTCAATACCTTGAGGGCGTAATCGTGATTTTTGAGGTCATCCTCAAAAGATTTTGATGGCGCCCTCAACAATGTTTGAGGGCCCTCAAGAATCTTGGTGGTGTCTTCATTGCCCTCAAAAGATTTTGAGGGCACCCTCAACAATATTTTGGGCCCTCAAGAATCTTGAGGGTGTCCTCATGATTTTTGAGGGCACCCTCAAAGGGTTTTGATGGCGCCCTCAAGAATGTTTGAGGGCCCTCAAGAATCTTGAGGGTAACCTCATGATTTTTGAGGGTACCCTCAAAAATCGTTGAGGGTTCTTGAGAATCCTTGAGGTTTATTTCTACTAGGGTGGTAACCATGATACTTTTTCATGTTCTTAAGATGGTTTATGCATCGATCAGTGACGGCTCGTGCAATTTGGCAAGTATGCTAATTTTCCATTTAAACCTATGCAAATGTATCGATATCTTGGGAGTGCAATTGCACCTCCTGCAGATCGATTGTTTTACGTTGGTTTAAATGGAGAGAATAAGTTGTTGCCAGATTGCACGCACCGCCACAGGCATCGATTGACATCAAAATTAGCATCGAATCTATTCGATAGAAGAAAAACATCGAATTTTCGATCAATGCATCGAACATCCCTCAGGTCTAGTCTATGCATGGACAATACATAATACACATAGCTCGCGTGGTATTTCTCTCGAGCTGATGACGAATGGTGCGGCCGCGGTGAGCTCGAGCCACGTGACGCGACGCGTCGTTGGACACGAATGGTCACATGGTGAAGGAGGAAGGACGCGTTATTAGTCTGGAATCAAGTTCCACCACCGCGCCGCGCCGCAATACCGCCCGCAACACGCGAATGGATGTATGACCAACCCTGACAACGACCACCGAGATATCTCGCGCAGTAGGTTTTGTTGATATCACTCAATTGGATCTGACGCGGTGGGAGACCACATATCGTCCACCCTGTCAAATCGCCCACCCCCCTTCCCCCCTCCCCCCATAACCCGCACTATCTTTCTCTTCCTTCTCCCCCCCCCCCCCCCTATGAGCACCACTCCGTTGTCTCATCATTTAGAGTCCCCACAGCCCATATACTGGAGACAGAGATATAGACAGCACGGAAAAAAAAAACTACGGTGAAAATAACCATACGGATGCCTGATTTTGGCACCTGCTAGATGCTATGGTAATGTTAACCAGAAGTATACTATGTTTTGACTAGGTACTATAGTCGGGCCAATATAAGTTGACACCTGAAGAATAAGGCAGGTTTGCACTAACTGTCAACGCAGCGTGGAGCTGACCCTTGTCAAGCGGCGTGCTCCGTCTTGACAGGGGGTGCCGCTTTTAGTGCATTGATTGCATTTCTCCGTTTTTATTGACCATTTCCTCACTAGTTCAGGTGTCAAGTTATATTGGCCCGACTAAAGGTGATGTCACCTGATTGCATGTCGAATTTTACTCAAAGTATCGGTAAATGTACCATACTTCTGGTCAAGTTTACCAAAACATCTAGCAGGTGCCAAAATCGGGTATCCGTAGGGTTATTTTCAATAATTTTTTTTTTTTTTCGTGAGAGAGAGAGCTAAATATAGTGGGAGGGAGGGAGGGAGAGAGGAGAGAGAGGGGGGAGAGAGAGAGAAGCAGTTTATTTAAGACGCAAATACTAAAACAGGAAACTTAAAGAATGAGTACATACAAAAAAAAATCAAAAATACAATTATATACCTGAAGTTGAATTGAAAATTAGAATATTTCACAATTGGTGTGTATATTTGCGCCCAAGAGGCAGTATTAAGACTGATCATCTTCTCTTCCGTTTTGCCTCTTGGCTCTCATGAACTGTGACTAAATTTTATGATACGCAAAGAAACAGATTTAAATTTAAAAAATACCATTATTCAAATAAGTAAATGATTAATTAAGTGAGTAAATAAATGCACAGTGGAAAGGTAAATGATTAATTAAATATTATTAAGTTACGATGAATGAAAAAAAAAAAAACAAGCAGGGAAAATTCCAACACGCAGGTGTTGGAAAAGCGTGCCACTAAAGTCTGAACAGCTTTAATGCTTTTGCTAGCAATGATAATTCATCAAAGAGGAACCATGTGACATGGAGCTGATCTCGAGAAAATTGAGTCCAAAGTTGAAGAGCTAGCATTTAAACAAAAAACGCGGAATTACTTACGTTTTGATTTCATTCAACTACCGTGTTATGTTTTTGCTTTTCAACACCGGAAAAGTGGAATTTCCTATGCAGGAAAGGTACCTACTTAATTTTTAGCGTTTAAAGTGACTTGGTTCCTTTCTTCTTTTTGTTTGGCATAATCACGAAAAACGAATCTCTAAGAGAAACCAAACGGCAGAGTTGGTTTACACTGTTGATATTTTAAAATCTGTTAATCCGGACTTAAGTCCGTTCCCAATTCTATAAAAGGAACCAAGTCGGAGTTGGTTCCTTACGTGACTCGGATTAAGGTTTAAGAAAAAGGGAAACCCAAGTTCTGATTTTATT
This sequence comes from Trialeurodes vaporariorum, assembly GCA_011764245.1. Classification (NCBI taxonomy): domain Eukaryota; kingdom Metazoa; phylum Arthropoda; class Insecta; order Hemiptera; family Aleyrodidae; genus Trialeurodes; species Trialeurodes vaporariorum. Next base: position 33,989,113 of record VMOF01000013.1, on the reverse strand, counting down.
TCATCACATGGACAATGACTTCAATGAGGCTTCAATGAGGAAATAGTTGTTATTAGAAGAAGCACTTGTTGCTTCGAGATTGAGTATTGCTAGGTCTATCAATCAATAACTAAATTTTATCAAAATGTCACTCAGTTTTTTGTGACAAGTGCTGTCCAATTGAGCTGATTAGGTGAGAAATGATGAAAAAATAAAAGATCAGATGTATCTAAAAGGGAGATGAGTCAAAGGCTTTGTTTTTTGTGTTCTTTTTTTGATGTTTTTTTCAAAACTTTGGAGGGCTCTAGCTCAGAAGAGAAACATTTGCAGCACATATTCGTGTAGGAAAATAAAGCCTTATATATGTGTTGCCCCCAAAATACACTCCATAAGTTTGGCACTTAAGTTTTGAAACACCCTATATTCTTGATATTTTGCTCCCCCCCCCCGCCACCCTTCACAGAACACAACATCTTGACCATGCAAATTTTTAAAATCACAATTTGACTGTAGAGATTTTTTCTTCCCCCCCCCCCCCCCCTTTCAACGAAAAAGGGGAAAATGGATCGCCTATCTTTGATGTTCGTCGTATGCGCGTGCAGAGATTGTTCGGCTTTACGACTGCCATTTTGGCTTTCTTTATAATGCGTTTTGTGGGTTTATTAATGGATTTTATGACTATTTGATGCCGCCAATGAAATTTTTCAGGCGATTTACATAAAAATCAAAACTCTATAGCGCTGTAGAAAAAGTTTGCAACAAACCCATTGAAAGTGAAAAGAGAAAATTATTTTATAAGGCTCGATCTTTTTTACCCACATAAAATATAGACAATAGATATTTTTAAATCCTCCACCTTTTTAAAAGGCTTGTTCAGGGATCAAAAATGAGGTTGCGTTCTTTTGAAGTCAAAAAGTGTCATATTCGGAAAAGCCGTGATTCTAAAAAATAAACAGTTTTTTTCTTCTTTTTTCCGTTTTAGGTGCTGTCAGCACTTGTTGCGATTGTCACGATGTAGATATGTAATATGTATAAATGGAACACTTGCGAATTCATGAAAAAATAATCCTTTAAATACAGAACTAACCGTTTCAGGTGCCCTTTACACGTCAAGCATTCTAGGGGTATAGATTATAGTAGGTGTGGAGGTTTAAGACGTTTGTGGATTTTAATTCCCCCCCTCCCCATTTATTTTGTTGAAAAGTATCGAAAGTTTACAGTTAAAACTAAGCCTATAACGCATTGTAATATGATTTTTTTTTCTGTTGCCGTGGGTCGATATCATTTTTCTTTTGGAAAAGCAAAGTTTCATATGGACCTATAATTTCCAAAAATTTTAAGAGGCTTTCCCGTAAAAAATACTGTACACGCGAGAAACTTTTTAGGATAGGTAAATAAGTTATTCCAGAGTCAATTCCATAGCCGCAGGGAGGAGGCTGTCCAGGGTGGAAGACACGCGACAGCCCCTCTCACTTTTTAGAGCTATTAATGCGAATTTTAACCCCTCCCTTTGTTCTGGATTTTAAAAAACCTTTTTTTTAACAAAACGCCCAAAATTTCCTCAAAAATCCCCTTTATTGCATAGACGCTCATTAAGGGGTTTTTAATTTGCCGATCCCCCAGAATTTCAAATGTTTCCAAAGACCAAGACCTGTTTAGTGTGACGTCATGAAAATAATTGGTTCCAAAAAAAGGCTCCGTCTCACTCGCTCTCGTGGGTTTTTCCCCTATGAAATACGATCCAAAATTTTTAAATACAAGTGTTAGTAAACAACAAGTTCTTTGCACCAGTTGTGTTTATCACACCATTGGGTTCCCTCCCTTTTAAAAAATTTTCCCATTGTTTTAATGAATTTTCCGATATGATATATATTCCCCCGCTTTATTTCCCATAAAAATAATCGAAATTTTATAGAGACAATCGGTATTCGTGTAGATTCAAGAGCGCTGACTATAGCAACGATAGGTCTTATGATTGAAATAAGACGAAACACATCTATGGTTTCTATTCTTACAGTTTTAACAGCCATTTTTTTCTCAGTGAAAAAATGGAGCTCGCTACCACAAACTTTTTGAAACATCGCGCAACAATGCACAATCACAGCTATATCGAAGAAAGTCCTATGTTTTGTTTTTTTCACACTCACAGTTTCTTATGAGCACAACATTCTAGGATATAGGCTCATCAGCACCATCACGACATGTGTTATACCTCGAACAATAGCTTCGATACGAAAGAATTTAGAAGATTGAGTGTCATGGCGGTGATACTCCCATAAGAGACGTGAGTAAGACGAGGACAAAACGTAGAACATCTTTCGGTATAACTGTGATTGTAAATTCGCTTGTGATCTTTTGGAATTATGTTAGAGTGAAAAATACTTTAAGGTACGTGGAATCTAATGGTGCAATAAAATTTGAGAAAACTGTGCTTTAACTAGCATGAAATGCGTTCAAAAATTTTGGATCTGTTTTCTTATAGGTAAATCAACGAGAGTGAGAGAGATAGAGCATTTGTTTGGAACCTATTTTGATGGGACGTCATCACTAAACAGGTCTACTAAAGGATATGAATGACCCCCTCTTTTTCTATCCCCCCCCCCCCCCGCTCTTCATCAATACCTCGCCGTCACTTCTTTCGATACCGTCGTCAAACTGATGTTGACACTTTTATGAGTCCTCAGACCCTCCGAGATCCGAGACAAAAAAGCCTCTCTAACACCCTCTCTCCCCCACACATTCAAAAATCTCTCCGCTTAATGAACCGTGAAGAAATCTCGTGACCGGTGGAGCCCAAAACCGAGGGGCAAAGAGGGTTTCTGTGAAGGATTTTTCCCACCCCCCTCCTGCCTTGGAATTTTGACTCATAGGTTGGCACAAATGACTTAGGTTGCTGGACCTGTAGGGAAATTCTCGTTCAAAGGAATTCGACTTTGACGTTTAAATAACTTATTGAAATTAACGGGAAATACCAAAACTTTTACAATTTTAAAAAAATAGACGCCGAGACCTCCTGGATTGCAGCAAAAAATTAACGTTTAAATGAAACCATTTTTAAGAAAACACTTTTTTAAATTTTTTAAAACCCTTTCCCGCCAAGGTTTTGCCATAAGCAAAGCATGCAACCTATATTTTAGATATGAAAATAAAAAACAAAAAGCGTACCGTATATATACGGCACGCTTAATAAATAGAAATAAAAATAGAGAGAGAGGGGGGAGAGAGAGAGAGAGGAGAGAGAGAGAGAGAGAGAAAAGGAGAGAGAGAGAGAGAGAGAGAGAGAGAAAGAGAGAGAGGGGAGAGAGAGAGAGAGAAGAGAGAGAGAGGAGGAGAGAGAGAGGGGGAAGAGGGACAGAGAGAGAGAGAGAGAGAAAAGATACTTTATACCCTCTGATAGCTGGGGGGCGAAGGGGCTTCTGATAACTTAAAATCATTGCTGACGGCTAATTTTTTAATATTTTTCAATTATGTAAAAACCATATGGTCCAGTATCCTCTAAAAAAAATAGCAACCCTTTTTTTTTTAAAATTGTTTCAATTTCAAATGTTCGGCGAAGAACTTTCCAAAAAAACTGAGTTGAAATTTTCCCCAAAAAACTATGTAACCAAACGTGTTTCTTTGATATTTTTTGAATTTTGAAAATAAGACGACAGATAATCCTAAAAAAAATGTATTATTAAAATACATAGCACGTACGCTAGAGGATCTCACGAAAAAAAAAAAAAAAAAAAAAAACCCCTTTTAAAACTGAAAAAAAAAAATGTGTTGATCTCGAAGGGGGGGGGGGGGATAGAATTGTCACCCCATCCTTTTCCTTGCTTATAAATGTGAGGGAAAATTTGATGACAATTTTTTTAATTTTGGTAGAAAGCTTCTAAATACCTCCATCGAGGAAAAAAAGGGAAAGCTTAAAGTGATTTGTTGAAGTTTTAGCTTTTTATTTTAAAAAACTGGCCTGTGGTGACCCCCCCCCCCTTGGGCTTAAAAGGTTCTAAGGAGCAGTGCATTGACATGAACAAAAATAGCAAATTGAAATGTAAAAAAAGAGCAGTACATTGAAACATACTGTTTTTGTTTTTTTTGTTAGGAGTGTAAAACCTATATGCCATGAATACTTTCACGGATTTTTTCTTTTGAACATTTAGCTGAGTTTGCTCAGAGAGCAATGAGCTTTAGACTTTTTATATGGTCTGATCGTTATATTTAGATTATCAGTTAATAGTTTCATTTACATACCTATACACTGTTTTAGTAGAGCGATATATCGTATCGATTGCCGTCCGAGGGCCTCTGGTTCCAAACAAACTCTGATTCAATGCATTTTCCTCATAAGCAGATTTTTTAACGGAAATTTAGACTATTAAATCAAACAATTAATGCGACCTTTTTGCGATTATGAATTCTACGTCCTCGAAAATGCTTTTTTGCATGGTTCCACCCGTAAAACTGCCAAAATCAACAAGATATTACAGATTAAACGATGCGTTTGGAGGTTGGAATCACGCAAATGTTATTGTTGTTGTTGTGGAATTGGCGGGATTTCGGGCGATTCGAACCTACAAATGCGACATTTAATCTGTAATATCATTGATTTCGGCAATTTTAGTCAAGGAACCAGGCATAATTAAGCATTTTCAAGGACGTAGAATTCATAATCGCAAAAAGGTCGCATTAATTGTTTGATTCAATACCCTAAATTTCTGTTCAAAAGTTCGCTTATGGGGAAATTACATTGAACCAGAGTTTGTTTGGAACGAGAGCCCCTCGGACGGCAATCGATACGACATATCGCACGACTAAAACAGTCTACAGCAAAACCATGCATAGATGCAAGAATTCCGTCGAATATACGAGTCATTTTAACTCTGGAATGAACTTCTATTTACATTCTACTTATCACATACTTCAAGGCACTTTGAAAACCACCTTTTGCCAATGTTGACAACATTGCATCCCTTAGTAACAGTCGGAGCACGCACAGCGAATGATGTTGCATTAATTTACCGCATTCAAAGAACCTCTCTCCCACGGAGTAAGCTCCTTGACAGGGCCACAAGCCGTATCCTTTGGCACAGTTTAGAAAGAAATGCGTAACACAAAGTCAGAGTGCATACGTGAGAGTTCTTAAGGAACTGCTAAAATGCATGGTTATGGTAGACACCATGGCATACGTCAAGCTGTATTTATCTAGAGTGGCAGTTAAATGTACAGTTTTAGTGCAAAGTCAACGATTAGCCAGTAATCACAACGATGCCACTCATTGGCAGTGGCGTAGCGTGTGATTTGGGAACGTTGCAGTTCATTCATTTGAACCCATAAAAAAGATCGAAGTATCGGGTGTTCGGTGAACACCTTCGCATTTGATCTTTTGCATGGGGTGTAAATGGACGCAGTACAGTGTTGCCGTATTTCCCGCTACGCCACTGCTCATCGGTCGCAATCAGTTGTTATAAAACTCGCGGAGCGTTCTAAAAACTATCTCACTTATATACTCTCCCACAACCCTCATGCATAGCAGTATCTTTTGTACGTCGAAGTTCATGTACAGGGGGGTGATCACGGAGGATCGGATCGTTTTGGTATCGTTATCGTTATCGTTTACATGTAGTCTTATGGGTGGCTCAACTCATCGAATCGTTTTGAGCCCCTCACAACGACTGAAACGGACGAAAGGAAGCGATGAGTTGGAGGCTGTCGTCTACTCGATCGTTTGAAGTACGAAGAGGTGAGGAGGGGATCACCTGCGAGATCGAGTTGCGCAGAAGCAAGCCCATTTGATTTAATGCAAACGATAACGATAACGATAACGATAACGATAACGAAACGATCCGATCCTCCGTGATCACCCCCCAGGGCCTTATTTCAATACATTTATCATCAAAACCGTATTAAAGTTACTAGAGAAATTTATTTCTGCCAAAAAATGGGTGTGTTGCAAACTTTTGCTACAGTGATATAGGGTGTCAAATCTTAAGTAAAATCACGTGAAAAGTCCATTGGTGGTATCAGAAAGTCATAAAATGCAGTATTAAACTCACAAGAGGCGTTCAACTGAAACCCAAGACGGCGGTAAAATATCGAACAACCTGTGTGCAGTGTGCACGCACCGTGAACATCCATGATGACCAACGTTAACAACCTCGCATCATCGGAGGTTATGAGTTTGTTTGTGTTGTGATTGGTCGTGATCGATGTTGTGAGGTTGGCCATCTTGGATGTTCATGGTGCTTGCATACAAGTTGCTCGATATGTTACCTATACATCTTGGATTTCAGTTAAATGCCTCTTGTGAGTTTGTTATTGCATTTCATGACTTTCTGCTGCCACCAATGAACTTTTCACGCGATTTTACATGAGATTGATCACTCTGTAGCGCTGTAGCAAAAGTTTGAAACAGACCCATTCACGAAAAATGTTTCTGTGTACGATTTTAGTGATAGGAGTGAGATGGCAGTGCTGTGGCTTTCAAAAGAAAGTATCCTAATAGAAATGCTCATTGTTTCATTCCTCGACCAAAATTTGCAAAATTTTGCCGTTTTCATGAATTTCGGAGTCTCACACAATTGCCAATTGTGACATTATGCCTCAAAAATTTTAAATCCATGAAAAAAAAAAGAAAATACACTAAGAACAATTTCGATAAGAGGAAGTTCTTTTGACAGTCATAGTACATATGGGGTTTACATGAGAGTAAGAGCGTTTGGTACGCCCAACGAACTTTTCGAATGTCATTCCTAAGACCATCGATAGGTGTGACTAGAGTCCCATGTATATGAAAGAGTCAGGACTTGTGATCGGAAGTGAAGAAGAAGAAGGGGTCTGAGGAGCCAAAAGGCGCGCCTCTTGTTTAAATTTCCACCCAACAATCTTCCCGCCAAAGATTATACTTATATATGTATACGTTTATAAGTAATCTTTGTTATAGGTCGACCTAACCTTCAATTCCCGTTGGCCTCACTACCTGTTTTAATCTAAAGCGAAAAGTACCGAGTGAATTTTATTCTGTTCTGAACAAACTTATTTCTGTTTCAGCAGAAACTTTCATCAGTTTAGGCTAAAAATGCCGAAAGTTTCCTCAAAGTTGGGCAGCGGGGAAGATGATTCCATGAAAATATAAACAAAAAGGCCCCTCTCCAGGCTTCATAGACCCCTTCTTCTTCTTCAGTTTTCAGCTGACAGTCAGAGATGGAACCTCAAATGCCGAGACTCTTTCATATTCGGGGACTCTAGGTTTGACCTGGGTAGTTAATCAGAGAGAGAGATTTTTAGGTTAGGGTCAAGAAGTAATTGTTCTTCAAACATATCGACGGAGGGCATCATATACCATACAATTGGGCAAAGGCAGTGGCGGCTCGTGCAATGTGGCAACAGTGTAATCCCTCCATTTAAACGTATGTAAAACAATCGACCTTCAGGAGGTGCAATGCACCCCCAGGATGTCGATACTTCTGCATAGGTTTAAATGGCAAAAAAGCATGGTTGCCAAATCGCACGAGCCGCCACTGGGCAAAGGGTATGGCAAGCAACGCATTCTTAGCAGGAGGCAGTCAAACATACAAGTCGAGTCGACTATTCGAAATTACGGAGGAGGGGGGCGTTTAGTCGTTCAAGTGGTTACGAACAAACGCACATATTACCTCATAACCCAAGCTCACTTCTTCAGAAACATTGTCATCAAAGATTTATGAAATATTTCATGACTATCCATTTGTATGTTGATATTACACGGGGGGAAAAATATTGATGATATTTATCACAATTGTTGGTTTTGGCCCCGACAACAAAGAATTGCAAACTCTCCTATAGAGGTCCGGAAGTCGACCCTTTCAAAAAATTAGGTCGAATTTACTCGTTTGATGACACTGATCAAAGGGTATAAAGAAGTTTATCATATCGTTCGGTTGCCCCCAAAATCAACTATGAGTATGGTAAATGTCATAAATTATAATGGGTCTGTTGCAAACTTTTGCTACAGCGCTATAGAGTGTACAATTTAATGTAAAATCGCCTGAAAAGTCCAATGGTGGCATCAGAAAGCCATGAAATGCAATAATAAACTCACAAGAGGCGTTTAATGAAATTCAAGATGGCGGAGAAATATCGAGCAATTTTGTGCATGCACCAGTGCACCACGAACATTCAAGGATACCCAACCTCAAAATTTCCCATCACTATCAATCACAACGTAAACAAACACATAACCTCTACCTCCAGTGAGGTTGTCAAAGTTGGCAATCCTTAGATAATCACGGTGCATACATTCAGATTCCTCAATATTTTGCCGCCATCTTGGATTTCAATAAACGCCTCTTGTGAGTTTAATATTGTATTTCATGACTTTATGATGCCACCAATGGACTTTTCAGGCGATTTTACATTGGAATAAACACTATTTATCGCTGTAGCAAAAGTTTGCAATAGACCCATTACCTGGATAGTAAGATACTACACCGCACAAAGTTCTCAATAATTTACAAACAAAATAGGAAAAGTTTGGAACGTTATTGCACAACTGAGATGTGGCTCGTATACCAAAATTTGGACCAGGGAACGCCGCTTGAATTGGCACGAAGTTCAAACCATATAGATTTTACGATGTTTCACTCGTGAAGATTTTGAAGGGATTGTAGTTACAGCTAAGCGTCGCAATGGAGGCGCTGTTTGACCCGAGGAAGAAAACCACGAACCGCACCGCCAGGCCAAAGTCAAAGGTAGGTTGAAATTTAAATTGGAGAATACGCGAGGCAGGCTCAAGATACAATCCCTTTCTGTTTAGTATAAAGAGAACAGGGTTGTCGATTTTGCTCTAAAATCAACTTGTAATGGGTCTGTTGTGTACTTTTGCTACTGCAATGTGACAAATTGATTCTAAAGTAAGATTCGGCGAAAATGGCGATGCGCACATTAATAACTTTCAAATTCCACTCATTATATCTCAGGAAATCACTTCCTTTCCAATCAACTCGCCTATACAGTGGCGTCGCGTGCCATCTGGCAACAATGCAACAGCTCCATTTAAACTCGTTAAATTTATCGAATTTTCCTTGTGCACTGTGCAGTGTGCACCCCCTGAATTCGATCTTTTACATGAGTTTAAATGGATATAATACATTGTTGCCAAACTGCACGCGACGCCATGCCACTGCGCCTATACATTAGACACTACCATCACCGACTTACAGCATTATAGATGGAGCCACGCCACCATGTTTATGTAAACTCAATAGAACTTACAAACATTTAAATGTTTCGTTTAGATGCAGATGCGTACAATTCTTGTTATTATTTTGTAATCTTTGATAAGGTACAGGCAGCAAATGCAGTCAACATTGAATGTTTTTCGACGGAAATTCCATGCATCATGGTGTAGTTACTATGTATATACACGGTGGTTCCGTCTGGCGATGTGTCAACAACGTTTTTACTCCAATTGATTTTTTGTGGAACAATCGATTCATTAGCGATTTTCTCCTTCATCATCAATCGGTTGTTTCACGGGTCATAATTTCAAATCGGGCCAATTGAGCATGCAAGCTCCTCGAAAATTTCAAGTCAAAATTTAAACCCAATGAGTAATTTTTTACCTTCAGTACCACTAGAAAAGACTTTTTACCGAAGGGTTCCGCTGAATTTTCGATATTTCTCATGCACCGCGGAAGCAGCCGGAAACGCAATGATGAACTAATGGAAAATAACTTGCCGATTGTCGGTTACGTAACCGACTATTTCAAAAGTACTCAGTAAAAACAATATTACTTGTTACAATAATCTTTGATGTTGATTTTTAAAGCACATTACGGTAGTTGAAATGAATTAAAAATTACTGGGCGGAACTTTACTGTATTACCTACCTTTTTCGTATATTTAAGTGCCGCTGACTAGGACCATAGGCAAATCACGAGATCGGATTTGTTGGTGAAAATCGTTCCCAAATAAAATCCATTTGCACAGATGTTGATGACTCCTGGTTAGAACGTTGGAGCGTGGTTGAGAAAATCTTAAGTTACCCAGTTTCACTTTTAAATAAACTTTTAAGATGTTGTAAAGCAGTGAAATCTGTTTCAAAATTCATTTCAGCCTCAAAATATGGTCAAAATTTAGGTTAAATACCAAAAACTCGTGTGGGGGACGCGTAACCGACGGACATTTTGAACCATAAAATAAGTAAAATTAGTATTTAAATAAGTTTAAAAGCAATTATTAATACTGCTCCTCATAAAACTAAGTTCCTTTGACATAAAAATCGAAACATCGAACTTATTCGATCTTTTTTAAAAATGAAATCTTGTTGGGACACCATTTGGCTCGTTTCGAAAGCATGACCCTTATATAGATTCAAATGGAGGGAAAACATTGCTGCCAAATGGAACGAGCCACTGCTGCGTTGTGTTGCTGTGAAGTGTCTCCTAGACTGTACCGTGGTACCCGGTAATGACCCTTTGGAGGCTTTGGCTGGTCCATGCAGTGGCGGCTCGTGCAATGTGGCAACAATGGATTTCCTCCATTTAAAACTGTGTAAAATAATCGATTACTTGGTGAGGCGTAGCGCCTCACCTTGTATCGATCTTTTTGCATACGTTTAAATGGCAAAAGTGCACGGTTGCCAGATTGCACGAGCCGCCACTGCGGTACCAAAGTGGTTTCTCACGAGAATCCACGACTATCAATTAGGACTAATGGGTCCGTTGCAAACTTTTGCTACATCGATTAAGATAGTGTAATCTTATGTAAAATCGCCTGAAAAGTCCATTGGTAGCACCAGAAAGTCATAAAATGCAATAATAAACTCACAAGAGGCGTTTAATGAAATCCAAGATGGCGGAGAAATATCGAACAATTTGTATGCATGCACCGCAAACATCCAAGGATAGCCAACCTCACAATATCGATCACAACCAATCACAACGTAAACAAACACATAACCTCTACCTCCAGTGAGGTTGTCAAAGTTGGCCATCGTTGTATGTTCGCGGTGCATGCATACAAATTGCTCGATATTTCTCGGCCATCTTGGATTTCATTAAACGCCTTTTGTGAGTTTATTGTTGCATTTTATGACTTTCTGATGCCACCAATGGACTTTTCAGACGATTGTACGTTAGATTATACACTCTTTATCGTTGAGGCAAAAGTTTGCAACAGACCCATTGAAACCCACGGGAACCCGTTATTTACCTTTACTTCCCCCATAGGTGCCCCTGGCAGGCGTTTTTATTCACAATAAGGAAAACAAAACGGAAGTAACAAGAGCGAACCGATGAAAATAGCAATTTTTCAAAACTTGATACCCGCATCTATGCAAAAACAAATACTGACAAAATAACTAGGCAGCTGATCAAATATAAACGAATTTTCTACATAACTATAGTTTCGAGACCGTGCATCGAAGAAATCAAAACTATTGTTTGTATTAAAAGTTGACTCATTCCGCTTTGGACAAGATCAGGAAAAAAAATTGGTTACACTTTTTTTTATTCAATTTCGTTTCAGAGTACCTACAACCACTCAGCTGCCATCATGGGTCTTTTAAACTTGCTTGTTTTTTGCGGTATTTTTTTGGTAAGATCATTTCAGTTCATCTCAACTACTGCATTTACTTTTTAAAAAAAAAAAGTAGTAATGTTAAATCTTCAGTATAGATAAATACATTCAATTTAAACTCTTATTTGAATAAAATTAATATCAATAATTAAATTTGATGTAATTTATCAAAAAGTATACTGATTGAAAATAATCAAACTTAATGATTGCGAAAAAGAAAAAAAAAAAAAAATTCGTCTCTTAATTAAGAATTGCACAGTGTATTCATGCCATTTCGTCTGTTTTGCCAATATTCATAACTTATCTTTGGAAGAATCCACAGCAACGTTTAGACTTGTTATGAAATTTTGACAGTAAATGACAGTATAATTTTATGTATTCAAGAGTAGATTCTTGAATCGAAATACGATATTTCATTTTTTGGTACTTTCAGCTTTATTTGTGAAGTTATTGACGAGATATTTTGCAGAGGCACGTTCTTCCAGATGATTATCTTTAGTAATTGACACTCCGTTTTCTCAAATATAAATTAATTTTGGTCTGTAATTGGACATAAATCGAACGGTAACGCTTTGGTGGCAGAAATCGGCACTAAACGCTGAAGAATCACCTTAAAGATGGAAACTAAAAGAAAACTAGTAGATGCAGGGCTGCCGTTTTGCGTATAATCAATGCTATTTTTCAATTCACCGATGATTCCACCGGTTGAGAAAAGATTACACAGTTTAGTTCAGTGTATGACTGTAATAAACTAAAATAATCGTATCTGTAACCTTTTCTCAACCGGTGGAGTCGTCGATGACTTTAAAAAACTTGCGGATATTTTTAAATTTAATCAACGGAGTTTCCACCGATTAAGGAAAGATTACAGATCAGAGTATTTTCGTGCATTACAGTCATACACTGAACGGAACTTTGTAATCTTTTCTCAACCGGTGGAATCATCGGTGAATAGAAAAATAGCATTGATTATACGCAAAACGGCAGCCCTGAGTAGATGAGCTCCAACTCGATAAGCTAGGGTAGGCACGATATGAACGAGCGCTGAACGACTGGACGACTGGACGTGTCGATGGTCATCAATAAAGTGATCATTACGCAGGTGAAACATTTAGTGGGTATTAACCTTCTGAAATCTGGTGGCGTGGAAAGCCACCTTGCAAAATAAATGTCAGATTGTTATAGAGCACAATTAAGAAACATTCCTTGAGATTTCCTTAGTTTGGTTCCGACTTGAACCGTCCTTTCGATTCAATTTTCAATTCAGAAACAAACTTTGAGCCAAAACACCTTGAGATTTCTGGAGGAATTTTCAAGGAATTTTCAAGTAAGATTGAGACGCAAATTGGCTGCAATGCAGCGACGCTTTGGGAACCCACAGTAGTGTACCCATGGCAATTATCTATATGACAAATTTCAAGGAAGCTGGTTTGCTTAAAAAAAAAAAAAAAAAAAAAAAAAAAAAAAAAAAAAAAAAAAAAAAATTGGAACTTGCAACACTGGAACAGTGTTAGCAAAGAGAGCATGAGTGTCGGCCGTAAATCATTGTAAGTGTGGAGTTCCATATTGATAGTACAAAACTGCGACAAAGTCAATCGCAACGCTGCATTTGTGTTTGTATAACAGTGATCGCTGTAAAAATAACTTGATAGGTCAAAGTGGGAATGAAAATTTACTTATAGCGTGTTGAAACAGTTGTTCACGAGGCGAGGTGAATACTGTGGTTTTGAAAATCGATTTCGATAGTGATTGTTCCTTTAAAATCGGATGACGCAATACCAATCCTAGCAAGCCGTAAAGTCTAGTTTAGTTATTTGGGACTTTTTTAGATTTCTCTCGCCTGAACCAAAGTCATCAGGAAGGAAATTCTTTAAAACCAATCCTAGCAAGCCGGAAAGTCTAGTCTAGTTATTTGGGACTTCTATAGAATTTTCCTCGCTTGAACCAAAGTCATCACGATGGAAATTCTTCGTCTTTATGGTTTCAGCTCTTTTTGTCTCAGATTAAAAAATGAATGTTAATATTTCAAATGTCATCCGACACTCATCAAGGCCCTTAAGGAACGTAATATGAACTTTTAAAAAAGCTCATTCGATTTTTAAGGGAGCTTAAACGGTCCATGAGAGACGAAATTCGCGGATACAGAGTATCCACGCTTATTTCAATGTTCGATCTGACAAGACCGTGCGCCTTTGAAAAATCGATATCTCGATAGTGAATCGATGTATTGCAATTCGGTTTGCACCGGTCGAAAGCGCTTGCTTGTGACTGACAAAACCCCGAAAATTTCAGATCCATCCGAGTTTATTTAAAGACCTTACAGGACCTCTCGCGGCCGCAGTTAGACATTTCTTGTCAGAGTTACGCTGAAACGGGGAGTAGTTCCCCCCCCAAGATGATATTTTTTGGCTCGAAACTGCATTGGGCCCTCTCGGGACATCATTGGGACCCGAAAAAAAGCGGAACCGATATAATACGGCACACGACTGGTTCGTGAGAGACGAAATTCGCCTTTTTTCCCGCCTCCCGCCCCTCTAAGGTCGATCTGACAAGACCGCGCGCCTTTGAAAAATCGATATCTCGAGAACGAATCGATGGATTGCGCACTGCGGTTTGGATTGGGCGGTAGCTTCTGCTTTTAGATAATTCTTGAAAAAAATTCAGATCCATCCAAGTTTTTAAACGGATCTTATGGGACCCCCCGCGGCCGCAGTTAGACATTGTACGTGAGACTTACGCTGGAGTTGGGGGCCCCGCCCCCCCCCCCCCCCCCCATATAGACTTTATCGGTCCGACATTTGTCAGGGCCCTTAATGAACTTCATGTGAACTCAAAAAACTCACATATGACTTCTCACGGCGCATGCTAGGTCCATGAGAGTCGAAATTCGCGGATTTTAGAGAATCTTAGATTTCTGACCCTATACCGCGCGCCTTTGAAAAATCGATATCTCGAGAGTAAATCGATGTATCGCAATCCGGTTTGAACCGATCAAAAGAGTAAGCTTACCGGTACTCGCCGTTAAAATTTTGGATCCATCTGATTTCATTTTGAGACCTTACTTGAGTTACATGGACCCCAGTTGGAATTACTTTTTTCGGAGTTACGCTGGCAAGGGGGTCGCTCCCTCTCTTGGAAAACTGTGAAGGGGGCCCTTTGCTGGGGCACACATTCTATTTTTCACCTTTTTTTTTTTTTTTTTTTTTTAATTTTATATTTGTGTCTAATCTAAGTTGGGGGAGGAGGAGGAGAGTACCTGCAAGTCAACCGGCAATTTACTTTTGATAGTGGCTGCGGGTCGAGGGTGCGGATTGCGGACTTTTAACTTGTTGTGGGGTTTACAGGGTGGCCGTGTCTAAACTTATGAGAAAAGAAGGCAACCACAGACCGGAAGAACGTTCAATTTCTGGTTCAGAGACCATGGACAAAGACATGGGCACCCGCAAAACAATTGCCCGGAGGGGCAACTTTTTGAATGTCAATGGAAGGTCTAGGGGACACCATCTAGAGACGGGCAAGTCTAGAGAACCCCCCCCCACTTCCGCCCAAAATAGAAAATAAATCAATTATCCTTCCAAATGGTAGAAATTGTAAGTGATTGTAGCATGTAGTTGTATCAAAAGTAATTCTATTTTTGACGTGTTTGATATTATGAATAAAGTGACAGCATCAGATGATAGAAATAGTAAAAAGCTAAGTACAACTATTCCTTCTTTATTTTCATTGTCCTGATGAATTCTAAGAGTTAACCTATTTAAATTAACAAAACCAAAACTCTTGCCTATACATTCTCTAATCATGTAATTATCGACCAGAGGATTCTGAATTTTCAAGGAAGTTCGCAAAATTCTCGTTGCCAACGGTAGTTGCCAATGTAGACACGTTCATACTAGTAGATTTTAAAACTTCTTTCGGCGAGGGAGATGACGGGTGGGAAGTATGATGTCGTCTGAATCAGGAGGGGGTGGGGTAAAAATCAGGGGGAGGTCTAGATCTGGGGGGGAGAGGAATCCTGAAACTGGGGGGCGAGCTGTATAGTGGCAAGGGCGGTTGGGCACCACTGCTTAGGGGGGGGGGGCTACTTCCCGCCCTGCCCCCCCCTAAATTACGCCCCTAATTAAAATTGTAAAGTAAACTAAGAATAAAGTTTGTTAACTCTTACTCCTTTCGTTATTATTTGATCTTCGAATGTTCCGATTCTTTTTTATTGTAAAGTTTTGATTTTTCTGAATTAGGGGGGGGGGGCGCCGCGCCGCCCCTCGGGGAGCGCCCATTGACAGATAAGGGAGAAAGGTAAGTGTAGGAATTTGCACGGGAATCCGGCGTAGTGTGCCGCAAAAATTACTACCAATGGCGGATCCAGAAAATTCTTTTAGGGGGGGGGGGGGCTTCACGCCTATGAATTTTCAAATTTGCAGGGAGGAATTTATGCGATTTTTTCTGTTGAAAAAAGGCAAAGGCTACCGTGAGTTGGGGGGGGGGGGCGTGCCTTTCCCGAATCCGCCGCTGATTACCATGTAACACTGGGCCACGATGACCGATGTCGCATAAAACCAGGTAGAAGACCCGTGGCGGGCGTGGCATCCGTGATGGCTGTGAAATTGGGATGAAGTTGATGGACACACATCATTCATGCAATCTGCACAACGCGGCAAGCAACTGTTGTAGGCGTAGGTGCAGTAGTTCGTGGGGAGGGCAAAGGGGACGGGAGGTCGTCGCAAAACCATGGACGAAGATATAACTAAGGACTGCCGACTGTTGTAGTCCTGTTTTGCTCTCGACCCCAGCGCTCCAAGCAGCGGTCAGCTGAACTACTCTTTCAAGTGAGCGATCCTGGCGATGTGTCCATGCTCACATGCTGTGCTACTGCTAAAACCGTTGTTGGAGTTGGTCTGTTATGGCATGGCTGTCAACTGTTGTCGGCGACCCAAGAGGATCAGATAACTCAGTATCTCAATGGAAGATCGAAAGCAAGGGAAATTCAGAATCAACTTTGGACAAGGTAACAGAAATCATCAGCAAATTCAAAGAGTCGCCTGATCTCTACTAATAAAACAAATGTCTATGTACTCTTTCTTGTTTGATTCCGTTTTGAGGTTAACTGTGATGTATAGTATTTCAGTCCTTGATTAATCATTTTCGACAATTCAGGAATCTTTCAAGAAATACTCCAGACGTTTGCTTTTTAGCGAATTTTGCTTCCTTTTAATTCGCTGATCATTTGTTCCCTTCGTTCAATCGTGATTCAAATTACCTACACGGTATACATTTGCGGGAAGGCATGGGAGAAAGGGAGCCGGAGCGGCCACCGCTGCAGCGGTTCGCTTTTAGTTGACCCTTACTGCTGCTTGGAGCGCTGCGGTCGCGCTCGAAAACCCGCTAACAGGTTTTAACACGGGCGGAGATAGGAAGTCGGCAGTCCTTAGTTATATCTTCGTCCATGGCTCGGAATGGTCTTAAAATTTTCCTTAGGATTTGATCTAGAACGCAACGTTCTTACATTTTCGAAAAGTTAACTCTAGCTCTCGCAATTAACGATTAAAGGCGGAAAAAGCATGGTTTCTGGACCGCGGAACAGTGGCGTTATCTAGCGGATGAGAATCTTACTACAGGTCGCTGAGGATTCACCTTAAAACGCAACGCCGATCGCGTTCCCCAAACGAACTCTTTTAGCGGACCGAAACATCAACAATAACAGGATTGGAAATTTGAAATCATCTAAATGCATTTTAAATCGCAGAATACACGAAACATGGACACAATCCTCTGATATAAAACCCCAATATCTCATACAGAAAATTTCGTTGAAGTCTGATCCAAATTAGTAACGTAATTACATTCCCAAAAATGCTTAACCTCAATCTTGGCCAAAAACTCCCGCCACAAAGAAAAAGCGACAAATTGGGAGGACACCGGATTGGCGGAATCACATGGGTCAATCGGTCCTCGAGGACCCGTTCTCGATACTGAAACCAAGCGATCCCCCGAGCGGACCCCCGAACCATGCCGTTCCTATAAGAAAAGCATTGTTGACCTTGTAGAAACGATTTCAATAGAGCATGACACTCATGCTCTAAAATACCTTAATTCCGAGCAGTGGATGTTTACATTTTTAGAATAGTTATCCGATTTTTTCGTATTTGAATTAATTAAATTAAATTAAATTAATTTAAATTAAAATTAACGAGTTTCTATAAAAAACTGGGAACAGGGAGCTGGGTACTTGGAACTGGGAACATATTTGAATTAATAAATTAAATTAATTTAAATTAAAATTAACGAGTTTCTATAAAAAAACTGGGAACATTTGAACTGGGAACAGGGAGCTGGAAACTTGGAACTGGGAACAGACTCAAAGCCTCAAAGCATCCAATCCTGATAATTTGTCATAGTTGTTTTACAAATGAATTCCAATTGGGAAAACGTTTCAGATTCTCTTCGGTGGAATCACGCTCAATTCTCTTGGAGCAGATGCGGCAGCCTTTCCCATGTCTCTTAGAAGACAAATTCGAGGAGTTCTGGTAGGTGAAAAAATAAAATAAAGAAATAAAAAAGTAACCCCCCCCCAAAAAAAAAAAAAAAAAAAAAAAAAAAATTAAGTTCATAAAAATATTAATATCATTGTAAAAACGCGCCTCGTTGTTTTCCTAAAAATAAATAACGTTTCTTCAACATTTCTGTAGCAAAAGTTTACAGCAAACTTATTCAAGAGTGGATTCAAAGTATTTACACTCATATTTGAACTCAAAAGATCACGAAACTTTCACCCACCATCAACAGTTATTCCAACATTTCAACCAGCCCAGCAATTAAATATTATTGTTATCATAGATGTGATCAGCCAATGTGCGTTCTTATCATGTTTCATTTTGAGTATCATGACGAACGTAAATGTTTATCAGTTTAGTATTTTTGGTGTTTGATAGTGTCCGCAGAGAGAGTCCAAAATTAAGTGTTTCGTTTTTCGCTCCGAGAAAATATTCGTTAAAAACCCGTAGACGGTAATTTTTTTTCTTTCTTCAAAACCTGTCGTTACTTCGTCAATTTTGACCAAATGTGCTCATCATGAGCCCAATCAAGAGCAGGTGATATGCAACTTCATACAGGTGAAAATAAATATGATTGGATCGCTTTAGTTTGTATGGTTTTGAAGTTACAGCATCTGTCCTAGTACTTTTGGGACACAATGTATACTATGACTTTCAAAAAAAAAAAAAAAGTCCCTGGTCGAAATTCTTACCGTTTTTGTCCTTTATTTTCAATGCAACTTTCGATTTTTCATGACGTATTTTAAAAGTGGCGTTCAGTGGCGTAGCGTGCAATTTGGCAACGATGTAATGTGTCCATTTAAATCCATTCAAAAGATCGAACTATTGGGTGTTCGGCGAACACCTTCGCATTCGACCTTTTACATGGGTTTAAATGAACACAGTGCAACGTTGTCAAATTGCACGCTACGCCACTGGTGGCGTTCTGATTAGTCTTTAAACTCTTGAAAACTGTAAAACTGTTTAAAGATTCCCAAAATTTAAAAGAAGAAAAATTCCGACCAGGTACTTTCTTTTGAAGGTCATAGGACGTCTGTAATATACGAAAATAGAGCTCTTGCAATGTTTTGTTGCAAGCAAAATAGACTTTAAATTCTGATGTAAAATTCTGTGAAAAATAACAACGGAACCATTTATAAAGTCGACAATTTCACTGCTCGCAAAGAAAACTTAGCTCAAAGTTGTGATGGACCACCCGTCAGTGGCGGATTCAATCTCAATTTTTTTGGTTTTTTCTTTCTTAATTTTCAGAAGAAAGGCAGGGGCGGTGGTGGTAAGGACTGCGATTGCTGCAACACTTGTCTTCAACCGTTGCAAGGCTGCTGGTGTTGTTATCGATGTAACATAGGCTAAAAAATGGAGATTCATAAAAGTAACAAATTGTAACCGATGATGGAAGTTAAAATTATTGACATAAAACTAACTCTTGATGAAGAAAAGTAATTCCGAGTGTCACGAAGAATGTCCGTCAGGATGATACTACCAGTTGGCTCAAACAGCTCGCCCCAAATACCGTGGTATCCCAAATCTGGAAAGGAATAAGAGGCGTAGAGCGTGCAAGTTGGCAACGTTTTACTTTCTCCGCATTTAAAAAAATTAAAAATATCAAACTTTCGGGTATTCGGTGAACACCTTTCATGGGTTTAAACAGACCAGGGCTGCCGTTTTGCGTATAACCAATGCTATTTTTCATTTCACCGATGATTCCACCGTTTGAGAAAAGATTACACCGTTCAGTTCAGAGCATATGACTGTAATAAACTAAAAAACTCGCATATGTAATATTTTCTCAACCGGTGGAGTCGTCGATGACTTTAAACAACTTGCGGATATTTTAATTAATCAACGGAGTTTCCACCGATTAAGGAAAGATTACAGATCAGAGTATTTTCGAGCATTACAGTCATACACTGAACTGAACTGTGTAATCTTTTCTCAGCCAGTGGAATCATCGGTGAATAGAAAAATAGCATTGATTATACGCAAAACGGCAGCCCTGAAACAGACTATGAGTATAACGTTAAAAAATTGCACGCTACGCCACACAGTGGGGCGAGTTAATATAGAGGCCGGGCATGGAATGACAACTTTAAATGTCTATATCTTTCTTAATACGCAACGTAGAAGTTTGAAAGGGTTTTCATTGGTTTTATTCTAAAATTGTCTTAAAGAATCACTCTGTATAGTTTGTTTTTTTACTGTAAAATTCAAATTTTGCATCTGTATAGTCACAAATTCCATGTCTGATCAATCCCATAGACTCGCTCCACTGTGCGCCACTAAAAATAATGAGTTCCGAGTTGGCCCATAAGTATAAAAAATTGAATGAACAATAAGAGCGCAATTTGGCAACGTGACATTTTCTTCTGACGGGAACAATCAACCAACGGTGAGTGAATGAATGCGTGAGACACGGCTGATAGTGAACTGTACATACCTGCTAGTGATAACGCGTATGATTAATGCATGCATCCAATAGATGAATCAGGATTTCGACGCAGCGGGCTGATTATACCCCCCAATTTTTCGGAATTTCATAACGCGGAATTATTTTACTGGCAATTTATTGATAAAAATTGTCACTACCTTGAAATGGGCAGGTGAACCATATACCTAATACGGCCAATGGGGGGGGGGGGGGGGGGTTAGTACCTACAGTTTCTCTTTTCCTTTTATATGAAGCAGAATTTAAGAATTTTCTCTCAACCTATAAGCCCGTTGCCTTCTGTCGAATTCTCTACGCTCCAATAAATAATCTATGCTACCGTAGAGGTAAATTACGTTGCAAATGTACAATTTTTTAAGACATTTTCATTTATTTGATTGGTTTGACTTGGGCCAACTCGGAACGGGTCTCGTCTCCGTCTTGGGCCAACTTGAAGTTGGCAATCTGGGCCAACTCGGAAATTTTGAGCCAACTTGGATCATATACTACTCACGTTCATCAATAGAAAAATAAAGTTTGCGTTATTTTTCATCCCCTTCTTATACCCCACAGTTTTCGAGTTTTTTGTGAACAATAAGAACAATTTACGCAGCTCAAGCAAGACTCTTCCTATTTGTAAATATCTAATCAAATTCTGAATAAAATTCTGCAGAGAAGACGGCGAACCCATTTGAGAACCTAAAAATGTAATCCTTGATGAGAATAAAACTTAGCTGTTAAGTTTAGGTGGACCACCCATGTACTTACGTACTTTATTAGTTTCACGATCCGAACAAAAGTACATGATCTGTCGTTCGAAACAAGAAATCAGTTGCATCTGGTTTTTATAAATTAAATTCGATGCTTGACTCTTGCATATTTTATAGCGTGAAACACGGAGACTGCTCAGCAAATATGAGTTTCATGGGGTGCAATAAACGAGACACATCAGAAAAGCCCATTGACCATTAATTTTCATCAAAATTAACTTTTATTCTGTAATTTTTGAAGTAGCTTACTTCAGTCAATTTTTGAAGTAGCTTACGTCAGTCAATTTTCGAAGTATTCGAGCTGGTTAGTTTTTACCGTCACTTTGTGTGTCCAAGGGGATTATGGCTAAAACTCGATTTTAATTATTAAACTTTAAGATAACTTTTCACAATGAATATATCACAATTGTATTTCTGACGGAAATCAGTGGTGTCGCGTGCAATTTGGGAACAATATATTCTATCCATTTAAACTCACGTAAAAGATCGAATTCTGGGGGTGCACAGTGCACAAAGAAAATTCGATATAATTAATGAGTTTAAATGGAGCAGCTGCATTGTTGCCAGATGGCACGCGACGCCACTGACGGAAATGTTTGACGGCAAGATAGACTAACAAATCGCGATGCAAACGTCAGGCATGACCAAAGACATTATAGAAGAAGACTGGCCCCTGTGCTATCTCTTTGCACGGGAGTAAAAGTGAAGCCGGTCTTGGCACGGGCTGATAGGCAGGGCACTTCCCCGCGCGGGGGTATGAACCAATTTAACATTAGCTCTTATGGAGCCTCGCTCTTCAAACCTATTTTAGTCAATTATTCTTGGGAATAACCGTGTCGAGTCTCACATATGTTGTACAGTATAGTATACCATACATTTAAACCAAAAATTTGCATCAATTTAAAGCGTCCGTTCTTTAATAATCGAAGTTAACGATCGGTCGGTCATTGTTTACTATGGCACCCATAACCTCTCTGCCGTACTTTCAATCGTAAATATCTAGCGGATAAACTGACCGAAATATTCGTTTAAGTTCGTCAATCTCAACTTTGGCATAATCTGCATATCATATCTGAGCACTTTCGAAAACTAACAGTAATTGACATTCTTTTGAAACAGTTTTATGTATCGGCTCCATAAGACGCGATGTTAATTTGGTTCATACCCCCGAGCGGGGAAGCCCTGCCTATGACAGTAACCGGCTTCAAATCTCGCCGCTAAGGGCCAGTCTTCTCCTATAATGTCTTTGGTTTGGGCATGACAGATCAATTTCGGATAGAGCTCATTTCACGAAAGTTGGCCGATGACAGATAGGTTTGTTTACTGCGCAGAAACGAGTTTGCGTTTTTGCGCATGTGCAAGAACGCAAACACGTCTTTTGCGCAGCGAGCCACATGATCTGTCATCGGCCTTCTTTCGTGAAACGAGCTCTAGCGCACAGTGGACAAAAAGCAATTGGATGGCAAAAAATCAGCTCGTTACAATCACCATAAATAATATTCATTTTGAATCTGAACTAGATCAAGACTCTCTGTGCACATTTCTAGTTAAAACCATTCCATTGTGAGTAAAATTTGGTCTTGGAAGCTTTTAAACAAGTGAATTAACGCAATTTAAACTTTCTGGTTTTTGATCACTGAATCGGTCATTGCAGACTCCTGTGCTCCTGTGCATCAGCGTGTGCTCTCTGAGACTGCGTTAACACGTCGTCCACTTTAACTCAAGAATCAACTTTCAGCGATCTCAAGAGTGTTTGAATGTTTTTGAAGAGGCTCTCACGTTGCAACACGTGGTGATACGCGGGATTGGAAAATATAGTTGTCAGAATGAAGTCACCAGAAAAAAACATTAATCAGTGGCAAAGCGTGCTGTTTGGCAACATGGCGTTTTATCGATATGAACCCGTAGAAAAGGTCGAATCTGGTGCTCATCGGCGATTCCTAGATAGTTCGATATTTTTCATGGATTTTAACGAGCAAAATACAGCGTTGCCAGATTCCTCGCTTCGTCACTGAACAGTATCAAGCTTATCTAATAAGAGATTAAAAGGATTTCAGGCCAAATTTTCCCTCACAACAGAATGAACAAAGAAGCTCTAGTCAACTTTTTCTACGTGCGATTGAACAGTAAATCTTACGTAAAAACTAGCAAAACTTACGATGCCCACATTAAAAAATTGTTGTTGGTCTAGTTCCCATTTTAATCCCTTTATTATTGATTAAAAAGCCAAAAACGTGGTGTTGCTTAAATAGTATGATCCACCACTGGATAGCTATGATAGGGTTGTTTTCACAAAAATAAAGTATTCATTGTTATTTTTTTGAGAAACTTGTTCGAATACGCTGAAAAGCTAACTGTACTTCATACCTAATTTCGAAAGAACACAACTGATCAAACATTCCGAAATAACGCATTCAGGTTCAATTCAATTGATAATTTGTAATACGAGGGTGGATTTTAAAGTAAGTTTACCTATTTTTTTTTCTCAGAAACTATCAATGCTAGAAAAAAAAACAAACCAAACATTGGAACGTACGTATTCTCAGCTTTTTAACGAGTTGCAGTTTTTCAAATTTGGCTTACGCGTTGCGGAGATATCGTGGATTTTCCACACTCGTCTCTCCTTCAAACGTGCCCACCTTTTTTGCGCTGCGGAGCTTCACAGAAAACATGAGTTTAAGACTTTGAAAAAGTTAAATAGAGCTATTATTTTATTGAAACAAGTTATTGCATTGTTGTGAGGCATCTCACCTCATTTTTTGTCATAGTCACCTGCTAGATTCTTGAATTTTTTATATCGGTGCAACACTTTCTGTATTCAGTTGTGGTAAAAATTCTTTCCCCATACTCCTGAACGCGAGGTTTTGACGCAAGCTGTTAATCCAGCTTAAATTCATGATGATTGCACTTTCAGTACTGACCGAAAATTTAAAGATCGATACAAAATTGCATACTTTGTAATATTTTAAAATACTATGTGTAATATGTTAAAATACTATGCAAACCTTATAACATTTCTATCATTTTGAAACTATAAATCTACGTTTCCGACGTTTTCTCGAAATTATTTCCTTTGCAAGTTATAAGGAGTGTTTTCCCGTTACCATTACATACATGCAAAATTGTGGGAAGCAAGGGACAACAACTGCGCTAGTTGTACGATAAGTTCGATGAATATTCATTCTGTCCTTTGATGTCAATAATTAGACAGACGACTGTTTTCCTTGACAATTAGCAATGCGGTAACCGGTTCACAATGGGTTGCTCCTCTGATTTTTCTGGAAAAGGAAAGATTTTGTTTACCGCTTCAAAAATGTTTTAATGTTGATACATTTACTTGCACAAACGTGTTACCTACCTGCCTCATCTAAAGCTGTAAAACAGTATACATGTTGACTATTTTTCCAGTTGCGACTAGTTTTTCATAATGCCCAAACAATCCCTCAAACAAAAAGTATTTCGTGCTGAAAGTACCCAGTCCCCCCCCCCCCCCTAAAAATTGAAGATGAGCCTGTCAGAAAAATTTGTCTCACTATAAAAATTGCATATTTATTATGTATGAACTCATTTTGTATATTTATTACGTCATTGTAAGTTATATTTTACACATTACTTTGTTAAAAAAAATTGCAATGACACAGAGAAAACTGGAAAGACACTATATGGTAGCGCTGAAAAAAACTTTGGTGAAAAATGGCCCAGCAAATGAATTTATAGCAAAGCTTACCAAAGGCTTTATACGCATATCACGAAATAAAGTGCATGAAAAAATAATTGTGGTTATTGGCTTGACTGAAGTTTTTTGCTTGGTCATTTTTACGAAAGGTTTTGTTAGCACTGCCAAAGTGCTTTTTTTCTATTTTTTCTGTGGGCTTGTATGCATACATAAGTATATTATGATTGCCTCGACTGGCTTATTTATACGCATCAATAAACCACTATCATTATACTTATTATTTTTATGATTATTCTTATTGTTTTTAAGATCTGAGTTTTTGTTTATAAAAAATGATGTCTGAAAGAAGTCATGTTTTGAACCACCGTGCGGCCGAGTCAAAGGAACAAAGATATCCCCAATCCATCCCGAAAAAGACGAGAAATTCAATTTCCGCAAATTACCGCCCTGATGTGGCCATCCCTGTTCTTGTACCCCGTACCCGCGTTTTAATCGATTAATGTTGTCATGGAGGAGCGAGCCGAGCTAGAGAGATACAGTTCGAGACCGCGAACCTTTTCCGAATCTCCCTCCCCCCCTATTATCCCCTCCCCCCCGATAACGTCTTGCGAATGGTTGTCAGATTGACAGTGGCGTCGCGTGCCATCTGGCAACAATGCAATTGCTCCATTTAAACTCATTAAATATATCGAATTTCCCTTGTGCACTGTAAACCCCCTGAATTCGATCTTTTACATGAGTTTAAATGGATAGAATACATTCTTGCCAAATTGCACGCGACGCCACTGCAGATTGATCTGACGAAAAGTAGTCTTTGCAATGGGGCTCTTGCAAACCTTTGATACAGGTGATTGAATAGTCGATTATTTCGTAAAAACCTGTACAAATGATGATCAGAACACTATAAAAGCACACAATTCACTGTCAGAATCGGGTTTATAGGTGGAGCTACGCATGACGTATCATCGGAGATTCGTAAATGATTTGAGACATATCTCTGTATTTTTGTAGAGAAAGTGACTAATCCGACAGGAAGGAATCTCCCATGATATGCATGTGACGTCATGCGTACCTCACGCATGCCGCCACTCGTACGGCGTCGCATGTCAAGATATTCGGGCTCATTGCGCGTCGGCACGATGGGTACCCCGTCCGAGTAGATGCCCATATGTCGCGCGTCAGTGGTAAAATATCTTGGCAAAATGTGACAACTCGGGAAAAGTTTTTCGGGGAATCTACATAGGAGCTTTCGGGCATCTTCCTGACCTCCTGTCGGTCAGGGGGTGAGGAGGGATGCGTGGAAGCTCTGGTATAAAAAGGGTTGTTGACCAACGCCCAAACGCCCATTCATCAAATAATTTCTTCAAGTCAGTACTGTCTATTACATTTCCGTTCAGGTGTTTCTGAATTAGCAAAAGTGTTCTTTTGTCCCTCTTCAAAGGAGCTCTTTGATTATAAGGTACGAAACCTTATTCCTATTTAGGTATTTCCTAAAAATACTGTAAGTGACTTCTTACAGATTTTTACAGTGATTTCCTTGAGTTGTCACAAGCGAGGGTTTTCCCTTGTAAGTTTAGATTATCAGCATTCCAGCTACAAAAGCATTTCTTTAGTTGTCTCTTATTTCGTTATTAACATTTCATGCACATTCATTCAATAGTAGTCGTAGTTAATTGTATTAAAGTCGAACCAAGTTCGCAGTCCTGATAGCCCCATCCATCCCCCCTCTCTACCAATAGCTACGTCCACCCGACTTACAATTATTATATTTATATTAACTTATTATTTAAATAAGGGGCTGGGGACCGCGTAACAGATACTTCTGTCCAGTGGTGACACGTGAAAGCTGGCAACGTTGCATTCAGTTCATTTAAAGTCATGAAGAAGGTTGGAATATTGGGGGGTGCTCAGTACTACCTCGAATCAATATATTACGTGGGTTTAAAATTTACTTAAAATATACATAAAAATATTAAATATACTTAAAACCGCTGCTGAAAAAGACTCTAGCTGGATGCAAACGCAGTGATGGTGCATGCTGTCTGCTTTTAGATGCTGTCGCGTGGCGCAAGCACCTTATGATTGATTGATTGATAAATTCGTTTATTTTTTGAAAGAGGTGCCTTAACATCAACGGCCATTTACACCTCTTTGGAGGTTGTTGTTTTTTTTTTTTTTTTTTTTTTTTTTCTTTTCTTTTTTTTTTAAAGAAAGGAAAATTAAGTAATTAAGTATATGTAACAATAAACTGTGGGCACTAAAATAGAAATATTTTTACACTTCTAGTCCAGTTTTTTTCAGGAATGAATAAAGTTTCTTCGCTGATTCTTGGTTGATTGTTTTTAACACTAAGGTGAGATCATCTGTGGCTGGTACTTGAAACTGTTTCCGTAGTTGTTGAAATTTCGGGCAAGTAAGTAAAACATGTTTAACGGAGAGGGGACAGTTGCAGAAATCGCACATTGGTTGAGCTAATCTTTTGATGAGGTAGCCGTGGGAAAATCTTGTGTGGCCAATGCGGATTCTTGTGAGAGCGACTTGTTCTGCTCTACACCGAGAATCCGCATTGGAAGCTGTTAACGTTGCGAGGTTGATTGCGAGTGTCTTCTTAAGTTGGTCTTTTTCCCATTGAAGCATCCATTTACTAAGCATACATTTTTTAATGTATGAGACTAGGTCATCAGGACTGACAGAGGCGGGGAAGAAAGGTCCTGTTGAAATGGCGGCTTCCTTGGCATATTTATCAGCAAGCGTATTACCTTTGATGTTAACATGGCCTGGTGACCAACACAATACGATTGAAAAGGATTGGAAAGAAAGGAGGTGTAGAAGATTTGTTATCGTCACTGTCCGTACGTATGTATGTGACGCTCGACGCTTTCAGTTTGTGCACGCGAAAAGTGGTAGGAAATATAAATCGATTTTCACGAAACTTTGCAGAAACGTTCATCACTGCGTTAGCATGAACTGCCAAAAATTTGAAAAGATTTGGTCCAAAATTTTAAAAGTTATCGAGGTTTTAGTTTTTATTAAGATATGGCAACGATCAAAAGTGTTGCCAGATGAATGGAGGCCCCACGCTGGATATTTCCCTCACGAATAAATGTAAAATAAACGAGTTTTAACAAGAGTCCATGTATATGAAAGTCTCGCCGTACGAGATTCCATCTCTAATTGGCTGCATGAAAACGAAGAATAAGGAAGAGATCTGTGAATCCAGAAGACGCCTCTCGTTCACATTTTCATGGAACCATCTTCCCCGCTGTGTCAAAGTTGTCAAAGCTTCCAGGAAACTTTCGGCATTTTTAGTTTTAATAACTCACGAAATTTTTCATTGAAAATGAAATAAGAGTATGTTCAAGACATCAGAATAAAATGCGAGCATCACTTTTCACTGTAGATTAAAACAGTTAATTTGGAGGTTAGGTTGACCTAGCAAAGATTACATTTACGCGTATACATGTAAAAGTAATCTTGAGGGGGTGGGGGAGATCTTTGGATGAAATGTAGACAACAGGCGCGTCTCCTGGCTCCATTTATCCCCTTCTTCTCTTCCGTTTTGTTCACGTGCAGGCTTGACTCTTTCCTTTACTGGGACTTTTGTTTAAACCTTAAATCTGGCAACACAGGCTTATAGATCGTATATTATCCTTAAAAATAAATGTAAAATAAACGTTTTTAACCTTAAATTCGGCAACAATGGGTACGGTTGAGGAGGGAGAGGATGAGGTAAAATGAATCGGAAAAGAGCATCTCTCTTACAATTGTAACGATGAACTACTCTGATCGAATAGGGATTGAGACTTTATAAAGGCGTGCCGCGGTGATGGCGCGAGAGGATCTTGGGGGGGGGGGGGGGGGTCAGAGACGAAGAGATCCCTTTTCCTACACGTACATCGCCGGGTCGGACGCGTCCGTCCCATCGTCCCATCCACCGGGGTAACGATTAAGATTAAACCACATTTGCTGTAAAAGGCTGACTGGGTTTTCTACGACCGTGATTGCTGCATTGTTGCCAAATCTTCATGAGCCTCTTATGGGCCAAGCCTGGACACACTTGTATTTCTCCATTTGTCTATTTCAAATGATTCCAGTTTTATAATTCCGAAAAAAAACCTCGATTCTGGCAGTGGCGCGGCGTAGCGTGCAATTTGACAACGGTGTTTTTTATCCATTTAAACCCATGTAAAAGGTCGAATGCAAAGGTGTTCACCGAACACCCAATATCTCAATATTTGTAATGGGTTTAAATGTAGCAAGAACAACGTTGCCAATTTGCTCGCTACGCCTCTCGATTCTGGATATGGACACTCACAAAGTTATAAAAGATAAGATATCGGCTGCTATTCATTTCCGCACAAAATCATTTCCGCACAAAAAAAGTGGGTCATCATTTCCGCACAAAATCATTTCCGCACAAACACCGAGGTTGCACAATCTGGCAACGTTGCTTCTCTGAAAGTGAAGAAGATAAGCTAATCACGGAGTTCGTCTCTGTGCCGTGCAGCCAGATCAAGTGCGATTAAGTACAATTGGGTGAGTTTTGGAATTCTCCGTTGAGCTCAACGGGAGTACCGGTGGAGTTCACATCACCGGCTTTATCGGAGGTCGAAAACTAACCTCAAAGAAATAAACAACCTATTTCTTCAGCTCATCAGCGACACTAAAAAAGGGCCACTGTGTGAAAATGTGACGAAAAAAGTGGAGAAGATGGATGATAACGACGACCCGGACGACCCACAGCCGTAAGAAGAGGTTTTTTTTTAAAAAAAAATTTGACACGAGGCCAATAACACCTCAAAGGGAGAGGAGGGTAAAAAGTTCCCAGGCTTTCCTTCTTAAATTTGAAGTAGAGCCTGAGACCTTTTTGTCGACCAAACCCCATGTTCGCCTTACAAATCGCCATCCAATTTAACGTTCATACACTGATGCATTACTGCTCGAGAAACTCTTCTTTTGTCATAGGTGAGTCCTTCTTTTTACCTACATTTCACGCCATTTTTGAATGTCCTGTATAAAAATTAAAAATTAAGTTCATTCTCCCGCAGCGTTGCCATAGTGTGCAAAAAAAATGATTGTGCGGAAAAGATTTTGTGCGGAAATGAAAACCGAGGTTTTTGTGCGGAAATGATGAGACCCCGTATTTTGTGCGGAAATGATAAACTCCCAAGATATCGTCGGGCGCCTTCAATTCGTTGTATAGGCAATTCCAACTCCCCCGAGTACGAACAGTTAACTACACGGAAAAAAATAGTTGGCCAGACTTAACATCATGATGACTGATTTTGTCAACTGCCAAAAAGATGGTAAACTATAGCAGGTATTGGGTTAGGTATGCCTAAACCTAAATTTAATTTACAAATTGTCTAGTTCATTCAACCCAATATCTGGTATAGTTCACCATCTTTTTTGCAGGTGCCAAAATCAGTCATCATGATGATAAGTCTGGCCAACTATTTTTTTCAGACTAAAGTATGATGGTGGGCGCACCCCTGCTTGCGGAACTATTGTAGTATTCTGTGCAGTGATTTCAGGTGTATCCTTAGTCAAACTTGTCCTCGGAAAAAAAACATCCCATTTGAACATACCCAAAAGAATCGATTGAACCACTTTAGGATCGATTTTTCCCCACGATGTTTTATGGACAATGAGATCGTCAAAAAGTGGCCAAAAATCAGAAAGTAGATTTCTCATCCATTTATGATTTATAAACTTTCAAAATTAATTTTAATCACAGAAAACACTTTCAAGAAGTACTTAAATCCTAGTCGAGATGCCAATGAAAAGTTTTAAATCAAACATGCAAGTTCAAAAACGATGATTTTTGATGACTGTTTACTTTCTCACAGCTAACAAATAAGTTAGAAATTGAGAATCAGATGATGTCTGTCTGTCTGTATCCCAGCATAAATTTTTAAACAATCGTCCATCACAATTCCCTTGAGGGATTTTTTTATTTTTCAAAGTTTTAAATAACATTGTAGGCAAGTTACGGATGATAAAAAGTTTCCATTAAAATCAAGGGGGAAATGAGAAAAATGGGTGAGCGAAAGGGAAAAATTTGGAATATTTCAAAATTAGCTTTTTTAATTTTGATGAAAATTTGCAAAAAAATTCTGCAACCAGCCTGCTGAAAAATTTAAACCCCCTTTAAACCCTTTCAGATCTGGTGTGAATTGCAATGTACATCTGAATAACATTAC
This sequence comes from Trialeurodes vaporariorum, assembly GCA_011764245.1. Classification (NCBI taxonomy): domain Eukaryota; kingdom Metazoa; phylum Arthropoda; class Insecta; order Hemiptera; family Aleyrodidae; genus Trialeurodes; species Trialeurodes vaporariorum. The sequence goes on along the minus strand of VMOF01000013.1, from coordinate 33,957,971 downwards.
ATCTTATGAAAAACAAAAAATACGATATGCGCCTAAATTTTAAAAAAGGGGGGCAGCCGCTGTGGTGGACCGTGTGTAGGGCTTCAGGGGCTGAACCCCCCCCCACTTTTTTCTGAGGCCCTGAGGCCCCCACTTTTTTGACCCAAGATCTGTCCGCCACTGAACGACAGCGTCAAGAGCAACTATGTATGTCAAAAATCCGTTTCTGAACAAAAATAATTTCAGATATGAAAGATTTAAAGGGGGGGCCGGGGGTCTCCCCAGAACAATTTTAGTAAGAAAGAGTGCATGGGATATTTCTTACAGTTTTTTTTCATCAATTTTTGACCAATTTTTTTTCCGATATCAAACCACAGTGCGCCTCTGGCATATCCGGCAACGTTGGCAAGTGAACGTGACATAAGAACGGGAATGAATAATTTCTCGGGCTCCCAATCTTGGGCATGAAAAAGTTAGAAAAAAAAAAAAAAAAATGAAATAATAAAAAAACTGCAGGCGTAAACGCTTTCTCGGCCTTTGCAAGGCGCGCAGGTCTCTGGCCCTTTTTGTTCCTTCGCGGGAAATGCAAAAAACCTATTTTTTTTCGCGCGCGACAAAAGCCATAAACGTTCCCTTGAACATGCGACCTTTTATCTCGCTTCATTAACACGACAAATGAAGGTTATAACCGCTTTTCGAAGTTCCTTTTTTTTTTTTGAAAAAAAAGGGGCACATTTAAGAATCTGATGTAGGAAAAGAAATTAGCTGTGGCGAGGCGTTAAACTTGGCAACAATGTTTTTTCCATTTAAATTCACCAAAAAAGTCGAACAGTTCAGTCATCGGCGATGACCAAGCACTTAGACCTTTCTAATGTGTTTAAACGGGATATAGGAACGTTGCCAAATCGCACGCCTCGCCACTGGAAATTAGGAATCTCAGGATACGAAAAGGTATCCCAAAGAGAACCATTTTTTTGCCCCCAGAAACAGTCTGAAATTAAAAATAGATCATGAATGATTTTATATTGGTCGAGAGGTGCTTTCTGAGACATTTTCGGCTCCAGTGCATTTGACTCGTATAACCTTATCTTTAAAAATGAGTAAACATTTTTTAGAGTGTAAAAAAAGGGTCAGGGAATTCAAGGGGGAGTGCCTGCGATGATCTCTATTGTTCGTACAAACATTTAGTGTCAAACGTAATACATATTTTCACGCGACATTCACGTTCTGCAATACGTCTACACCCCCCGACGTCATCGCATCTCTCATCGTGGTTAACGGATTGGTTAACAACAGCCGGATCGTCACGTGAGACACAGTGAATCGAAAAACGGAATTTACCGGATATGATTTTACGGATAAAAATCAAGAGATTACGAACAAAGTGGTGTAGCGTGCAATTTTGCAACGTTGTATTGTGTCCATTTAAACTCACCTAAAAGGTCGGAAGTAAAAGGGGTTCACCCAACACCCAGTAGCTCGATTTCTTTTTATGGATTTAAATGGACGAACTGCAACGTTGCCAAACTGATTACGAACAATATGCTGAAAGAAAAAACCTGTAAATGTGTAACATCATTCATTCTAGAACTGAACCCTTTCAAACCTGAAAATTGTTTATATTCAGGAACGGATTTTTTGGGCATCATAGCTGATTGGGCACAATTTTTTCATGCAAAAAGATGTACAGATGCATATTTTCGTTTTCTACGTAAAGGTTTTTTGTTATTCAGATGTACTTTGAAATGTTCACCAGGTATGAAAGGGTTGAAATGAGGCTAAAACAAAGTTTTTGCAAGGAAGTATCTACATTAGAGTATGTTTTTAAAGGGGGGGAAAAAAGCAACAGCTCTCGATGTCCTGCAAAAACTGTGTTTCGATCCATCGTACGATGTTTGGCGAGTTTTTCATTTCCCCCAGCGGCAAAGTTCGTGCCGTATTTGTAGTTATGCAATTAACTGTTGTTAATTAAGTTTAGCCGGCTTATTATTATACATATGGAGATCTATGATCAAAATCCGCTTGGCTTGTATACGAATGATACAGAATTTTGCTCGACATTTTTAGCGCGACAGGTTTGCGAACGGTGGGCGGCTGATCGCCACCACAGCTCGATTGTGCTATCCTATTTTTTCTCTGCATAAAGAGATACCTAGGATATTTGTTTTTTTTCCAGCAGTTTCCAACGTTCTGTTCCATTCACGCTTTTTATTTTTGGCTACTTTATCACAAAGGGATCAGTGGCAAAGCGTGCAATCTGGCAACGTTGTATTTTGCTCATTAAAACTCACGGAAAGGATCGAACTATATCTAGGAATCAGTGATGACCATCGAATTTCCTTTTCTATTGATTCAAAAGAACAAAATGTCACGTTGCTAGATAGCACGCTTCGCCATTCTGCAGTTGCGGCTCGTGCAATGTGGCAGCAATGTATCATCTCCACTTAAACCTGTAAAAAACAATCGATCTTGGAGATACAACTGCACCCCCAAATATCGATACTTTTGCATAGGTTTTAAAAGGCAAAAAAGCAAGGTTGCCAAATTTCACGAGCCGCCATTGCCATGCGGGTCCTGATCTGCGTATGAGTACAAAGTTCTCTGCTACTCATATCGTTGTTATTTATATGTATGTTTGATTTGTTATTTTAGAGTTGTTAGATATTTTTCGATTTTTTTTCTTTCATATTTTTTATTTTGATTGATTTTAAAGTCGTAACTATAGGGTTTGCTCCCCACGTATTACCAACGGGAGAGGAAGTTTACGTGCTGCAAGGGCTGGGAAAGCAGATGAACATATTCCTTTCCAGCTAATTTAAAATTCAACGGTAATGCTATAAAGTAAAATTGGAATTTAAAAATCAATGTTAAAGTATAAATTTGGGTAAACAAATTGTTAAAGATTTGAAAGGTGAGTTTGTATTGATTTTTTTTTAGTAAGTAGGTGATCTTGAGAGAGAAAATGTCTTCTATTTTGTCAAAATCACATTCTTGGCGCAACTTTACCCATATGATTTCTCCAAGAGTCCCTATATATGAAAGAGTCTTGCCATACGAGGTTCCATCTCTGATTAGCTGCTGAAAAGTGAAGAAGAAGAAGGGGTCTATGAAGCCTGGAGGCGCGCGTCTTGTTTTCATCTTCATGGAACCACCTTCACTGCTGCCCAGCTTTGAGGAAACTTTCGGCATTTTTAGCTTGTACTGATGAAATTTGAATGAAAAATTGATGAAATTGTGTTCAGAACAGAATAAAATTCACGCATTACTTTTAAAACAGGTAGTGAAGCCAAAGGGTATTGGAGGTTAGGTTGACCTAACCAAAATTACTTCCACACGAATACATGTACAAGTAATCTGTGGCGGGAAGATCGTTGGATAAAAATGTAAACAAGAGGCGAGCCTCCAGGCTCCTCAGACACCTTTCTTCTTCTTCATTTCTGTCAGTGGTTGCTCGCCAGGTGAGGCAACTGAGGCGACAGGGAGCCATCGCCTCACATTTTAGGCGCACCGTTGGCACAACGTGCGCCTATTGAAATCGCCCTGATACTCAATAGAGTATACTACCCCCCCTTGTGATCAAATGGCGAAATGAGCTTTTTTGATGTCGTGAAATTTAGGTTGTGTCCTGTTTTTTTTTTATGCTAATTTCATTTGAAAAGTTAATGTTCTCCCAGCCACGACTGAATTCTGAGTTGGTTGGGAGTAATTTCATGTTCATTGATCGACGTTTTTTTAAAGTTATTCTATGTCAAAAATTTCCAACCTCACTTTTTGATTATTTCAAATTGTCCCGGTATATATTCTAGGTGATCAAGAGAACCAATCATTTGCCGTTCTGAATGTTTGTTTTTTTGCATGTAAACGCAATTATTATAATTAATTATAGCGTGTGGTCAAACGAAAACGGAAAGTCCCTACAGCAAGAACTCTGAACTTTCCTTATCTCAATACTCAGCATTCTCATTTAATTCCCAAAAATGACTGCGCATCGAAGAGGATCTCTTATTATTCAGCCCTGATGTCGTTGTTTCCATAGTGGTCCCGCCCTAACCTCCTCCATATTTCCTATCAAATTTCAGCTATTTGTTTACGCTCAACGTAATAAAATTACTCTGCTTGCGTTTATAGTAGCTATGACTCGTGAATTGGTAAGAGTTCAAAGGTTCAACAATAGGACCTCTGAATAGTGTGATGTGATGACTTGCTTTATTTTCCATCATGTTGTTATTGTATGTAAAATTTCTTAGTCCTATTCAGAACGAAACAAAAAAATGCGTCTTATTTCTCTACCTCTACTTTTTTGGGTTTTTGAAGGTCCTAAAGGAAGTCAGCCCTCTTTCAATTTTAAAGGAATGTGCTTTGCGGTCAAATTTTCTGACATTTTATTTAGTCTGGCAACTCCCGTCAAATGACTTAGCGCTTCAAGGCATCATTTATTCAATGCAGTTATTTCGCTCTTTCTTTATTTACAAGAAAATTTCTAGTACTCCAGGAACTTCCTGATTTCTTATGCTACCTTATGCTACATCTGTTGTACTACCTATGTTGATTCAAGCTGTCACTCTCCTTCTTTGTCTCAAAGTATCTTGAGACACTCAAACTGGTTCCTTAATCATATAGTTTGGTAGTCCGCTAACCTTTGACAGTCACCTATTTTGTCGGAGATCATCATCAGTCATGCCTAAAAGTTTAGCGCTTAGACTTTTGTACAAAATTGAGACTGCGCCTCACAATTTGGTGACAATTAAGTTAGCGTCATATGATGAAATTTTAATCAGCGCTCCATTTCTTTCTGAAATTTGTGTTACCGAGTCAATTTCTTCTAAAAAATTATGTCAGCGTACGTGCTGTTTTTTACTGAAACTTGAGTGAGCGCGCAGTTTTGAGCAAAAACATTTTCAAACGCTATAAGAAAAAAGAAAACAATACGGCATTGGAGAAAATGGGGAAATTGAGTTAGTGCTTATACTTTTGCTGAAAATTAAAGTCGTGCACCACAATTTGGTTAAAATTAAGTTATGGCGCTTTTTTTTTGCTGCAAAATGACTCAACGCGCCATGTCTTTCTGAAAATTGTGTGATCTCATCAAATTCTTCTAAAAATTATGTCAGCGCATCGGTTTTGACTGATACTGAGGTGAGAGCGCAAATTTTGAGCCAAAAATTTTTTTAACGCTAATAATCAGAATTAGAGACTGATTAGGTGTGTTGAGGTTGGATCAGTCATGCCTAAAAGTCTACGTCCAACGGAGATGGTGTGATTGTATTTTTACTTTCTCACTCTAATGAAATTAGAAAAATTGAGAAAGTATTGCGTTGGCGCAGAGATTTTCAAGGTATTTTGTTGCGATAGTTGGCCTCTCAGGACAAAGTCAATCATGATTTAGTCAAAGTAATGGCCTCTTATCATGTCTAATACCATCCATAAGAACATCCTTCCATCATATTTTCTATTTTTTAAACCCCTTTCTGACTTAGAGAGATTTATGAAAAAAAAATCTGTGGCGTCTGTCCGTCAGTCCGGCTGTTCGTCACTCCGTACCTAGGCATAATTTTTGAACCATTGATCCTTATGCATCCAGATTTTGCACAGTTGTTGTTTTTTAGATTCCCCAGAGGTACTTTTTTTTTTTTTTTTAAAATTTTGTTTTTTAGGGTAGTTAGGGGGAAAAAAATTTATTTTCTTTAAAAATCAATGGTAAAATGGATAAAAATGAATAAAAATGGAATAATTCAAGTTTGGCTCAATCAATTTTGATGAAAATTAGCAAAAAAATATCTATTTTCAGCCTACTATAGAATGAACCACTTATAGTTCCTATATTCTTTCCTTAAAACTGTTTAAAAAATCAAAATAAGCGCGCTCGAGCCAAAAAATAGAATTATCGTGAGAAATCAATCTTAAAACTTGGAGTCAATCAATAATGACTCCATAAATTTTGATAAAACTTTGTACACACAATGTACTATCAATAAATTTAAATATTTTCCTCTCTGTGTCACCAAAAACAACGATAAAACCATTTCAAGAGGTAATATAGGTGCGATTGAGCAAAAAATTTGGGAATATGAGCAAATAAAAATAAAATCCTATTTTTTGGGATAGTTCAGGTTTGGTTCAATAAATTTTTGATGAAAGTTAGCAAAAAAAATCTACATTCAGCCTACAATAAAATAAACCACTTATAGTTACAATATTCAACCCTCAAAACCGTTTAAAAAATCAAAATATGTGCGCTCGAGCCAAAAAATGGAATTATCGTGAAAAATTAAGTAATCTTAAAACTTGGAGTCAATCATAATGGCTGGATGAATTTTCATGAAATTTTTTACACAAATCTACTATCAAAGTACTAACATACTTTCCTCTCTTGATCACCATAAACAACCGATTAGACCTTTTCAAGAGGCAATATAGGTGCGATTGAAAAAAAAATATGGGTATATAAGCAAATAAAAACATAATCTTATTATTTCGGAAAATTCCCTGTTTGGTCCAATGAATTTTGACAAAATCTGGCAAATAAAATCTACAATTGGTTTACAAAAGAAATTACCCCTTATAGTTACAATATACAACCCTTAAGAGAGTTTAAAAAATCAAAATAGGGTGTTTGACCAAAAAAAAAAAAAAAGAATGAAAGTGAAGAATTAATTTTAAACTAGGAGTCAATCATTAATGGGATTGATTTTGACAAAAATTTTCACAAACATAACGTGTTAAAAAAATACACTGAACACTGCACTGTGTGCACTAAAACATTTTTCTGGTACAGTCCTCATAAAAACCTTATGACCGTTTCGAGGGGCAATATAGGTACGATCGAGCAAAAATCTTTTGAAACTAATTGTAAGCAAATATTAAGACAAACATAATATTTGCAATAAGTAATTCAAGTATGACTCAATTAAGTTCGATGAAAATTGCATCAAAACGTTTGCAACCAGCCTAGGCAGAAATTTCTTTTCAATGTATTACTACAATATTCAACTTTTAAGTCTAAAGCTGTTTAAAAGCAATATAGGTTTCATTACACCAAAAAAATAGAATATTCAAGGAAAATTAATTTTATAAAGAAAAGTAAATCAAAAATGGCTGAATGAATTTTGTTGAAATTTTGTTTGCACAATCTACGACTTAAGTACATCTTTGGAGGGGGGTTAATCTATTAAGCAAAAAAAAATTTTTTCGAAGATCCACAGTTTGAAAGAAGAAACCAAACATAGTACTCAATGGAGGAAATGCAAGAATCAGAAATTTTTACCTCCTATAAAAACTAGGGGAAACAAGAAACTCCCAAAAATAGAACAAAGAGCAAATATAATGAATGCAGCTCAAAGAATAAAAACTTATTGGAATCTTGAATTACCTACTCTAAACCCTGTTATAAGCAACATCAGATTAAGGCTCTCAATTAGCCTTCAAATAACAAAATAGGCAACTATTCCTACAGCTTCACTACAAAATTGCAAACTCTTCGGATTGAAGGCAGAGTTATGTCCGGAGGTGAATATATTTGAAATTTGAGGGGGGTTTGGGGGGCTCCCCAGAGTTCTAAAGGGGGGTCTGGAGGTATCCCCCAGCATTTTAAAGGGGGGTTTGGGGGGGCTCTCCTAGTATTTTAAAGGGGGTCTGGGGGTCTCCCCCCGAATTCTTTGGGGGTTAGGGGGTCTCCTCCAGAATTCTTTAGTGGTGGGGAAAGGGGGGGTCTGGTGGTCTCCCTCAGATAAAAGTGATGTGAGGAAGTGTTCGTAGGGTATTCCCTACAGTTTATTTTTTTTCATTTCGAGATTTGATTAACGTATTTCGGCCCTTGTGCGCGGATCAACTGCTTTGTCACCAGTCGGGGGCGTCATGGGGACATTTTGGGGGAGATGTCTTTTGACTCACTGTAACTTCTTCATCTTTTCTTTGTTTTACTTGGCATCACACTTCACGTTCAATTTTTTTACCCGGGGAACCAAAGAACGGTGCCAGCTAATGGAATATGGCAACATTGTTTTATCTACTCTAACACATCATGAAAAATAATCGAATCTTGGTGGTCCGATTTCATCTTACTACCGATCACTTTTCATGTCCCTATTTTTCGGGACATACTATATCGTTGACTACCTTTTTACTAAAGGGGGTTCAAAAATTTTTTTATGAGTATTTGATTGTTTATTACGTGCGTTTAGTGATGTGCAGTGGGAAATTCGAAGGATTTGTTCTATGATTGTCCGTAGTGGTCCTAACCTCCCCCCCCCTCGCCTCGCACAGGTTCGGACCTTTAAATTTTGCTGGACAATTTTTTTAGATGTTGGAAAATTCGAAGGGTTTGAGATTGTCCGTAGTGGTCCCCCCCCCCCCCACTCGCCGCTTACAGGTTCGAACTTGGACTTTTGCTGTACAATTTTTTTTAGATGGTGGAAAATTCGGAGGGATTGTTCTAAGATTGTCCGTAGTGGTTCTACACACCCTCCCCCCCCCCTCGCTGCACACAGGTTCGGACCCAAACTTTTGCTGGACAATTTTTTTGAGTTGTTAGAAAATTCGAAGGGATTGTCCTAAGATTGTCCGTAATGGTTCTCCCCCCCCCTCCACTCGCCGCACACAGGTTCGGACCCTCACTTTTGCTGGACAATTTTTTTTGAGGTGGTGGAATATTCGAAGGGTTTGTCCCTATAAGATCGTATGTAGTGGTCCCAACCCCTACCCACTCGCCGCATCCAGGTTCGGACCCGGTTTTTTTTCTGGAAAATTATTTTTGAGATGATGGAAATGGAATTTGATCATGAGGACCAAATTTGCTCAAGGTGCGCCTTCTCTGACACTGTAGTGTCAGAACTATTCTTGTTTTGAAGTTGGAGAGAGAACAAAAATTAAAAAAAAAACATATAAAGGTTGCAATGGTTATTATTCCACCATCCTTATTTCAACAGTCCCAAAAATATGAATGGAACATAAAATTTTCAAAAAAGTTTGTGTGAAGAGCGTTTAAAAAAAAATCCTGTGCATCTCTCATTTTCGTCGCCTCACCTCCGCGAGCCGCCAGTGACTTCTGTTCACGTGTCTTGACTCTTTCATGCATAGGGACTCTAATTTCTCTTATCTTTCTTTCCCCCGTGAACAGTGGCGGCTCGGGACACACGTACAACACACTCTCACACAGTCCCCATACCACAGAATAATACAATCAGAAGGGAAACTCTAATACATTTTGAAACATTTTTTACTTCGGGCCGCCATGTTCGAAAGTGAGTATCTTCGGCAATCTTCGGCAGATCTTCGGCAACTGGCCGAGTTGTGATTGGTTGTATAGCCTGAAAAAGCATGTCCGCCATCTTGAGAAGTGAGTAGGCGCAGTTGCCAGTTTGTGCCAGTAAATTCCAAATCTTGTTTCCATTGGCTCTTATGGGAGTTTCCCCTTTTGATTGTATTATTCTGTGCCCATACTCTATCTATCCCTTTCAAGGATGAAAAACCAAATTTTTCTCTCTTTTTATTCTCCTTCAACCTGGCAACAACATTGAGGCTGGAGAAGAATAATACAGGAGATAAAAAAGAGGAATAGCGTATTAGCAAAACGTGTATTTCGGAGGCAAGAACACGGTGCCATTAAAAAGAGCATACAAAAGCTCCTCTTCTTTTCTAAATTTTTGCGATAAGACTTTGGGGGGGTGAAGCTGTGTTTGTGGCGCGATGGTGTTGCATCGCGAGCCCCCTCTCCTCCACTCCCCTCGTTCCACCTTTATCCTTAAACCCTCCTCCTCCCCAGATCCTGTATCCCGGTCCATTAGACGACCGGGCAGCAGCGACCCTTTTCTCAGAAGTAGGTACGAGTTGGCACAAAAAATATTAGGGCATGAAACTGTGTGGTGCGATACTTCTTTTTCGTCTGCGGCCGCTTTCTGGCGCTGAGAAAATCCTATCGGATCATGCACTCATTTGCCTAGTTTAGTTTTTTAAGTACCAAGACTATATGAATTTGCTCCTCGGTTACCTGTAATCCTCAGTTTCGTACACGGAAAAAAACTACGGTGAATAAACCATATGGATACCTGATTTTGGCACCTGCTAGATGTTATGGTAATGTTAACCAGAAGTATACTATGTTTTGACTAGGTAATAGGTGATTTTACCTGATTGCATGTCGAATTTACTCGAAGTATCGGTAAATGTACCATACTTCTGGTCAAGTTTACCATAACATCTAGCAGGTGCCAAAATCAGGTATCCGTATATGGTTATTTTCACTAATATTTTTTTCGTGTATGATTGCAGTCATTTTGTTAAAAAATAAAAATAAACTGTAGGAAATACCCCACGAACACTTTCTCACATCAAAATTAGTTTCATTATCCCCCCCCCCTTTATTCAGGGGCGGATTTACATCTCTTGAGGCCCTACGAAATTTTGATTTTCAGCCCCAAGAGAAGAAGGGTAGGATGCCTGGGGGTCTGACGGCATCCACTAGAAAGAAGGGGAGTTTAAATGGGCGCTCCCCTTTACATTTTTTTTTTTTTTTTTAAAGTAGAAGCCATTGAAATTCAGTTTTAAACTGTTTCTTTAAGCAAAGTTGTTATTATTTGATCTTTTTGCCTCTTTATAGTCTCCGTTTCTTCTATTTTCCTCTTTATTCTCTATATTTTCCTCTTTTTTTCTCTGTTTTTTCTTTTTTCTCTTTTTTCTTCCTCTTTTTCTCTTTCTCTCTCTTTTTCTCTTTTTTTCTCTCTTTTTCTCCTTTGTCTCTCTTTGTCTCTCTTTTTCTCTTTTCTCCCCTTTTCTCTCTTTTTCTTCTTTTTTTCCCTTTCTCTCTTTTATTCTTTTTTCTCTTTTTAAACCTTTTTTTTAAATTTCCTTTTTTTTTCTCTTTTTTTTTCTTTTTATCTTTTTTTAATTCCTTTTTTTTTCTCTCTTTTATTCCTCTCTTTTTCCCCTTTTTCTCTTTTTTCTCTCTTTTCTCTTTTTTTCTCTCTTTCTTTCCCTTTTTTTTTCTCGTTTTTGTTCCTCTCTGTTTCTATTTTTTCTTTTTTTTTCTCTTCTTCCTCCTTTCGTGAAGTGAGGCCCCTCAGGTCTGAGGCCCTAAGCAGTTGCGTTTTTTGCGCAATGGTATATCCGCTCCTGTCTTTATTACAGTGGTGGATCCAGACCTTGCGAAGGGGGGGGGGGGGGGGGGCAAATTTTTGGGTTTTTTTGCCCCAAAATGACCCCCTTTTTCTTGTTTTCGCTCTTGATTCTCCCTTCCTCTCCCCATTTTTCCCCATTTTTTGGGGTCAAACGGGGAGGCGATCCCCCCCTTCGCCCCCCCCTGTATCCGCCAATGTTTTATTACTCGGGGGAAGACCCCAGGGCCCAGACCCCTTTTAATATCCTGGGGTAGACCCTGGAGCCCAGGCCCCTCTTTAATATTCTACCACCCTTAAAAGAGTTAATTTTACAGTAGACTGGTTCAGAATGATGTAGCAAAAATGTCATCGAAATTCAAACAGCTATATTTAAAATTTTCCCAAATTTTTTCCCCTTTGGTTCAACGAGTTTACCCATTTTCCCGTTGATTTAAATAACAACTTTTTATCGTCCATAAATTTCTACCATTTAGAATTTCGAAAAAAAAAAAACAAAGGACAGTCCTTCTGGAGAATTTGAAGGCAATTTATGTGAAAAATTTTGGGGCACATGGACCATTGGTTAAAAAGCTATGCTTGGATGACATGGACCCCTTGGGGGATGCACAGGCCATTGGCGCCATGGTTACACATTTGGTTCCCTTTTAAAAAGTGGCACCATCGCCCTTTTTCAATTTCTCGCTTTTTTAGGAGAAGGTAAAAAAAAAAAAAAAATTTCTAAATCTTCCTCCTTGCCCCCATAATTTTTAAAACCAAAGGTCCACATACATCCAAATTTTGCAGAGAAGTTTTGCTTTTAACATTCCGCAGAGGGACTGCTTTTTGTTGAAATTTAAAATATTAAACTCTAAGCAAGGTGTCTGGAGGACAAAAGGTTTCCATTACACACTGAAAAAAAAAATAAGCTAAATTTAACTAATTTCTACTAAAAGTATGGACACCACTTAAAACTGTTAGTTTGACTATTTGAATTAGTAAAATGAACTCCGTGCCGCCTTAATTAACACGGTACGGAGTTGATTTTACTAATTCAAAAAGTCAAACTAACAGTTTTAAGTGGTGTCCATACTTTTAAGTAGAAATTAGTTAAATTTAGCTTATTTTTTTCAGTGCATGGAGAAAAATTTCTGATTGAAATTACGGAACATATTATTAATTATGGGGTAGAAAGAAATTCTTTTTAAAATAATGTGAATTCTTATTGATCCAACGATTCTTTCTTGTGATTCTTTTGAATCATCAGAACGTTCAATTGGACCAATGATAATTCTCGTTGAATCAATAAGAATTCTTTTTATTTTGAAAGGAAATTCTTTTTACCCCAATTTATTAATTCGTTCCGTAATTTCAATCAGAAATTTGTCTTCGTGTAAAATCATTAGATAAGTGGGCAAAATGGGTGAACAATTGAAAACTTGACATTTTTCAATTGTAGCTGTTTGAATTTTGATGAAAATTTGCATAAACATTCTGCAACCAGCTCACTGTAAAATTAACCCCTTAGGATGGGGTCCGAGGGTCTCCCCCAGAATACCATAGGGGAGTCTGGGGGCTCCCAGATTTAAATCTGATGAGAGGTAGTGTTGGTGGGGTATTTCCTACAGTTCATTTTCTTTCTTTCCCTACTTTTTTCTTCCTTTTTATTTTTCCTTTCTGTCACTCGATGTAGAGGGGAGAGCACCTAAAACCAGTGAGAGCTTTTTGGCTCATACATTCAGTGGCGGATCCAGAAAATTTTTCTGGGGGGGCAGTGGCACGCCTGCCAAATTTTGAAATTTGAAGCGTCGGTGGAAGCAATTTCGGGCTATCACTGAAAAAAATGAAATTACTAAA
>VMOF01000013.1:33870448-33944548 GCA_011764245.1 Trialeurodes vaporariorum | reverse complement strand
GAGATTTGATTAACGTATTTCGGCCATTGTGCGCGGATCAACTGCTTTGTCACCAGTCGTGGGACGTCATGGGGACATTTGGGAGAGATGTCTTTTGACTCACTGTAACTTCTTCATCTTTTCTTTGTTTTACTTGGCATCACACTTCACGTTCAATTTTTTTACCGGGCAACCAAAGAACGGTGCCAGCTAATGGAATATGGCAACATTGTTTTTATCTACTCTAACACATCATGAAAAATAATCGAATCTTGGTGGTCCGATTTCATCTTACTACCGATCACTTTTTCATGTCCCTATTTTGCGGGACATACTATATCGTTGACTACCTTTTTACTAAAGGGGGTTCAAAATTGTTTTATGAGTATTTGATTGTTTATTACGTGCGTTTAGTGATGTGCAGTGGGAAATTCGAAGGATTTGTTCTATGATTGTCCGTAGTGGTCCTAACCTCCCCCCCACTCGCCTCGCACAGGTTCGGACCTTAACTTTTGCTGGACAATTTTTTGAGATGTTGGAAAATTCGAAGGGTTTGAGATTGTCCGTAGTGGTCCCCCCCCCCCCCACTCGCCGCTTACAGGTTCGAACTTGGACTTTTGCTGTACAATTTTTTTGAGATGGTGGAAAATTCGGAGGGATTGTTCTAAGATTGTCCGTAGTGGTTCTACACACCCTCCCCCCCACTCGCTGCACACAGGTTCGGACCCAAACTTTTGCTGGACAATTTTTTTGAGTTGTTAGAAAATTCGAAGGGATTGTCCTAAGATTGTCCGTAATGGTTCTCCCCCCTCCTCCACTCGCCGCACACAGGTTCGGACCCTCACTTTTGCTGGACAATTTTTTCTGAGGTGGTGGAATATTCGAAGGGTTTGTCCCATATAAGATCGTATGTAGTGGTCCTAACCCCTACCCACTCGCCGCATCCAGGTTCGGACCCGGTTTTTTGCTGGACACATTATTTTTGAGATGATGGAAATGGAATTTGACTCATGAGGACCAAATTTGCTCAAGGTGCGCCTTCTCTGACACTGTAGTGTCAGAACTATCTGCTTGTTTTGAAGTTGGAGAGAGAACAAAAATTAAAAAAATAACATATAAAGGTTGCAATGGTTATTATTCCACCATCCTTTATTTCAACAGTCCCAAAAGTATGAATGGAACATAAAATTTTCAAAAAAGTTTGTGTGAAGAGCGTTTAAAAAAAAATCCTGTGCATCTCTCATTTTCGTCGCCTCACCTCCGCGAGCCGCCAGTGACTTCTGTTCACGTGTCTTGACTCTTTCATGCATAGGGACTCTAATTTCTCTTATCTTTCTTTCCCCTGTGAACAGTGGCGGCTCGGGACACACGTACAACACACTCTCACACAGTCCCCATACCACAGAATAATACAATCAGAAGGGAAACTCTAATACATTTTGAAACATTCTTTACTTCGGGCCGCCATGTTCGAAAGTGAGTATCTTCGGCAATCTTCGGCAGATCTTCGGCAACTGGCCGAGTTGTGATTGGTTGTATAGCCTGAAAAAGCATGTCCGCCATCTTGAGAAGTGAGTAGGCGCAGTTGCCAGTTTGTGCCAGTAAATTCCAAATCTTGTTTCCATTGGCTCTTATGGGAGTTTCCCTTCTGATTGTATTATTCTGTGCCCATACTCTATCTATGCCTTTCAAGGATGAGAAACCTAATTTTCTCTCTTTTTATTCTCCTTCAACCTGGCAACAACATTGAGGCTGGAGAAGAATAATACAGGAGATAAAAAAGAGGAATAGCGTATTAGCAAAACGTGTATTTCGGAGGCAAGAACACGGTGCCATTAAAAAGAGCATACAAAAGCTCCTCTTCTTTTCTAAATTTTTGCGATAAGACTTTCGCGGGTGAAGCTGATGATTGTGGCGCGATGGTGTTGCATCGCGAGCCCCCTCTCCTCCACTCCCCTCGTTCCACCTTTATCCTTAAACCCTCCTCCTCCCCAGATCCTGTATCCCCGGTCCATTAGACGACCGGGCAGCAGCGATCCTTTCTCAGAAGTAGGTACGAGTTGGCACAAAAAATATTAGGGCATGAAACTGTGTGGTGCGATACTTCTTTTTCGTCTGCGGCCGCTTTATCTGGCGCTGAGAAAATCCTATCGGATCATGCACTCAGTTGCCTAGTTTAGCTTTTTAAGTACCAAGACTATATGAATTTGCTCCTCGGTTTACCTGTAATCCTCAGTTTCGTACACGGAAAAAAACTACGGTGAATAAACCATATGGATACCTGATTTTGGCACCTGCTAGATGTTATGGTAATGTTAACCAGAAGTATACTATGTTTTGACTAGGTAATAGGTGATTTTACCTGATTGCATGTCGAATTTACTCGAAGTATCGGTAAATGTACCATACTTCTGGTCAAGTTTACCATAACATCTAGCAGGTGCCAAAATCAGGTATCCGTATATGGTTATTTTCACTAATATTTTTTTCCGTGTATGATTGCAGTCATTTTGTTAAAAATAAAAATAAACTGTAGGAAATACCCCACGAACACTTTCTCACATCAAAATTAGTTTCATTATCCCCAGACCCCCCTTTATTCAGGGGCGGATTTACATCTCTTGAGGCCCTACGAAATTTTGATTTTCAGACCCAAGAGAAGAAGGGTAGGATGCCTGGGGGTCTGACGGCATCCACTAGAAAGAAGGGGAGTTTAAATGGGCGCTCCCCTTTACATTTTTTTTTTTTTTTTTTAAAGTAGAAGCCATTGAAATTCAGTTTTAAACTGTTTCTTTTAAGCAAAGTTGTTATTATTTGATCTTTTTGCCTCTTTATAGTCTCCGTTTCTTCTATTTTCCTCTTTATTCTCTATATTTTCCTCTTTTTTTCTCTGTATTTTCTCTTTTTCTCTCTTTCTTCCTCTTTTTCTCTCTTTCTCTCTCTTTTTCTCTCTTTTTCTCTCTTTTTCTCTCTTTGTCTCTCTTTGTCTCTCTTTTTCTCTCTTTTCTCTCCTTTTCTCTCTTTTTCTCTCTTTTCTCTCCTTTTCTCTCTTTTATTCTCTTTTTCTCTCTTTAACCTTTTTTTAATTCCTTTCTTTTTCTCTCTTTTTTTCTTTTTATCTTTTTTTAATTCCTCTTTTTTTTTTCTCTTTTATTCCTCTCTTTTTTCTCTCTTTTTCTCTCTTTTTCTCTCTTTTTCTCTATTTTTCTCTCTTTCATTCCTCTTTTTTTCTCGCTTTTGTTCCTCTCTGTTTCTATCTTTTTCTCTTTTTTTCTTCTCTTCTTCCTCCTTTCGTGAAGTGAGGCCCCCTCAGGTCTGAGGCCCTAAGCAGTTGCGTATTTTGCGCAATGGTATATCCGCTCCTGTCTTTATTACAGTGGTGGATCCAGACCTTGCGAACGGGGGGGGGGGGGGGCGAATTTTGGATTTTTGCCCCTAAATGACCGCCTTTTCTTGTTTTCGCTCTTGATTCTCCCCTTCCTCTCCCCACTTTCCCCACTTTTTGGGTCAAACGGGGAGGCGATCGCCCCCTTCGCGCCCCCCTGTATCCGCCAATGCTTTATTACTCTGGGGAAGACCCCCAGGGCCCAGACTCCTTTCAATATCCTGGGGTAGACCCCTGGAGTCCCAGGCCCCTCTTTAATATTCTACCACCCTTAAAAGAGTTAATTTTACAGTAGACTGGTTTCAGAATGATGTAGCAAAAATGTCATCGAAATTCAAACAGCTATATTTAAAATATTCCAATTTTTCCCTTGGTTCAACGAGTTTACCCATTTTCCCGTTGATTTAAATAACAACATTTTATCGTCCATAAATTTCCTACCATTTAGAATTTCGAAAAAAAAAAACAAAGGACAGTCCTTCTGGAGAATTTTGAAGGCAATTTATGTGCAAAATTTGGATGCACATGGACCATTGGTTCAAAAGCTATGCTTGGATGCACATGGACCATTGGTTCAAAAGCTATGGTTGGATGCACATGGACCATTGGTTCAAAAGCCATGGTTGGATGCACATGGACCATTGGTTCGAAAGCCATGGTTGGATGCAAACAGACATCGGCACCATCGCATTACCTTTTTCAATTTCTCGCTTTGTTACTTGTGAGAAGGTAAAAAAATAAAGTTGAACAGAGGACATTTCTAAATCTTCCTGCCGGTCTGTATCCCTGCATAACTTTTAAACCAAAGGTCCACATACATCCAAATTTTGCAGAGAAGTTTTGCTTTTAACATTCCGCAGAGGGACTGCGTTTTTTGTTGAAATTTAAAATATTAAACTCTAAGCAAGGTGTCTGGAGGACAAAAGGTTTCCATTACACACTGAAAAAAAAATAAGCTAAATTTAACTAATTTCTACTAAAAAGTATGGACACCACTTAAAACTGTTAGTTTGACTATTTGAATTAGTAAAATGAACTCCGTGCCGCCTTAATTAACACGGTACGGAGTTGATTTTACTAATTCAAAAGTCAAACTAACAGTTTTTAAATGGTGTCCATACTTTTAAGTAGAAATTAGTTAAATTTAGCTTATTTTTTCAGTGCATGGAGAAAAAATTTTTGATTGAAATTACGGAACATATTATTAATTATGGGGTAGAAAGAAATTCTTTTTAAATAATGTGAATTCTTATTGATCCAACGATTCTTTCTTGTGATTCTTTTGAATCATCAGAACGTTCAATTGGACCAATGATAATTCTCGTTGAATCAATAAGAATTCTTTTTATTTGAAAGGAAATTTTTTTTTACCCCCAAATTTTTTAATTCGTTCCGTAATTTCAATCAGAAATTTTCTTCGTGTAAAATCATTAGATAAGTGGGCAAAATGGGTAAAAAATTGAAAACTTGACATTTTTCAATTGTAGCTGTTTGAATTTTGATGAAAATTTGCATAAACATTCTGCAACCAGCTCACTGTAAAAATTTAAACCCCCTTTGGATGGGGTCCGAGGGTCTCCCCCAGAATACCATAGGGGGTCTGGGGGCTCCCAGATTAAGTCTGATGAGAGGAAATGTTGGTGGGGTATTTCCTACAGTTCATTTTCTTTCTTTCCCTACTTTTTTCTTCCTTTTTTTTTCCTTTCTGTCACTCGATGTGGGGGGAGCACCTAAAACCAGTGAAAGCTTTTTGGCTCATACATTCAGTGGCGGAAACCAGAAAATTTTTCTGGGGGGGCAGTGGCACGCCTGCCAAATTTTGAAATTTGAAGCGTCGGTGGAAACAATTTCGGGCTATTTTTATTTAAAAAAGGAAATTACTAAAAAGCAAAAGTGGGAAACGTAAAAAAACCCCTGCTAATTATTGGTAATTTTGGGAATTTTAAACTTATTTGGGTAATTTTCCCATTTGAAATTTTAAATTTTGCTTAAATTTTAATTTAAATTTTTCTATTTGGAAATTGGGAAAAAAATTTTTAAAAAACTAAAAAGAAAATTTTTAGAACCAAAACAATTGGGGGACTTTTCCCTAAAATTACAAAGGGTGGGGGGGGGCTAAAAGTGAAAAAGGGGGGGGTTTTTAACTTTGCAAAAAAACCCAAAATGCTTTGAATTGGTTTAAAATTTAAAAACCGTTGGTTTAAAAAAATTTTGGGTTCCCAAAAGTGGGTTAAAAAATTAAGGGGGAAAATTTACGAAGCGTAAAATTGCAGTGGTTTTAAAAACAAAAAAGCCCTTTTTTATTTTTTTTGAACAAACATTTTTTTTGTGACAAGAAAAAAGGAAAATTTTGGGGTTTCGGGGGGGGGGGGGGGTGTGTGGCAGCACGTCCCCCGTCCCCCCCCCCCCCGTGGATCCACCACTGCATACATTCATGGGGAAAATGAGAGAATATGAGAGCTTAGGTGTGCAGCTACATCTATCATGGCCGCCTAGTGAAATGAAACCTTAACGTCGTCGTTAAATAATAAATTTAAATTTTATTAATAAAGCTATGATGAAAGACAAACGTAATAAGAGCAAAATGAATGGGAAAAAGTGAGGAGGGAAAACATCGTATGAAAAGAACAGTTTCATTAGAACGCAAACGAGCAAGTAATAAAGGGAGGGGGGGGGCAAATCCAAAGGAAAAAAATATCCATAAAATTGCGGGGGACGGAGAAAGGGAGGGGTAGGAAGGAGGAAGGGGGCGTAAAACAGATGAAAACGTGGCGTGGGTGGTATAGTACTTCTGCAAACAAAACCCCAAAACGAGTGACTGACCTCGCTCACAACGATGATGTCGGATTTCCATTAGAAATAACCGTTGTTAATTTTGTATGGATTCAAATGTGGGTTATTATTAGGGCGAAAGTTCATACTGTATAAAGCCGCACATTTGGCAACGCTGGCTCACAAAACGCACACAAAGACTTTGAGAACGTGGACCGAACAAACAAAAACAAAACAATTGCACGGATGAAAAGCGACGGAAAGAACGAGAAGTTGCCGGGTTGCATAATCCAGAACTCGCCTTTGAGGTAGATGATAGAAAAATTTCTCAGGTAATTCAAACAGGACATCTGCTTAACAGGAGTTCCTGTTACTTAACCGGAGTTCCTTTTGAAATAACAGGAATTCCTGTCAAGTAAGTATTAATAAGACGTCCATTTACGGAAACAGGAAATTTTTCTCATAGGTCGTAGGTCAATATACTTGAATAAGGCGTACGCGCGCACAGTTGCAAATTAGCAATCACTGAGAGAAATCACTTCTTTAAAAGTAAGGAAACACATTTACTTGTGACAGTTTTCCTTGCGCGAAGTAAAGTTCTGTTGCATGAAGGAGAATCACTGTCACAACAAGGAATCTTTTACTTTGTAGCAGCAGACATTTTCCTTGGGTTAAAGGAATTCCCCCTTTGCCAATATTTCACTGTGCAGTGCAGTTTCTTTAACGAACGCGAAATACTCCTTGGATTAAAACAAGGATTCTCTCACAATGGCGGCTCGTGCTATTTGACAATAATGGTTTCCCTCCATTTGAATCTATGTCAAACAATCGATTATCGGTGAAGCGCTGCTTCACTCTCAATTCGATTATTTTACGTATAATCAAGTGGAGGAAAGACATTGTTGCCAAATTGCACCAGCCGCCACTGTTCTCTCAGTGATGGGTATTTTGCGCTCTAATACTTTGTAATACAGAACACAAAATTCCATAGATTTTACAGCCCACAAAAACCGATGAGCACCCAAAAATCATCAAACTTCACTCTAGAAAATTTAGGCGACTTTTTAAAATCCTTTAATTTTGCGCGGGTGCTCGTAATTTCTGCGGTAAACAATGAGTCTGTTTGCAAACTTTTGCTGCATCAGTGTTACGGTGGGTCGACACTTGGTTATCTTTTGCAAAAGTCTGTCCACACTGAGAAAATACTTTACTCTCTAGGCACAGAGACCAAAGTATGATTAGCCCTTCACTGCATGAAGTTCCACCGGTGGAACAAATTCTTCAAACGCTCATATAAAATACAGGTGTTGAGATATGCCTTTGGCGCATGGTGGGTCAACGCGGGAGAAGGTATGTTTTGAGCTCACAAAAAAAAAAAAAAATGGCTGAAAGAAAACATCATGCAGTGAAGGGTTCGTGATCGAAATCATGTCAGGGGGGAAATTTGCCCCCGTATCCAAACTGACCACATTTTGATTATTTTTATAAAGTTTCCGGCATTGGCTTTTTGAAAAATCCAATTAAAGTAAAAAAAAAAAAAAAAACAAAAAAAAAAATTTAAATTTAAAAAAAAATAAATGAAAAAAATTCCCGCCATTTTTATGGTGTTACATCACTTGTAAAAAACGAGTAAAAAATAGAAAAAAGAGAATTTTGACCGAAAAACCGTCAAATTATTTTTTTCACTATTTTTCCCATGTATTTGACCACCTAATACATTGAAAAATCCACATTTGCTTGAAAAAAAAAATCATGCAGTGAAGGGTTAAGTATTATATCGATACCGAGCACTCTTTGGGGAGAAGAACCAAACTATTTGGGCAATCTGTCTAAAGCTTTGGTTCTTCTGCCTAAAGCTGTGGTCTTACCTAAAGAATGCTCGCGGTATCTATAAATTGCCAAAGTTTTTTTTCTCAGTGCAAATGTAAGAAAAAAATAATTTTCCGTATAGAAATCCGGCAACTTTGCAGGTAAGGAACGTTTATACACATACGGAAATCATTTCGCTATAATGGAAATGCGCGCGAAAATTAAAACCCTTTTGCTTTTGTGAGTTTGCAAGAGAGAGAGAGAGAGAGAGAGAGAGAGAGAGAGAGAGAGAGAGAGAGAGAGAGAGAGAGAGAGAGAGAGAGAGAGAGAGAGAGAAAGAGCGGCGAGTAAGTGTGCATGTTTGTATGAGTGAGAGAGTGGCGGAGAGAGGAGTGAGAGAGGGAGGAATGCATAGCTTGCACAATAAATTGAGTCAACACATAAAATCTGCCAAGCTCCATTTAATGCGTTCGTACTCGCGTAAAATAATAATCAATAAATAATATGAAAAGATTTGCAGAAAACGGTAAATCGTCGTGAGCCCCGTTTCGCGCTGGGATGGAGGAGGGAGCCAGGGAGGGAGCGAGGGAGGGGGTCAATGGGGGGAGGGGGAGGGATGAGGGGAGGGGGAGGGGGGTGGGGAGGGTGGAGGGGGGAGGGGGAGGGGGGAGGGGGCACATACTAAGAAACGGAGGAGTTACAGTTTGTGACGCAAAATGTGGTTCATGAATTGCGATGTATCGATATTATTTCCTTCGGGTGAGTGTACGCCGGGGAAAGACACGCGGAATGAGCGCGGGCGGTTCTTCAAGAATATTCAATCAAACTTTCTTAATGGTCGCATGCCAAGGTACTTATATTTAACAGGTATGCTCGACTCGCTTCCCGCGCCATCTTCAGTGGCGCGAAAATCAGAAAAAGCAGAATCAAAGATGGCCGACAAAAGAAGGCAACACTGGACATGACGTGGGACATGATCAGGAGTAGGTTTGTTATGAAGATGGATGGAAGTGGAACTCACTATTTAGTGTTTTTTCTCGACTCGTCAATTTTATTTGATTTGATTATCTCTGTGAATTCTTTTACACCGCGATAAAACTGTCCAGTGTTTTCTTCTTTTGTCAGGCATCCTGGATTCTGCTTTTGATTTTCGCGCCACTGAAGATGACGGGGGAAGCGACTCGAGCATATCTGTTAAAGTTATAGGTAAGTACCTTGGTCTTATGCATAAGTTTAAATAGGAGGAACACAATGGGGCTCATGCAAACTTTTGTAACAGGCAAATGAATATGGTTACAATAAGGTGGATTGTATTGTATACCTGATTTCCTTAGTTTATAATCGGGTTAGACGACTATGGCCATTTCAGAGTAAGATTCCATCTTCAGGTCTTGAGTAGAAAAAACACATATCGAAAAATTAAAACTTAAATGATAAATAATAGAGCACGAATGTGTTCATCGTCACGAGAATAAAAAATAAAAAATAATAAATAATAAATCATGAATAATACACTTGTAACCGTTACGTGAAAAAAGAACCGAGATGGTGCACCGATATCAGACCAACTTATTCATGATTTATTATTTATTATTTTTTATATTTTTTATTTTCGTGACGATGAACACATTCGTGATCTATTATTTATTATTTAAATTTTAATTTTTCGATATGTGGTTTTTCTACTCAAGACCTGAAGATGGAATCTTATTCTGAAATGGCCATAAATAATAAACTTAAATAATAAATATTAGAGCACGAATGTGTTCATCGTCACGAGAATAAAAAATAAAAAATAATAAATAATAAATCATGAATAATACACTTGTAACCGTTACGTGAAAAAAGAACCGTGATGGTGCACCGATATCAGACCAACTTATTCATGATTTATTATTTATTATTTTTTATATTTTTTATTTTCGTGACGATGAACACATTCGTGATCTATTATTTATTATTTAAATTTTAATTTTTCGATATGTGGTTTTTCTACTCAAGACCTGAAGAAGGAATCTTATTCTGAAATGGCCATAGTCATCTCACCCGATTATAAACTAAGGAAATCAGGTATATAATACAATCCACCTATTGAATCTAATTAAACCTGATCATGAAATTTACTCATTTATCTTGAATATAGTTAAATTCAATGTAAATAACCAACAAAAATCACTCTAAAAAAGTCTAAAATTTACTGATAATCTCAGAAAACAGATGTAACGGCAAGATCATAAAGACGGAGCTACGCAGCGCAGGTATCATGAGAGATTCCTGTCTAATTACACGGAAAAAAAGACTGGTAGAATTTACCATCTGCATGGCATTTTGCATGGCTGATTTTGGAGTCTGCTATCACGTATGATAAATTTTACCATCATATGGTAAATGCAATGTACCTTGTAGTAAATTAAGATAGCCTGTTGGTACACACCTCCAAAATCAGCATGGTAAATTCTAAAAGTCTTTTTTTCCCGTGTAGACACTCTCTCTACGGGAACACGCACAGAAAAATGTCTCAAATTAGATAGGAATCTTCAGTAATATCTATCTGCGTAGCTCTACCTGCAAAAAGCCCGATTCTGAGAGTGAATTTTGTGATTTTTAGTGTAGCTGCACTAATCGTCATTTTTACAAGTTTTTATGCAAGAATCAACTCTTCAATCACCCGTAGCAAAAGTTTGGAAGAGCCTCACTCTGGTCAGTTGCTCTTGATTACACCCAGATGGCGTGTAGCGTAGCCAGCATATTTGTATGAAAAATATCATCAAAGATTTACTAAAATAAGTGTACATACCGGAAGCGGAGGTGCATGTATAACAAAGCGTGATCTTGTTTTTTTTTTCAAAACTCATAGGACCAATATTTTAGTACTCACCTAAAACAAAAGAATAAACAGAGAGAAATGTAATTAATTATAAAATAGAAACTTGAATTTAACAAAATAATAGATAATTGGTATTAATTATATTCCTGCATTATTAGGTATAACTTAATTTAAAAGAAAACGCTCAACTGAATAATGGTCAAGTGGTTTGAAATAAGATCTAGCTATACACAGGTCAGTCAATGCGCACACCCTCCACTGCCGCTCCGTCTACCTGGCACTATTACTGGGTAGAGTGAGGAAGGCGAAGACGTATAGCTGGCGCAGCTGAAGCGCGGGCGTTCAAATCTACATCCTTTCATATGTGGGAAAGACTCTTTTTCAAGTGCGACTTATAATTTATAATCTTGGGAATTTTTCACCATTATATTTCTCTTGTTTTGACTTGGAATAAAAATTAATTTGAGCATTGACTTTTTATTGAAGAATGCCTCCAAATCAAAATTTTATCGTCGGAGGCAAGTTTTTGTTTTGATTTGAAGTAATGAAAATTGAATAATCGCCAAATATTATGGTCTATGTTAGAGCACCTATGTAAGATAGAGTACAGCGGTCTGTGAATCCTACGCTGATTGGCTGCGACATTTTAGGCGTTCAAGGTAGAGTGTTCAAGAAGCTCTTAGGGCCCAATTTCAAGATGGCCGACCGGGTCGATCGTGTAACCGGTGTAACCGTTGAAGTTATCTTCATACATTTTCTATCGGGAAACGGCCATCAAACTCACCGTTCACCGACACCGTTCTCATCAACAATGTAACATAACCTCAAACAACACGACCGCCGCCATTTTGAAATCGGGCCCGCAGAGCTCCATGATCTTAGACCACCATACTCTCCTTATATATAGGTACTCTTGTCTATGTGTTCATATACACTTCTGAAACGAGCTCTACCAACACCGCCTCTACTCATACCCGGCTGCTCTGTTTTGAGATCGGGGAGGTTATGTTCGTCTTGGTATACGTAAGCTTATGGCCCGCTTATGGAGTTATCGAGTATTTTGTTGGTTTTTTGAAGTTCAACCAAAATTGGAAAAGTACGTCAGTAATGAAAGTTTTGGGCTTAGTTACTCACATAAAGTATTAAAAGACTTGAAAATCATATTTAGAGAGGATAAATCACGATTTTGAATTTCATCAACATTGCACTCTCCATAAGCTCTGTATACAGGGTGTCCGGTAAGTCCCGGAACGGCTGCGCCATTTCTTTATTTACGCAGATAAAAAAACCAAACTTTGGGAATGTTCCTAGATAAATAAAAACTACTTTTTGGGGGGGTCAAAATTTTGGTCGCCCCCCGGGGAGGGGCAACCAAAATTTTGACCCCCCCAAAAAGTAGTTTTTATTTATCTAGGAACATTCCCAAAGTTTGGTTTTTTTATCTGCGTAAATAAAGAAATGGCGCAGCCGTTCCGGGACTTACCGGACACCCGGTATTAAGATGACCCTAACCTCAAAGAAGCAGCTTGGTATGTGTAGAGGCGGTATTGGCTCTACCCTCTTGTCTTAGCTCTCTACGTATAGGGACTCTACGTTGAAAACGTGATCGTCCCGTCGGGCGTCGACAACACCGCTCTTAACCGAGTATCCAATCAAATGCTGAGAAGGCTGAGTAGGTGATGGGTTATGGGGTACGAAGGGCGGAGGGTCGAGGGAGTAGAAGAGGGAGGGGATAACAGAGGGAGGGGATAAGGGGGGGATGCTAGCTTAATCAAAACAGAATGATTCCCGTGCGACGAGCGCGCAATTATTCCGTATTGTGAGCGTTATCAGTTCCGTGCCGGGAGCCGCGGTGCGGTGGCGGCGGCGCGCTCCTTGTATGGCGGGAAGTATAACACTCCAGGAATTAATATTCACCGAACGATGTTGTGAAGTTCCTACCGCCTTAAAAAGGTTTTTCTCTCTTCTCGCCGCGGCGAGGCGCGGCCGCGCCGCGCGCTGCCGCACCGTCCGCTTCCATGACCGCGAGTAGATTATGCGTTCGAAGTGTGCCAGCGAGTAAATGGTTAGTCTGTGTGAGTGTGTTCGTGAGAGAATGAGAAATTTCTGAGAATCGTGGTGGGGGGGTGCTCTGGGAGAGGGGGGAAGGGGGGATGAGTCTCTCACGCGGTGAGACTAATTACATGTAACACAAGGAAGGAACAACGCAGCTAGAGGAGGCGGAGGTGAAGTATAGAGTAAATAACCCCTTCTGAAGTTGATGGTCGGGGGGGGGGGGGGGTTCGAGGGGTAGTTGGGTGCGTTTAAGCCGATCTTGTTAACAACAACAACTCGATGTAGGTTTAGGTTATATTCTTTCTAGAGATTATCGAGCTACCGTGTATGCCCGCCACCATATAGTTACAACATCCGTGGCTGATACGAGATAGCAGGGGAAAGGAAAGGGTTTGGCAAATTGGTTTTTTGCCGTAAACGGCCGCGGCGCGGCGCCCGCGGTTCCGCATATTTGTACCTACATACTCGTATATTCTTCAGGCTGTGTTATTTTTTCTCTTGGCGTTCGAATTTTTACTTTCGTCGAGGTGAAGTTGACGAGAGAACCTCCATCCTACCGTTGGAGTTTCATCACTCCGGGCCGAGAAACTATACAGTTGATTGATCCCGGGTCGGTTGCCCTAATGTATTTGACCTAAACGCAGCTTACCTACATGATTTTTTGTCTAAAAACAGTTTTCCTTCACAATTTGATCTAAATGTTGCTTTGCGCAACAGAGTCTCGCAATTTTGTGCGGTTATCGGCACAAATGTTATGTTACGAATCAAAAATTTGAAAAATAATTACTACCATCAGAATGGAAAAGCTCTTAGAAAGGTTTTTGATCCTCTTTATTTTTTTTTTTTTTCGATAGGACGCGCGTTAATTGAGATAATCGCTGCACTCGTCGAAAAGTCAGCCCTTTTACAATGCATGAAGAGTGGCAGTACGTTATGCACTATGCAATCCGCCTCTCCGCTGCCTCTTCGAACCGCTAGGCGGCGGCACCCGCTATAGTAAAAGCGCTGAATTTTCCATATTGTGCAGTGATTATCTCGCTTAGAACGCATCGTATCGAAAAAAAATAAAGAGGACCAAAAATCTTTCTAAGTAATAGTTTTTCCCATCTGATGTTAGTAGTTACTTTTCAAATTTTTGATCCGTAACATGAAATTTGTGCCGAGAAAGGTACAAAATTGCCTGGAAGTACAGTCAGACTCAATTTTTGAACTTTCGAGGTCATTGATGGTTTCTAGACGTAAAATTACCTCGAGACTCGTTTCATGACATTTGGTTCATGATGGTGGTCGCTATTGCAAAAAACCGAAACATTTTTTTAACACTTTGGGGGGCTGTAGCTGTAGCTCAAAAGGGGGGCATTTTAGGCTCATGTTTCTACGGGAGAAAGTCCTATTTTGACCTCAGAAATTGACCTTTTCAACACGTGGAACCTTAAGGAAGACACCCTGCATATTTGAGCTCACAAATGCTTATGTTCCAAACATTTCTGAAAAAGGTACGAGTATAAATATTAATTAAATAAAAACAAACTTTGATGTTTGAGGAAAATACAAAACAATACAGTAATTAAAATCAGTTATACAAAACCGTTTGGCTGTAAATCTGAAGCACCCTGCCCATCAATTATTGGTTAAGGTCGTGCATCCATTCTTAACACGCGCGCGTGTTTTGAAGGCTGCTTGTTTTTTTGTTTTTTTGTTTTTTTCTATTTCTCTTTCACGCAAACTTACTTGCACACAAAAAATCTTTCTCGCTCTCTTCTTCCTACTCTCTTTCAGAGAGTAGGGGGTCGATTTCTCTCCCTTTTTTTTCTTTCTCTATCAATTTCTTCTCTTCCAGTTTCGTTCTTTTCTTACTCTCATGGTCATTCTCCTGCCCCTTTTTTCATAACCAACCCCCCCCTCCCCCCCCGTTCCCCTATATTCATTGCGCGGCAAGATTCAAAGTCGAATTCCATCTGGAAATTTCTCTTGATTCCTCCCTTTTGCCACTCCCCTCGTGCACTTTCTCTTTCTCTATTTCACCGTTTTACTATTTATCAGAGTGGGAGAGGGAAGAGGAGCTACCGTATCAAAGTCTAGCTGTGCACAGTGGTCTGAAAGACCGAAAAAAAAATTGGTCAAAACCAGTGAAAAAAAAAAATTAATCTAAAACCATCGTTTTCGATTTTCTAAGCTTGACTTAACACTTTTCCAGGGACATTTCACAGCTTTTAAGTTTCTCGTCAAAAGTGTTCTCTGATGTGACTTTAAAAATGGTTTCGAAAAATTATATGGATGATAATAAATTGATGAGAAATTGATTTTCTGAATTTTTGCCACTTTTTTGACGATCTCAGTCCATAGTGCGGTGGAAACTTTCTTTAAAGTCCTCCCTCCCAATCCAGATTTTTTTCCCCTTATTTTGTAAGTCTCTTTCTTTGCACTTTTTTTCCTGTCAGTCCCCCTTCCCCCCCCCCCCCCCGGTCTTCGCCCGTTCGTGTTTCCATTCATCGTGAAAGATTCTGGAACGATTTCTAAAGGTGGAAAGCTTTCCTGTTTTCCAATCCTCTCTATTTCTCTCTTCGTCTCTATCATATTTTTTTTCTCTATCCACCCCCCCCCCTCGTTTTCCTTCTCAGAACGGTTCCAACGTCCACAACAAACACATACAAGGTAGCGATTTTTTGTTGAGGAATGTCATAAGAATTCCATGTATACGTCATATAAAACGAGAGCGTATGATCGGTTCAAAAGCGATATTGTCAAAGAGGGCTTTAGCCAGAGCTTCTAATCTACACATGGAAGATTTTCTCTTCTGCAGATGAGTAAGCTCTTAAAAACATACAAGTTTTACTAAATCTTTAAGAATTGACGGAAGAACACAATCTTTTGTTCCAAATTTTCCGAAGCAGAAGCCATGAAGTAGGTCATGTCAAGTTAGGAACATCCCAGGAGTTATGTTTTTTTATGTCCAGCCGTTCAAAAGTTATGAGGTATCCAGACTTTTGCGCCACCCTGTACATCCTTTTGGTGTAAGTTGAAATAACCCAAATAATAAGTTCCAGATGGTGTGACTTTTGTCGGATAATATCAATGAGCTATACATTTATCTAGAGTGTTGGTCTAATGGGTAACCTGCGTTACCGTCATGGGGGATTTTTAGGTTAGGTTTAAGCGAGTAAAGTTGTCCATTTATTTCCATGTATTTTGGTTTGGCACAGTGGATCAAAGCATGGACGCACAAAGCGACGCACAATGGATTGGAAAATCCATTGTGCGTCGCTCCGCACCAAAATACACGGATATAAATGGACTAATTACTTTCTTAAACCTAACCTACAAATCCCCAATGGTGGTTACGCAGGTTACCCATATTAAACCGTCACTCTAGATAAATGTATAGCTCGTTGAAATGACCCAAATAATAAGTTGTTGGTCAGGTGTGGTGTGGCTTCTGCTCCTCTAAAGCAAACAAAAATTTTTCATAATTAGGAAAACTTGAGTTTGCACCAAAGACGTATATTATATCATATAGTCAGAGTGCATAACAAGATCCTTGGGGCAAACTTGCGGTACTTCGCATGTTCACCAAAAATGACCAACAGTCATCAGCCTGCTCAACGGTTGCATCAAAACTTAAATTGGTAATTTTTTTAGGTATAATCTTTGGTAAAACTGGTGACAAACAAACCGACGCAATTTTGAGAGTGAATGGAAGTTGCGCACTATTTCCAAGTTTGTTAAGTATTTGAAGATTTTTTTTGATCTTATGTCAAACTGTTGTCAAAATGATGGTCATTAAGTAGTGTTTCATCCATCTTCGATCTCGATTTGCATAAAGTAGTAACACAGAATAATACAATCAAAACGGAAACTCTGTCGGGTTTTAAAGCAAATTCACCCCGCGTCCGCCATGTTGGGATATAGGATGTTTACATCTGGATTCGCGCGCGAAAAAAAAATATAGGACATGATTCTCGAAATTTTCATTCTGAAATGCCATTAGAATAAAAGTGAGGCCGGAAACTTAAGATTTCTTTCCAGAATTTACAGAAATAAATGAGTTTCAACACAAATCATACTCGTCCGCCATGTTGGGATATAGGACCACAGCGTTGCCTATTGGTGCCGTTAAATTCCAAACTTGCTTCCATGGGCTCTTATGGGAGTTTCCGTTCTGATTGTATTATTTTGTGGTAGTAAGTTTGGATTAAGATGTTATGTTCGTTTGTTTGTCTGCATGCAGTTGAACGTTCCACCCCTAATTTCGAACAATGGACTCTCCCGTATGCCTACTGTAGTGTACTGTAGTTTGCCTCACCCAGATCAATGTTAAGGTATAGGATGCTCTTCGTCTATATGATATAATGTCTTTGGTTTGCAGTGTTTGCACCCAGTGTGCGTTGAATGAGCCCGCCCATGAGATGCGAACTAACGAACTGGCGACTGGACTCCAGTACGGAGGTAACAACAGACATGGAGTTTACTGGACTCGATCTCGTTCAAGGCGGGAGTCCGCGGCTCAGAAGAAAAGAGCTCCCGAACACCGCGAAATTGTTTACAGTAAATTGACGAGGCGCGGGATTGAACTCTCTTTCACGCTCGCGGGTTATGACATCGGCATTTGACCAAGTTCCGAGTTCCAATGCCTGTTGCCGGATGTGTACATATAAATAAAACACAAGTTTTCTTTTATTTCCGACCACAGCCACCAGAGTGAGCTTTGATGAGAGTCTTTCTGGGTTTCAATAGTCTGTTGTTCTCAAGTAAGCAGCATCCAAAACGACATAATGTGTCCGCGACATTCACCATCCATGGATGCATCAGTGTTAATTTTACTCATTTTTAGTATTTTAGGAATTATTCTGCGCCTATAATTTCACTTCATCATCGCTCTCGCATGCATTTTGAGACGCTGATTTCAAAAATGCTACCAGTTTTCATTAAATTGGTCTAGATTTTAATTAAATTCCGATTTACATCTCTTCCTCGCAAAAAAAAAATTCAAGATTATAGAAAAAGTCGAAGCTTTCAAAATCAATGTCAAATACAGGAAACAATTTTAACAAGTAATTCAGCCCTAAAAATGCTACCGGAAAGTTTCAAAATAAGCTTAGATGGTAGAAAGCGATGATTTTTTATCTTATTTACACTGACTTTTGGCACAATTTTTCTCGATCTCAGACCATAGCGCAATGGGGTAGTTTCAAGAGTCGGAAATTTTGTGCTTTTTATGAAGAAAATTATAGTTCTTGATGATCTGAGAACAATGGTGACTTTCGTTTCTTTCCTAAGCTTCCAGTTTTGGAGATACACACGTGTGACGTTTTAAAAAATCGTACGCGTAGTGACGTCACAACACAGAATTATCATTTAAAACAATGTATTTTGGGCCAAAACCTCATCTCCAGGATAACGTGACTTAATGAGAAACCAAAGGCATCTTTCTGCTCATGGCTCACCAAAGTACTTTCATTTTCTACAAACCATTTCAAATCATTTCAGACCAGTAGCGCACCGAGAGTTTCTTCATCTCTCTCTTTTCTCCATTAAAAAACGTATGTTGGACAAGGATGGACAACAGGATGAAACCCCCTCTTTCTGTCATTTTCCTACTTATACATTCAAATGGGAAATGAGAGAGATGGAAGAGATCCTGGTTGCACCAGTGTTTCAGACCCTTGCAACTGCCCCAATGGTGAAAATAGTTTAGGAGTTTCACACGGCTTGTACAAAATGGACGATCCTTTTTACAGCAACTTCTTACTTTCTTAGGTTAACGAAATGTCTTTGAAAGTTTCTAACCCGCTTATCGTTATTTTTGCAGGATGTTACGCGTGAATGGGTCTGTTGCATACTTTTGCTACAACAATATAGAACCTTGATTCTTATGTAAAATTCGGCGAAAATAACGATGCGCACATTAAAAACGTTCAAAATCCACTCATTAACTCTGGAAATCACTTCAATTTCAAACAGCCCGCGCTACACTAGACACTATTTGCACCGGCATACTACTACATAGACGGAACCACCGTGCATAAGGAAACAACATCGTAACTACAAAATGATGGAATTCCGTTCTAAATACATGAACTATTGACTGCATTTGCTGTCTGGTCTTTTCGGTTTATCATAGATTACAAAATAATATAAGAAATGTACGCATCTAAACGAAACATTATAATGTTTGTAAGTTCTGTTCATGTTTACATAAACGAGATGGTTCCATCTATGTAGTTATAAGTCGGTGATATAGTGTCTAGTGTAGCGCGGGTTGTTTGAAATGGAAGGTATTTTCTGAAATAATGAGTGGTTCTTGAAAATTTTTAATGTGCGCATCGCCGAATTTTACGTCAGAAACAGTGTGTCATATTGATGTAGCAAAAGTACGCAACAGACCCATTAATGTGCCATATTTCTGTAAGAAAACTACGTGTTGAACCCATCATACAATTTACTTCTTTTATTTGATTTGTAATTGATTTGTGATTGCGTGTAATTAAATAATTTGTTTTCTCTTCTTCTCTTCTTCTCTTTTACTTTCTTACTCTGCAGCTCCTCGCCCCCTCGCCCCCTCACCCCCTCGCCCCCTCACCCCACCGCCCTACCGCCCCTCATCTTTCATAACCCCATCACCCGTCAATCTCATCCACCTCAGCACCTCCAATACACCTCCCCCCCCCCCCACCGCTCCTCACCCTTACTCATTGGACTCAAAGATTCTGCGCTGCGCTGCTGAGTCGACTAGAGCCGGACGTCCGAGATGGGAAAAGTTCCTCTAGCGCTCAGACGGCGGAAATAAAATACTGGGTTCCCCCCTCCCCCCACTCTCCCTCCCCCCACTCTCCCCTACCCCCTCCCTCGGCCAACCCTTTTCTCAGTGTCGGTCTTTTTTTTTTTTTACTTTCCTTTCTTTTCCCTTTTTTTTTTGAAAGTGGAGTAAACATCGGGCTATTTTCGTGTTTGCTCTGCTAATGCGGTGTTTTTAGGGATGAGCTTCAATTGCAGATCCCGGCTTACTCGGCGCATCTGCCGGATTTAGCAAAAGGGATGAAAATCTATATAGTCAAATGGTATTCGAGGAACTCAAGAGTAGCTGGTCAAAGAAGCATCTGCTGGTCGTTCGAGTGTGAAGCGGGAAAATGGGACCGTTTTAACTTCTACGAATTCAAACCTTCTGTGGCTTTTCACATGTTAATTGTTTTTTTTTTTTATTTATTTATTTTTTTTTTTTAAATTTTTTTGCTTGTTGTGTCATCCACACTGAAAAAAAAAAAAAAAGATTACCTGAAGCATGACAATATGTGAACCTACGTAAGGGATAAAGCAATGGGTCTGTTGCAAACTTTTGCTACAACGATAAAAAGTTATTATTCCAATGTAAAATCGCCTGAAAAGTCCATTGGTGGCATCATTAAGTCATTAAATACAATAATAAACTCACAAGAGGCGTTAATTGAAATCCAAGATGGCGGCAAAATATCGAGGAATCTGAATGTATGCACCGTGATCATCCAAGGATTGCCAACGTTTACAACCTCATTTAAGGTAGAGGTTATGTGTTTGTTTACTGTGATGGTTGTGATCGATGTTGTGAGGTTGCTATCCTTGAATGTTCGTGGTGCATGCATACGGATTGCTCGATATTTTGCCGCCATCTTGGATTTCATTAAACGCTTCTTGTGAGTTACTATCTCATTTCGTGGCTTTCTGATGCCACATTAGACTTTTCAGGCGATTTACATTAGATTAACTCTCAATCGTTGTAACAAAAGTTTGCAACAGATTACCAGTGAAATCTGAGTGCTCTGAGCATGGATTTTCAAGTCCCTGTTGTCTTCTGACATTAAACAAACATTCACACACTGACATTAGTCTATAGTTGGCTGTAGGCTCCTGACTGGAGTATAAGCCATAAAACAGCAAAAAAAAAAAAAAAAAAAAAAAGGTAGAGGTTATGTGTTTGTTTACGTTGTGATTGGTTGTGATCGATGTTGTGAGGTTGGCTATCCTTGAATGTTCGTGGTGCATGCATACGGATTGCTCGATATTTTGCCGCCATCTTGGATTTCATTAAACGCTTCTTGTGAGTTTACTATCTCATTTCGTGGCTTTCTGATGCCACCATTAGACTTTTCAGGCGATTTTACATTAGAATAAACACTCTCAATCGTTGTAGCAAAAGTTTGCAACAGACCCATTACCAGAATGCAGTGGCGTCGCGTGCAATCTGGCAACATTGCATTTGGTCCCTTAAAACCCATGAAAAGGGTCGAAACGTTGAGGGTGAATAGTGCACTCCCTCGAATCGATATTTTGAATGGGATCAAATGAACGAAATGCTGCGTTGCCGGCTTGCACGCGACGCCACTGCCAGAATGGGGCTCTTGCCAGTGGCGTCGCGTGCCATCTGGCAACAATGAAACTGCTCCATTTAAACTCATTGAATATATATCGAATTTTCCTTAAGCACTGTGCACCCCCTGAATTCGATATTTTACATGAGTTAAAATGGATAGAATACATTGTTGCCAAATTGCACGCGACGCCGCGCCACTGGCTCCTACAAATTTTTGCTGTGAGCAAATGAATAGTCCAATATGATGTAGAAACCAGCGAAAATAAAAAAAAAAAAAACACACCGATAAAGTCTAAAATTCAGTCATGAACTCACATAACTGCTTTAACGGTAAGTTTGTAATGGCGGCTCAACGCAGGTATCATGGGAGATTCCTGTCTATTATGTCACTTTCGCTACGGAAACACAGAGATACCAATGTCTCAATTTAGATAGGAATCTCACGTGATACCTCTGCGTCTCTCCGCCATTAAGTCCGATTCCTGAGAGTGAATTTCGTGATTTTTCAGTGTGCTCATTATCATTTTTACAGGTTTTTATGCAAGAATCAACTCTTCAACCCCCCGTAGCAATAAAAGTTTGCAAGAGCCCCATTCTATAGTGTTCATACCATAGTTCTTGAAAATGTGTTGGTAATAATTCTAATTCTAAAGCCATATTCTGGTATTAACATTGGAATTTTCTGGTCAAAGTACATGACTCTCTGTCGTTAACATATCGTTGTGCTTCTGGTAATAAGAGTTGAACCAGGTATTATAACTTTCGGTATTTTTCAGTGAACGGTCTGAATTAGACGAATGATCTAGCCATTTTTTTTAACTTCTTTGGTTCAATACCGGTTTTTTGTCAAAGATTACCTTGACGGAATTTTAAATTACTAAGATTATGGTAATGGGTCTTTTTAAAGAGGTAAAGAAATAGAGAGGCTGATATACAGGGTGTATCAGAAACGCAAATGTCGTCCTTGTAACCATGTATTTTAGAGGTCAACTAATTTTAGTAATTATTTGTCAAATTTCCAATTTTTAATATGAATTGTGTGCCGTTGAAGGTGCAAGATTTCCTAAAAAGTACAGTCAAACCCAATTTCTGAATTTCTCCAGGTCCTTATTGGACTCTATATGAAAGTACCTCGGAACACAAATTTACATGACATTTGGTTCATAATGGCGGTCGTTATTCCAAAAAAACCATACATTGTTTTAAAACTTTAGGGAACTGAAGCTCAAAAGGGGGAATTTTCTAACCCGTGTTTATGGGGGGAAAAAATCTTATTTTAACCTCTAGAATATGTGGTTACAGAGACGACTTATGCTTCTGGTACATCCTGTTTGTTATAAATCCTATATCCCAAAATCAGTGGCGTCGCGTGCCATCTGGCAACAATGCAACTGCTCCATTTAAGCTCATTAAATATATCGAATTTTCCTTGTGCATTGTGCACCCCCTGAATTCGATATTTTACATGAGTTTAAATGGATAAACCACATTGTTGCCAAATTGCACGCGTCGCCACTGCCCAAAATGAGACAGCATGGGCTCGATCTGATCCTAGTCTGTTTGCTTCATATTCGTTTCACCAAAAATCAAATATGTTAATTAATCTAAAAATAATTGGTTTTAACCTCTTATATTTGTAGACTAACACTAGAACCGCGGATGGGTCATTTTGACCCACTTTTGATTTTCGACCATCCCTCACGCTCGCAATTTTCAATCTTGGAAGCTGAAATTTTATGACTTTTCCTAACTTTATAGGTCTAAGAAGGGTACCTTTTCTTTTTTTAAAAAAACCTGCAAGTTTCTTCTATATAAACACTACTACCTAGAACCGCGGATGGGTCAATTTGACCCACATTTCAGTTGATGCACATTATACCATGTTAAATTGTGTACACATAATTTTTGATTCTCAATATACATTGACCATTCAGCGTTAGCTCACGAATGCTGCTATGAGTGCGCATGTGCAAGTATAGCAGGTTGCCTACCTGGCAGATTGTTGGTTGCCTATCTGGAAGTTTGAAGGCGATTTCCTTATTTTCACAAGCTGAGAGCGTAATGAGTCGAGCTTTATAAATCAGCGTTGCCTCTTTCGAGGACTAGACTATACTCATCGTAGTTGGTACTTTGCAAATACAGATTTCGGGACAACCTGGCATATCACAAAGATTATTCTGCATCAGCGCTAGTTTTCCTGATGGGAATCTTTCCCGGGTCATTCGCTCGTAAGACGCTCGCAGCTTTGTAAAAAATGCGAGAAACCCGTTTGTGCACTAAAAAAAAGGTTACCAGAAGCATGACAAATGACGATGTGTGAACCAATGTAAGGGATGGCTCAATTACCAGAATTCTAGTGTTTACCATAGTTCTGGAAATTTAGAGAAAATTCTAGTTCTATGACCATATTCTGATACTAACACCAACAGTATTGTACAGGACATATTGTTGTTCTTCTGGTAATATTACTAGAACTTAGGAAGTATTTTTTTCAGTGTGGGAAACACGCCTCCGAGGCAAAAATTTCTTGCGTCAACTGTGAATAATTTTTTACTTTCATACAGCTCATAAGGCGAATAAAATTACGCCCTATCCCAGGAGTACCTATCTAGCTTGACTCAATTATTATTATAACTGTTTCAATTTTTCTTCTTCTTCTTTGTTTTGATATCCAAGTTTCTCGATCATAATCTATAATTCACGATTTTGTTTGCACTTTGACTTTGAAAACTTCCAACAAAACAATGAATAAATGAAAAATTGTAAGTTATCTTCAAATGATAAATGAGGGTGAGGAGATTTAATGGGTGGGGGAGGCTGAAACAGGAGAGTAGGGGTAAAATTTAGGGAGACGGCGATGAGAAGAATGATAAAGTGATAACAATCAGAAGGAATATACCAATGATATAACGCAAACAAGACATAAAATTCAACGACATTTTTCTTAGACTTTGCAACATTGCTAAGGCCTCACGAGATTCCCCCCCCCCCTTTGATATTTTAATTCAATTATGTATGACAATGAGTTAATATTTTAGAGCCTTAGAAGCTCGACGTTAGATAAAAATTAGGAATTTTATGCAGATCGGTACCACATGGGCGGATACAGCCCTCGCGAACGGGGGGGGCGAACTTGGGATTTTTGCCTCCAAGAGACCCCCTTTTCTTTTTTACTCTCTTTCTTTCCCCCTTTCAACCCCTCTTTTTCCTATTTTTTGGCCAAATGGGGGGGGGGCGATCGCCCCTTTCGACACCCCTGAATCCGCCAATGTGATACCACACATTTCATTTATCCATTCCCTTATGGACATTCACTATGGGGAGAGGGTGGGTGGGACCACCCCTTCCCTCCCCCGGAACGACTGTCAAGTGGAAAGAAATTGTGTTTCTAGGACTTCCAATGATATACTGCACCAATATCGAATAAGAATGAAATAATACAGCTCAAAAATAACGCATCAATTGCATGTGGGTCAAATTGACCCACTTAGCGGTTCTAGGTAGTGAGGTAGTTCCAGCGGTTCTAGTGCTAAGCCCGATTATACTCGTTTTTCTCCTTTAGTCCATTTCACATTGCTCCTGTATTTAGCGATTCAGAATAAACGCGATTCTGGAGGTTGACACTTACAAGATAAGGCTTCGTTCGGGCGCCTTCAAATCATCGCATATGCAATTCCAACTCCCCCGAGTACGAACAGTTAACTACCCTCCCTATATTTATGGTGGCGTTCTTTTGATCAAACCTGGTCCGTAAAGGGTTAAACGATAGTGCAAGTGTTGTACAGAGTGGCTATCTGGACACAAAATTCCAATACAACTAGGTGAGTAATTTTGCTTGTTTCTGTTTTTTTTTTTTGTTTTTTGTTTTTGTTTTTTTTTTTTCAGTTTCCTCGTCGTACAAACTATTTCAAAAGTAACAGATATGCCGATTTCTGTGTCAAGACTGGCACTCTAAAACACTGGTCCACTCTCATTTCAAACCAATTTCAAATATATTTGTCACATTTCTTGTTGTTGTTGTCGTTGCCGTTGCCGTTGCCGTTGCCGTTGCCGTCGTTGTCGTTGTCGTTGTCGTTGCCGTTGTCGTTGCCGTTGCCGTTGCCGTTGCCGTTGCCGTTGCCGTTGCCGTTGCCGTTGCCGTTGTAGTTGTCGTTGTCGTTGTCGTTGTCGTTGTCGTTGCCGTTGCCGCCGTTGCCGTTGCCGTTGCCGTTGCCGTTGCCGTTGTCGTTGCCGTTGCCGTTGCCGTTGCCGTTGTAGTTGTCGTTGTCGTTGTCGTTGTCGTTGTCGTTGCCGTTGCCGCCGTTGCCGTTGTCGTTGTCGTTGTAGTTGTCGTTGCCGTTGCCGTTGTTGTCGTTGTCGTTGTCGTTGTCGTTGTCGTTGTCGTTGTCGTTGTCGTTGTCGTTGTCGTTGTCGTTGTCGTTGTCGTTGTCGTTGTCGTTGTCGTTGTCGTTGTCGTTGTCGTTGTTGT
Source organism: Trialeurodes vaporariorum (assembly GCA_011764245.1). Lineage (NCBI taxonomy): Eukaryota > Metazoa > Arthropoda > Insecta > Hemiptera > Aleyrodidae > Trialeurodes > Trialeurodes vaporariorum. The sequence continues at coordinate 33,918,909 of VMOF01000013.1, read as the reverse complement.
TAAATTCAAAGGTTAGAAGCTATGAGACAAACAAACCGAGCTAGTGTGAAAGACGTCCATATGGCTGCCTCCGATCTGCCTCGCAATTTGGCAACAATGTACTGTCTCAATTTAAACCCATGAAAAAGATCGATCTGTTGGGTGTTCGGTGAACACCCTCACGTTCGACCTTTCACATGGCTTTAAATGGACACAATATAACGTTGCAAAATTGCACGCTACGCCACTGCTAGCTCGTTGGGTCTGTTTCAAAATCTTGCCGCAGCGTTATGAAGGGTCGTTTCCCATGTAAAGAGGTGTCTCCACCTGCGAATTTAAAAGCGCGAATAAACTGATTGAGCCAATGAGCTGCCTTGAAGTCGATAGGTCGAGTCTGATGTATCGACAACAAAGAAGCTCATTGGCTCAATCAGTTTATTAGCGCTTTTAAATTCGCAGGTGGAGACTTAAAATTGCGTGAAAATCTCTCTGATAGCATCGAAACGTCTATAAATCAGTGTTGCCAGATCGAGGGTAAAAAGCCGCATCGTCCCCATTTAAATCAATGTAAAACGTACGGTTTTGTCACCCCAATCTGGCAACACTGCTATAAATAGTCCATAGTTTGGACCACTGAGGCTATCTGCTGTTGGTCTACCTTAAAGCTTAACCTTCAAATGTGTCCCCGCAATCGCGCGACTCCTTCCAAATACACATTAAGCATCATGGCTGTATTCCCTAAAGAACTTTTCCTCAAGGAATTCTAATTTGTCCTTGCAGTAGTACATACATGATATCAAGAGCCAAGAAACTGTGTTTCTACTGTTACGTGCAATTGAATATTTACTACGTGACTTCTTGACAAATCTTACTTTCCTTAAGCTCTTAATTTAGAAGCACTTAGAAATGTATCCGTTCCGGGAATAGTAGACTCTAAGAGCTGAGCGTGTGAGAAATGGGTGTCCATTTATGAACGCACGTCGAGCATCAGATAACCCTCTGCCGCAAGACGAACCAGTGTTGCCACTTTTGGCGTAGATGAATTCAGACCATAAGAATGTATTTTAGCCTTTAATATATTTATTTTTTCTTAAGAAAGGACTATTCAAAATCAACACTATGATATGAAATATGAAAGGGTCTGTTGCGCATTTTTTTTTCTATTTTCGTGTTCTAGATGAAAGGATTTGACAGTTTTTTTATCATTTTTTTATTGCGGGATCGTAAATTAAAACGATTTGAAAGTTGCAAAAATTTTGAGCGATATGGAAAGGTTTGCCTTTGATGGCTGTTGGGTAATAGTATGTAAGACATCCGTGAACCGTTATTCAGAAGTAGTCCATTTGAGTGCCATTAGGACCATTGAAAAGTCTTGGGTTTTAAGCAAATCATTCCATGTAAGTAAAATCCGTGTAATTAGTTTATATTCTGGTATGGACTAATTAGTTTACAGTTGGCAACTGTAGCGCGGACCTATTCTATTGCGCAATAGGCAGTTTTGAGTCGTTATACAGGAATTTTCAAATTCGCTTATCGCATTGATTAGTGACCTTTACTTTATTGTTACTTTTTCTCTATTGGAGAGAGAAAGTTTTAGGAGCTTTCGTTGTTTCTATCGGTATTCTCGTGACTTTTTACCGTGGAATCATCAAGTGGTGGCTCGTGCAATTGGGCGACAATGTTTTTCCTCTATTTGATCATATTTTAAACAATCGATTCGACAGTGAAGCAACGCTTCACCAGCATTCGATTGTTTTACATTGAGTCAAATGGAGGAAAAGCACTTTTGCTAAATTGCACGAGCCGCCACTGGAATCATCCATTTCTGCCTTCACAGCAACATTGCGCATCAGCGCATCAACAGACTTGTTACAGAGGAACTCATCGCATCAGCTTCTAGCTTAACTGAGCAGAGCAATAGCTTCATTCTGCAAATTTTGACGCTTCTGAATTTGCGCCAAACAAAAAAGAAAAAAAAAAAAAAAAAAAAAAAAAAAAAAAAAAAACTGTTTATCTATACTAATCTTAAAATTTCATCACTATTGGCAAAAACTGGAAATAAGTTTTGAATTGCATTTGCAATTCATTAAATGCTAATTTAGTCCGAAATATTACCAAAGTAACAAAAAAAATATTCTAGTTTTATACGTACTTGATAATGAAACGAAAACTATTGGAAACGCCGCAAGAAATGTTGCTAAATTAGCATTTTCTAAAGTTACATTTTTGCAACGTATAGAGTATGAGATGTCAGGTTGTGGCATTTTTTTGCAACTTTAACAATAATATTTTATTCTTAGCACGAACGAATGACAAATATCGTACTCCGGGCATCGTTGGATTTTGACCATTTAAACTCACGAAGAATATTGAACTATTTGGATCACCTGCAGTACTAAATAACCTTGCATCTGACCTTTGATGTGGGTTTAAAAGGACATCATGCGACGTTGCCAGAGCCCTCATTTTTCACCTCTGGTTCGTGATGCAAATTTAGAAGCGTCCTTTGCCGGAGAGATCTATTTGCTCTTCTCAATCAAACTATATAAGCTGATCTCCTGGGCTACAGACGTGGTTCAAATCTCTCGGTAAGAATAAGGTACGAGGATTTCCGAAGCAAGTCGAGAGGTTTGATCTCATAATTTATCAAACTTGATATAAAGAGTCCATTTTGCTTTGAAGCTATCGGCTTTTGGAAAGTGGGGGATAAGTTTCAACTTCTCAACTTCGTTAGAGCGGTCTTATTTAACTTCAAAAGGTCATGAACTGCGATTCATGAGGCGTGGAAGAAGAGGGGGTGAGGAAAGATACGGATCATCTAATTTTCGTTGCGTCTATGTCAAAGATGTTTTCAGCGAGCTAAACCGAAGAGCTGTACTTTTATCTGGAGCTGCGTCAGTCCAATGAGTAACCTGCGTAAACGACGTGGAGGATTTTTAGGTTAGGGTTCGGGGATAAGTCTTCTTATCTCCCTCCATGCATTTTCACTGCATGGTGTTCAATAGTTTGTAATCAGCTGACAACCTGATTTTCAAGGAGCAAGTGTCCGTAGTCTTTAGAATTGCTTTTGTCACGTCGAGAGCCCCTTATTGTGACCGTGTGTTGCTAAAAAGAGAGAAAAAGAAAAAAAAAAAAAAAAAAAAAAAAAAAAAAAAAAAAAAAAAAAAAAAAACAAGAATGCTTAAAACAGTTAAAACCGATAGTACACATATTGCATTGAAAAAATTGAATTTTGTGCAAAGTTAATTTACCAAAATATATCGCTGATTATTTAGCAATATTTTCTACTTTAATGTCCATTTTTTTTAAAAAAGTAAAATTTTTTGCTACATTAGCAATATTTTTTGCTATAGATAAGCAATTTAAAATATGCAGTTTTTGCAATGTAAGGTGTGAGGTGTGTTCCCGGTTATTAACTTTTTTTTTTTTTTTTTTTTTTGTGCAAGTTTAACATTTTTTATGTGTGTTTACTGAGTGTTTACGCAGTGGAAGTCTTTGAAGCTATTTTGTTTGATCTTTTTTTCTTTTTGTCGACCCAGCCAGCCAAACTCTTCCCCTTTTTTTATTCTAGCTCGAGTCGTACTTTTGTCTTCGTGAAGTTTGCTTTATCACCTGCATTTGAGGTGCGTCGCCCAATTGACTCGATTCATTCATGAATGAACTTACTCATTTCATTGTTTTTTAAATTAATTGTTGTTTATAGGTCAATTTTCCCTGAGGAAACCTCTCAAGTTGTCATCTTGCCCTACCTTGAACAAAGTCTGAACAAGAAAACTTATATGATTTGATACAAAGTTAACGAAACCGCATTTGAGGATAGGTGAAGGACAAACTACTTTTCGGCCCGAGCGAAGAGCGAGCGAGCGCGAGGGGCAAAAGTAAGCATAAATTGTTACCAGTGGCGTATAGCGTGCAATTTGGCAACGCTTCGGTTCGTCCATTTAAACCCATGAAAACTATCGAACTATTGGGTGTTCGACGAACACCTTTGCATTCAACCTATAGCAGGGGTTTAAATTAACACTGTACCTACGACGTTGCCAAATTGCACGCTAAGCCACTGATTGTTACAAAAGCAAGTTATTGAAAATGACTATTACTAAAGAAAACAGTGCACGATTTGAGAAAACTCTCATCGAATGACAAACGACTCAACGCACTATCGAGTAACTCAGGCTCAAGGAAAGTATTGAAACTTTTTTTAAAGAGAGCAAGCCGAGTATTCCGGAATGCAAAAGATCAACAGATACTTAAGGCACGGTCCACAGCCCCAGGGATACAATTCTCCGGACCTCTCCCAGATCTGAGCAAAATACTCAAGAAAAAAGAACAGACAAGATGATAAGAGCTGATCTGTGTTGCCGCGGTATTGAAGTACCGGCTTTCTCAGCTCTGAATTTTCAAGTTCTCGAAGGTTCATGCAGTGTTGCGGGGGTGGCAATCTAGCGACGTTGGATTTCACCCATTGGAACTCATGCTAAATGTCGATTCAAGGGACCTAGAGCACTGTGCACTCCTTATATTGTGACCTTTTCTAATGACTTTAAATGGACATGATGCAATGTTGCCAAATTATACTCCCTGGGGTAGAAAAGACTCCTGCAAAAAGTCCAAATTTGCATAAGAAATATAATGATTTCCGACGCAAAATTCATGAGAACGCATAGGAATTGATGACTCTCCATGGGCTTCTCATGGGAACCCTATAAAACCCATGATTAACCCATGATTTCCTTTGAGCTCCTTTTATTTTCCATGGGAGCCAATGATTTTCCGTTCGTTTTCTCATGAGTTCATCAGAGAGAATTTTCATACACGGAAAAAAGTAGAATTCGTCGTAGGCTAAAATCTAGGTTCATCGGCCACAATTTGGATCAGCTTTTTGCATGGGACACACTGAAAAAAATAGATTTTTGAAATCAGTAAAATGAGGCAAAGGCTAATTTTACCAGCCATTTTTCGTAAAATTTGCAACACATATAGCAAATTTTACGTTTTGGATTGTAAATTTTGCTTAATTTTGATTAATTTTAAAATTTGGATCATAAATTTTACCAATCAGATTGTAAATTTAACAATTCAAAGCATTGCAATATATTGTATAGCTGTCACGCCAATACAGCCATGTAATATGCAAAAGTCACAATGATTTGGATCGTAAAATGTACTGTTTAGATTGAAAAATTTGCAATCCAAATAGAAAAATTACTAAAACTTAAGCAGAATTTACAATTCAAATCGTAAAATTAGCCATAAGTTTTGTGGGATTCACCGAAATTAACAAGTAATATTAGCATGTGCTTTATTTTACTGATTTTACAAAACTTAATTGCTTTTTTAGTAATTTCATTTTTTTCAGTGCACAATCAGAGTTTGTTGTTGACACAATCCGATTGTGTCCTATGTAAAAAACTGATCCTAATTGTGGCCGGTGAACCCAAATTCGTGCCTACGACACACAGTGGCGTCGCGTGCCAAGTGGCAACGTTGCAATTTGACCATTTAAAACCATGTAAAATATCGATTCGAGGGAGTGCACTGTGCACCTCCAACAGTTCGACATTTTATATGGATTTAAATGGCCAAATTGCAAAGTTGCCAGACGGCACGCGACGCCACTGACGACACATTCTACTTTTTTCAGTGTAGATTTACTAGGAAATCATAATATTTGTCATGAGGTCACCTGTGAGAGGCTGCCATTTTCGATATAATAATATGAATATGAATAGCTCTCTACACTCCTTGCAGTCTCGATGATCAGAGTCTGCTCTCAGTTCACAGGGTCTCTCTCCATAGAGTATAATGTATCCAAAATAGGGCCGAGCTCATTCTGGCAACAGTGATGGGAAGCGGGTTGCCTACGCCGCGCCTGGCCGCGTTGTGACTCTTATTGTCTTCCTAAATCTACTCGCACTAACTATTAACAATACGAATGCCTAAAACGTGGAGTTATGATTACTTTTTCTCCCTCCATTACCCACTCACAAAACTCCTTCCCCCGACCTTCGCAAGTCCTGTTTCTCCTCTTCTCTTAGAATGGAGAAAGGTTTGTTTCAGAGGCCTCCGACGGCCGAATCCTGTTATCAGAACACCGCACAGCGGCACAAAAAATTGTTGTTTAGGACATGAAAAGTTTGGTTTCTTGCTTTGAAAACGTTTTGGAATCAGTTATGTTTGCAAAAACAATGGGATTTGAGCTACTGTGAGCAGCCGGACCCATACTTAAACTCGTTTTTTTGTTAATCTCATCATTTTATTCTTCATGATCTTAAGATTTTTCTTTTTTTTTTACTGAAAGTCTATATTTTGCAGAGCTGCCGTTCTGCGTATATTTCATAATGACATTTTTCAACTAGCGAATTTTCGTGACGAAGATATTCGACAAAACCATTGCCAACCTACGCATGACAACAGTGGATGACACGAAACAGGATCGTGTTTTCCGAACTTTTTCGGTGTTTTAAGTCATCGATTGCATCAATTCGATTTTGAATTCATGTCCGGAGGTGAATTTGGAATCGAATTGATGCCATCGATGCCCCAAAAACACATCTAGAAACACAATTGAGTTTCCTCGAAGATGCAGTTAGGTTGGTATTGTTTATGATATTCGATCGCAAAAATTCGCTAAATTTTCCGATGATTTCACCGGTTTAAAACTGATTACACACTGAAAAAAAGATTTCCCGAAGCATGACGATTTGTGAACCGATGTAGGGATGATACAATTACCAGAATTCTAGTATTCCCACCATAATTCTTGAAAAGTTTGAAGCAATTCTAGTTCTATAACCATATTCTGGTTAAATCATAGAGTCTTGTTTCCGATGTGATTTAGGTCAGACTCACATTTTTTTGTTCTTTGTTTCTATGTGTTTTAACTACCGACTGGTGAAGATCTTGTAAATTTGGATTGAAACGTTTCGGTTTTTTTTTTTCTTTTTTTCGGCTTAGTTCCCATTTTCCGTATCATTTTATAGTTATTCGGCTAATTTAGTTTTCATATTCTCATATGCTGGTATTAAAATCTGAATTTTCTGTTTAAAGTACTAGACTTTCTGCGGTTCACCTATCGTTGTACTTCTGGTAATATTACTTGAATTTAGAAATTCCTTTTTTCAGGGCACATTTCAGTTTAGTGTATGAATGTACTGCACGAAAATACTCTGCTCTGTAATATTTTTTCAATCAGTGGAAACTCCGTTACTTAATTAATAAAATATCCGCAAGTTTTTTAAAGTCATCGACAACTACGCCGGTTGAGAAAAGATTGCTGATCAGAATATTTTCATGCGTTACAATCATACACTGAACTGACTTATGTAATCTTTTCTCAACCATAGAGGAATCATCGATGAATTAAAAAATGCCACTAGTTATACGCAAAATGGTGGATCTGATATTTTGATCCTTTGATCGCTGCACTATGGTCTGAGATCGGAAAAAAGTGGCCAAAAGTCTGTGAAAGAAAGTAATAAAAAATCAGCGTTTTTTGATCTTATAAGCTTAATCTAAAACTTTTTAGAGACATTTCGGTTTGAATTACTTGTTGAAAATGTTTTCAGTGATTGAAATTTATATTGGAATAGTATAAATGATAAATTAATGAGAAATTTACCGTCTGATTTTTGGCCACTTTTTGATGATCTCACACCATAGTGCGCTGCGCAAAGAATCGAGTAGATTCACTCAGCAGAGATTTCGATGACCAGTTGAATAAGGTAGAGGTCATTTTACGAAAGATGGCAGATGACAACTAGCTCATTTTCCTGCGCTGTAGGTTCATTTGCATCTCTACGCATGGAAGTTCGGGCTCAGAAACACAAATTCCCCTATACTGCACGCAGGGATCAAGCCAAACTGTCACCTGCCAACTAACGTGAAATGACAACTAACTGATAAAAGGCATCGATGACTAACTGTTGACTTCTAAGATCTTGCGCACATTATACTGCGTCTATTGTCAGAATTGGTCAGTTGGATACTTTGCTATAGCGTTATAAAGGCTTGAATCCTACCTAGAGAAATCACTTGAAAATAATACTCAGAGTATCAGAAAATTCCAAAATTCACTCACAAACTCAGTAAATGTGCGTTAAAAAAATCCGAGATCCGCAGTGGCGTCGCGTGCCAACTGGCAACGTTGCAATTTGACCATTTAAAACCATGTAAAATATCGATTCGAGGGAGTGCACTGTGCACCTCCAACAGTTCGACCTTTTATATGGATTTAAATGGCCAAATTGCAAAGTTGCCAGATGGCACGCGACGCCACTGTTCGACCGCCATATTTAATTTTTTTAATCTCCTTTTTTGAGTGTGTGAGTGGATTTTGGATTTCTCTGTACTGAGAAAACAAAAAGTAAGTGCAGCCGAATCAGCCTTTTGAAATAGCTTCGAAGAGAGCGAAAGTTCTAACTCTACTACAGAAAGTTTATGTTCGAAGCACTACTTCCGTAGAGTAAAACGGCTTTTCTTCATGCTTTTGCTCAACCGAAGTATAGTGCTTCGATACAACCACAACTTACTCCAGCGCTAGAGCGAGAACTTTAGCTCTGAAAAGCTATTATAAAGCTATTATAAAATGCTGTTTCGGCTGTACTTAAACTTTGTTTTTTCAGTGTGAGTCTCTGAACGTTACCTTCAAGTGATTTTTCATGGGTATCATAGTTCCAATATCTCTGTAGCAAAAGTTTGCAACAGACCTCTATTGTAAAATCGGAAATGAAGTTACGTTGTTTCAACAATTCCTTTTTTGCGTGTTCAAGCATAATTTACCGCATTTTATGCATCAATGTGCGATACTATAAGTTTCCTATTATGTCGAAGCTAGTACAAAGAGATGACGAAACTTATCCACTGATGCGTGACTGAAATTTTAAAATACCCCTCTTCATCCCTCCTTTCAGCTCTTATCAGTAACCTCCCTTCTCCCCTCTACCCTTGAGTTAGACGCGTCCCGACCGCGACGGTAAAAACAGGAACTATTAAAATTATCGTCGGAGCCCATACCGCGTCTGGATAACGTTGCGAGGGAAACCTTAGACGGCAGGAATTGGTCCTGTGGGAGGGAAGTAGAAGGAAAGACGAGGACTGTGGATTTTAATAAGTTGTTCTTTAAATATTTAGGTGATCCTAGTATACAAATGAAAATTTTGTTTGAAATGTCGCGATACAGTTAAAAAATGTTAATGCTTTTTAAACATGATATGATCAATGATGCTCAGCATAGCCGTAGCCAGGATATTGTCTTTCTCCCTCTTAGCCCATTTAAATGCATGTGTTAGAAAAGGACAGAAAGAGGGGCTGAAGTCACGTGACAGCCCCTATATCCATCCTTTTCTAACACTTGCGTTTAAATGGGCTAAGAGGGAGAAAGACAATATCCTGGCTACGGCCATGATGCTCAGCATTTGATGGTATTTTAGCGTCCAGTTTTCATTCAGTTCTTCGGTTGAGGAGATTTTGTCCATTTTTTTTTTTTTTTTTTTTTTTTTTCCCCCAAAGTAATTTTGTCTCTTTTGAATATTAAAGTTAATCAAACATACTGAGGTTCATCCCTGGTAAAGATGGTCCTTGAAAATCTTTGGCCAAATCTCCATGCAATAAGGATATCCATGAAGTCATGTGGATCCTCATTTAACTGCACGGGAATCCTTACAAATTCTGGTGGATTTCCATTCATTTTCACGGAAATCCTTATGATTTCATGAAAATCCTCATTGCATGGAGAGATTTGGGCAAGGATTTTTAAGGACCATTTTTACAAGGGATTGAACTGATTGAAGGGAAACAAATTTTTCATTAAAAAAAAAAAAAAAAAAAAAAAAAAAGGATATAAATATTTATACCTATAATACTCCTGGATAACTTTACCATTCTTCTTACGAAAGAAGAATCAGAAAAAAGCACCCAAGAGTTTGATCGCTTTGGCTCTTATGTCTAAATTGAGCTTTAAAACACTTAACCAAAAGTCATCTCTCCGTGAAAGTGTACCTTTTTCCGCAAACTAAAAACCACGCTGTGCCACGCTCTGCAGCAACACTCTCTGAGTGGTAAACATTTGTAAAACATAAATTAAGAGCATTTAAGCTTGAGACCTGACAGTTTTACGCAAAATGAGGCGGGTCTACCTACCTGCTATACCGTTAGACCGCGCGCTGCAGTCTTCATCTTTAAAACCTCGCCTCCTAGGAATGCGGGAGGGCATTGAGACAGGGGTAGTTCGGTAAGAATAAGGGTGAGAGGAGCGCGAGGAAGGAGCGGGGTGGAAAGGAGGAGGGAGGGAACGGGGAGCAAAGTTTTTTCGAAGCCACCGTGAAGCGCAACTTAATCCCGGAGTCTTCCCGCGTCCATGAACGTCGCCTCCGAGAAATTTTTAATCGTCGAATTCGTGAAGAACGAAAAATCATCGTCGAGGATCGCAACGTTGCCTGGTTGAATAGCTGATATCTTAAAATTCATAAGACTTTGCACAAAAATGGCGCCAAATACAAAATACTTGTCAAGATTCCTCTAAAAATTATTAATGCCACGGCTCAAGACAATAAAGTTCGTATTGGTATTTTCTCATTATTTAGAAATTAAGAAGTATTAAAAGTACTCTACACCAGAGTTGGGCAAATGAGGGTGGTATAATCGATTACACGATTACCAAGTAATCGAATTCGTGAGGAACGAAAAATCATCGTCGAGGATCGCAACGTTGCCTGGTTGAATAGCTGATATCTTAAAATTCATAAGACTTTGCACAAAAATGGCGCCAAATACAAAATACTTGTCAAAATTCCTCTAAAAATTATTAATGCCACGGCTCAAGACAATAAAGTTCGTATTGGTGTTTTCTCATTATTTAGGAATTAAAAAGTATTAAAAGTACTCCACACCAGAGTTGGGCAAATGAGGGTGGTATAATCGATTACACGATTACCAAGTAATCGCAATCGTTGTTTTTTCGGAGAGTGATTTTACGGGAATCAGCGGGCCGATCATTTACTTTATCGTGAAACCGATCGTTAAAACTGTCTACGAGTGATGCTATTGGTCGAAAATTGTAAAACTTGGCTGTTGCTATAGTAACCATCGTTAAGACTCTCGTTTTATAAAGGCTCTTCAATCATGAGTAACCTTTAAAAAACGGACACTGTTACGATGGTCACCATAGCAACGCCTACGTTTTACAATATTTGACCAATATCATCACTCATACACAGTATTAACGATAGGTTTAACGATGAAGTAAATGATCGGCCCGCAGGCCTGATTTTTTACAATCCACCCATCATATTAGTTGCAGAAGAACTAGATCTAATCGAAAAGACCCTAGAGTTTACTATTTATCGGCAAAGAATACATTTAATTACTGTCCAAAAGTTTGAAAATTACCGATTAACCAGTAATCGTGTAATCGATTACACTCCTACTTGCCCAACTCTGCAGTCCACAGTGACAAAAAAAAAAAAAAAGAATTGGTTCGCCCGTTTCGCCCGTTTGATTATTAGAGAAAATTTGCGCGATGAAATTACTTGATTATACTACCCAAGATACAAATTGGCACTCGGTACCATACGGTATAAATTAGTACTGGGCGGTACCAACTCAAAGTAGGTAGTACGGTACACCCAATTCTATCGGTACCCAATTTAACCCTTCAAGGATCAGGTTAGCTCAAAAAAACGCCACTCTTTCGTTTATTTTGTGAATGTAGTTAACTGTTCGTACTCGGGGGAGCTAGAATTGCCTATACGTTGGTTTGAAGGCGCCCGACAAGACCTGATCTTATTAGTGTTTTATCAATAATCGCTTTTTATCCGGAATGAAGACTGAAAAATAATAGCGCAACGAGAGTTTCTTCATCTCTCTCTTTCCTCCTTTGAAAAACGTACTTATACATTCAAATGGGGAATGAGAGAGATGGAAGAGATCCTGGTTGCGCCAGTGCGGAAAAAAAAATATGGAATAGACTTGAGATGAAAAACGAGAGTACTTGGGCGTGGCCCATATGAGGATAATTGGTATCGGTTACCAATTATTATTGGTTGAAGTACCTATATTTTTGGATGAGTATGACTAATTAATTTGATTGCGAAAATTTCACAAATAATTAATTCTTTTTTTTTCAGTGTTTTCCACAATAAGTGGGTATGTTTAAAACTTCGTGAGTCTGTTGCGAACTTTTACTGCACAGCGTTATGGAGGATTTACTCAGGAGTGGAACCGCGTGAAAATCACATTGGACACGTCGATTAAATTCTCACAAACTCAATAAATGCGTTTAACGCGAAATTCTGAGAATTCTGGTTGAATGAGTGGGTCACAATAGATGAATCCCGTTTAATTGTAACTTTCTCTGAACCGAATCACTTTTCTCAGTATAGAAAGTTGCAATTGCAGGACGGGACTCCTCATTGTGACCAGTGGCGGCTCGTGCAATCTGGCAACCGTGCACTTTTACCATTTAAACGTATGCAAAAAGATCGATACTAGGTGAGGCGCTAAGCCTCACCAAGTAATCGATTATTTTACACAGTTTTAAATGGAGGAAATCCATTGTTGCCACATTGCACGAGCCGCTGCTGATTGTGACCAGCTCATTCAACCATCATATGTGACCCGATCTGTGAAAAGGGACCTTATCTTCCGGATTCTGAAAACTGAGCCATTAGGACCACTGCATAGAGGACATTCAGACGAGCATTTCGACATAAAGTTGACCCCAAAAGCTCAAAAATTGACCGAGTTATGGCAGCTGACAGAAAAGGGACCTTAACTTCCCCGTGTTAAATTGCATAAGGAAGTCAAGGCCCCTTTTCTGAATTTTGACATGCTCTCAAACAAGTACCCGTAGCGCGTTCTGTGGTCACTAAAATGAACTAATTCTCATTGCTAGTTACTTTTAGTCCGTCAAAACAGCGTTTTCGAATATTTGACTTTTTTCACTTAAAATCGCTCTCCTGAAAAATTTTGTTCCGGAAGATAAGGTCCCTTTTCACAGATCGGGTCACATATTTGATCAGAATACGGTCTATTTCTCAGCTGAATGGAAAGTCTCAATTCTAGTACGCATCCTTATCAAAACACTTTAAAAAAAAAAAAAAAAAAAAAAAAAAAATGATTTTGAATCATTAACATACCCTTCGTTCGATATGCCCTTGTCAAAAAACTCCTTCATTTTGGATTTGTTTTCTTTTTTCTCCTCCATGCATCAGGAAATGTGAGGCGGCGGCTCCCTGTCACCTCACTTAACTCACCTGACGATTCGTCACTGTGACAAAAACGCATCATCTAATTCGTACAATGGCCTTTAAAAGAAAGTTCCCTCTTCGAAATTTTAACTCTTGTAAACATGGGCGGAGCCAGCAATTAGGCAACTGTGGATTCTTCCCATTTAGATGTATGAGAAACAATCGATTATAAATTCGGCCATTGCCTCCTCAAGAATCGATTGTTTCTCATACATTCAAATGGATAGAATCCACAGTTGCCAAATTGCTGGCTCCACCCATGCAATTATAAATCTCGGCAACCATTCAACAATTTTGTAGTCTTAAAGTGTTCAAAGTCTAAGCAGAGTGTCTCTTTTAAAATACGTCATGTTTAATCACGTGTTCTATTGAAAAAAAAAACGGGAAAAAATTATCTATAAGAATTTCGACCTGATCACTTTCTTTTGAAAGTCATAGTACATCGCAGTCCAATCGAAAAGAAATGAAATGCGAAGGAAAGTCCAAAACAGTGTTGCCGGATTTCCTGTTTAAATTCGTCTATGTGAATGATATTCATATATAGGAGCTGGTACGGCCTAAAGTCATATACTTGGCAACACTTGACTGAATCGACGCGACGTCGTAATTAAAAAAGAAAAAGAAAAGAAAACTTAATAGCCTTGCTATTTTCATAAGTATTTCATTAACTTAAATCGCATAATTTATGGTGGCGTGAACAGGCTGTCAGCTCTCTTTTAATTTTTCCAGTTTCCCCACCCTCCTTTCCTTTTTTTTGTGTTTAACCTTTAACCCTCGCCCCCGACTCGGAGAGTGATAATCATACAAACAGTCTTTTCAATTTTCTCGCTGATCCCCACCCCCCCCCTGCTCCGGAACGGGAAGAGGACCAGTCTGGAAGCGTTTAAACTGGTGATTTATGGTTGTTCCGGTTTCGTATAAACGGTTTTGGTGTTACATTTTTAGGTAGGTGGAAACGCTACGAGATAGGAGCGAAATAATAGAAAAAGCAGTGGCGTAGCGTACAATATGACAACATTGTATTTAGTCCATTTAAATTCATAAAAAATATCGTACTATTGGATGATCGGTGAACTTTGCATTCAATATTTTACGTGGGTTTAAATGGGCACTGTACAAAGTTGCCAAATTGCACGCAACGCCACTGAAAAAAAAAAAAAAAAAATTGTTTAAAGGTGCCATGCTATGACCATTCTACACAAGACCTATATAAATCAACGATGTTCATCAGTTGGTGGATCCAGAGATTTTTTCGGGGGGGGGGGGGGGGGGCACGCCTATAAAATTTGAAATTTGAAGCGCCGCAGAAAGCAATTTCGAGCCATTTTATGATGGAAAAATGATACATTTGAGGCTTATGAGGCGGAGCACGTGTCTCCGTGGCAATCTTCGGATCCGTCACTGACCATATCGGCGTTGCACGGTGGCGTGGCTCTTATTGTCATCAAGTCGAATATTCTCCTCTCGGCAATAAGGCATTTCTATCGTCACTAAAGATAAAATGGTAGTCTCAATCCTGCAAAAATGCAAAGAGTCGGCGAACGTAAAATATTAAATTTGATGACCTAAATATACCTTCGATTAGTGTTTTGACCGTGGAAATACCAAAATTTTCTCAGTAGGGGGAGGGGGGAGGGTGGGACAAAACCCTCCCCCACCCTATCCCTCACCTCCTCATATGGGCCGGTTTCAAAGTTGGTTTCCCGGTCCAAGTTTTAGGGCCAGTCCGCCTCAGGCAAAAGTTTGCAAGAGCCCCACAATTTCGAGTTGCATCATGATTGAAATGGACCTGTTGCAAACTTTTGCTACAGGCTTATTAACAGTTGATAATGGGGTAATACCCTGTAAAAATAACGATCAGCGCACTAAAAAATCACGAAATCCACTCCTAAACTCACAAAATGCTTTTAAATGCGAGACCGTAATGGCGCCCGAGGCCGCGGTTTTCTTATGGCAATTGTATGCTTCTTCTTCTTCTTACGTGGTGTTGCGAGAACACCTCGTGTAGATGGCGCTGATTGAAGATAGGGAGCCCCAATGAAAACCGCGGCCACGGCCACCATTACGGTCTCGCGTTTAGAAGCATTTTGTGAGTTTAGGAGCGGATTTCATGATTTTTTAGTGCGCTAATTGTTATTTTTACTGGGGATTACCCCAAAATCAACTGTTAATAATCCTATAGCAAAAGTTTGCAACAGCTCCATTGACAGCTCCATCGACGGTTAACTCATACGTCTAACGATCTTCGTTAACGCACGTCTGAATGTCTATCAAATTTTGGAAAGTTACGGAAAATTTAACAAATATGTTACCTACTTGCTTTATCTGTTCGAACTCATACCATATCAGGAAAGTATTCTATTCGCTCTTTTGAAATTGAAAAGTTTGTGTTTTCCAGTTACGCGTTCTGAAGCAAAGAGTTTCTGTAACAAATAAACTGTGGATAATGATCTTTTTAGGCTTTGCTTTATGCTCCAGTATACAAATACTACACTCTTATTTTTTTTTTCTATTTACCCTCTGAATACTTAAACGTAACGCATATCAAGTATCACAAAGTCCAATTTATTATCAACAAGCGCACAGTTTTCAGCAACATCAATAGGTTCTCCATCTCCAAAACATTATGCTCATTGCTAATCAAGCCGAGCAGGGATTTTTCCACGTTTGGAAAAAAAAAGAGAAAAAAAAATGCATTCATGAAAGGAGTGACGAAACTTTTTTATGAATGAAAAATACAGTGAGCGAGAAGTCTGGCGCGCTCACTATTTATACAATTCCCAACGTCAAAATGATAAGAATGGAAAAATAAAAAATAAACAAAACTGAAAAAAAAGACACAAAAGAAACCGGGCTAGCTCGAAAAAACAAGAAGGTAAAGTGAGAAGAGGAGGAAGAGGAGAAAGAAGAAAAACGGGTTTTATTTCGTCTTTAAACGTTCATTCATTCAAACGTTCCACAAACTTGTTTGTTTGCAAGGTTTTTTCAATGCTCGCAGACTCGTCCGTTTATAAAAAAAAACTGCGCAAGGTTTTTGAGATTCGGGGAACGCGAGAGCTCCACGCGCTGCTCTGTTAAAATTGGAGTTAAAGCTGCTTTGAAAAAAGCGGGAGGTATCCTGAGGAAGGAATAAATAGAAACGAGAGAAAGAAAGAGAATGCAGATGGCAGGGAAATACTATAGTGGATCCAAGAAATTGTGTTTCTCTCTCTTTCTCTATAAGAACGCATGTGTTAGAGAGGGAAAGAAGAGAGGGTGAAAATCACGTGACTGTCCATGATCTGTCCTTTTCTAACTCACGCATTCTAATAGAAAAAGAGAGAAAAGAATAAATTCCTAGATCCGCGAGAGCATGCAGAGGCATGTACAGGAAGGAGGAAGGTACTAACGGATCCAAGAAACTGACTTTCTCTCTCTTTTCCCATTAGAACGCATATGATAGAAAGGGAAAGAAGAGAAGGCGAAAATCACGTGACTGCGATGTCTATGAGCTGTCCTTTTCTAACTCACGCATTTTAGTAGAAAAAGAGAGAGAAGAATAAATTCCTAGATACGCCAGTGATATGCATGGAGCAAGGAAAGGAAGAAAGAACGGATCGGGATTGAGAGGGATCACTGGCGCAACCAGGATATCTTCCATCTCTCTCATTTCCCATTTGAATGTATGAGTAGGAAAAGGACAGAAGGAGGGGATTTTATCCCCTTGTCCATCCTTGTCTAACATACGTTTCTTAATGGAGAAAAGAGAGAGATGAAGAAACTCTCGGTGCGCTACTGAGAGGGATTATTGAGGCCAGGGAAGGTTATAAAGAAGGAATCGGTAGTGCAGTTTATTAGCAGTAAAGATTTCATGTATTTGAATCAATGTATAACAATTGAGGCCATTTCCGGAAAAAGCGCCCATAAAACATAGGGTAAGCTCTTTATACGAAAGTCTCTATTCCATCACAATGTTGACTCCTCAGAGATAGCTCACCCGTTTTTTTATGGGCCCTTATTCCGAAAATGGCCTAAATTGATCTTGAGCTAGATGATTTACTATCGAATCGATTATTCCACATATAGAATCATGTGGTTAAACAGCATTTTTTGCAAAAAACACACCGGTAGTGGGACTGGTTCATTCTTATTGAAATGGGGTGTATGTGCATCATGCAGTGTGGACTGTGCACGATGCACGGACCGTGTAAGCTTTGGTATTTTTAAGTCAGTAAATGAAAAGTATACTTGATGAGCTAAAAATAATAACGCTTTTCGGTCCGTCTCAACATTTAACTCATTAACTGTTCCGGAGATGCAATTTCGAACCAAAATACGTCATGTTTTAAATGGAAATTTTGCATTGTGATGTCTAACAACCAGCATGAAATTTTTGACAATCATTACGATTTCATCTGCGAAACAGTAATGCTGCTTAGAAACAAAAAACCAGTCCAATTTGTTTTGAGCTCAACGAAATACTGTCATATTTTCATTAAAAACATGGAAATTAAAAACCATGCAGATGCCCTCGGTATGGCTTTGAGAGGGGGAGACGGTTCGTGGTCCGAAAATGGTCAAAAAGGGGTTCGGGGTTGAAAAGGGGTCTCTGGGTCAAAATTTGATGAAATTCCTCTAAAAATTCGACAAAAATAAATAAACTGGGCAGAGTTGGGTGTCAATGAGGGGGGGGGGGTCCAGACCCCCAGAAATCTCCCCTTGAAAATGCCATTACAGCATGCCCCATTAAGGTAACAGGATATTTCTGAAACTTAAAGCCAAAATTTTTCCAATCACCGCTTTGACTCAAAAAACATGATACTAATTGGCCAATTTGCATCCACTCACTCCTCACGGAAACAGTCTATTGAAACAGCGAGCGTATCTCATGAAAACAATCTTTCATCAAAAATAAAAGCAGAAGAAAATTGTTTTCCGGGGGTGAAATACGAAACCGAGAGCTCGAGGGTAACAATTATTTAAATCCGGCCTCTAATATCAATATTCTTGTGCCCGCTCTTCTCCTGACACGAAAAAAATACGCATAAATAAGCACTTTAACTGCGTGATAAAGTTTCATTAAGTGAGGGGGGCCAATGCTCGCGGTTCCTTAGCACGTATGCAACCAACAACGCACCCCAGCCTCAATTTCAGCGGACGAGGAAGGAGTTATGATTGCACTCTGCATTTGGTCGAGGCACCGCTTCGCTTGCTTAACTGCATTGTTGCCAAAAAGTATGACTAGGCAGCAGTGTTGCCTGATTGGGGTGAAAAAGCCGTACGCTTGACATTGATTTAAATGGGGACGATACGGCTTTTTACCCTCGATATGGACACACTGGCCGTACTATGACTTGCAAAAGAAACAGAGCTCCCGTTTTGTGTATAATTAAGGGTATTTCTCAATCCACCGATGATTCTCACCGGTTGAAAAAGATCACACAGTTCAGTTCAAGTGTATGACTGCAATGCACGAAAAAAGTCGTATCTGTAATCTTTCCTCAACCGGTAGAGTCGTCGATGACTTTAAAAAAATTGTAGATATTTTAATAATTTAATGTCGATTGCACCGATTGAGAAAAAGATTACAGCTATCAGGGTATTTCCATGCAGTACAGTCACACACTGAACTGAACTGTGTAATCTTTTTTCAACTGGTGGAATCATCGGTGAATTGAAAAATACCATTAACTGTACGTAGCTCAGAAAATAAAGTACGTTTATAAGTCGAAATTTTAATTCTTATTGTTAAATCCCTCGTTTTCAATTGAATGTTTCTAAGGTACAGAAATTTTCATATTACATAATGAAAATGTATAGAAATTAATTTTGAGAAATGGCGTCTCGTGCTATTTAGCAACCATGTTTTTAGCCATTCGAATCAATGCAAAGGTATCGATTTTACCGTGATTCAGCAAATCTCCTGAAGATCGATTATTTCATATAGGTTTAAACGGAGAGAATCCGTTGTTGCCAAAAATTGCACGTGGCACCATTGAAAATGAACGCTTTAAAATCAAAAGGTCAAGGGTCAAATTCGCAAGAAAGTTTTTTTTTTTTTTTATTTGGAGGATTGAAAAATGATCAAATTCATCAAAAATAATCGGTATGAGCTCTGCCTACACTTCTGAAACGAGGTCTAACGATCGATTCCGCGGAATTACAAGTTTGTGATCAACCCGCAGTTCATTCCGGTAGCTATTGAATTGGGCAAACATATTCCTTTCGGTACAAATTCCCCGAATTCGGTGATCTCCTCCCCCCCCCCAGCCCTCCACGATCTTGAGCGCGCCTGGATCTTGTTTACATGACGGAATCAAATGTGAGTTGTTATAGGCGGAATACCACAGTGAAGAACCAACAAATCGGGGAGACATCGGTATATTATGTAGATCGCCTACCGGACTGACCAATTGTCAAATATGTATAGAGAATAGAGATGCTACCATAGCTACAATAAACACAAAGGTTACAGTCGGAGGTTCTCTTTACTTTCGCGGATTCAACAAAACAACAGTCAACACTTCAGCAGCTCTCTAATTTAACCTGAATTTAGAATGATGAACGTTTTCCTCTTAACTTTGAACCGACATACATAGGGTGTCCATAAAGTACCCGGACTCTGCCTGTCATTTGAAAACTAAGCTAGCTACAGGAGCCGATTTTGGATTCATTGAAAATAAAAAGTAAAAAGCAATCGATTTAAATCAATAACGAAGACCAACTTATTTAAAAATTGACCAAGTCATATGTCAGTTAGAAAATAGGGTGTTAGACAAGACATCTGCCTATGGGTTTTTTTTACAAAAAATTATTTTTACAAATATAAACAAACTTCAATTAATCCTCCTTTCAGCTGTCTTCTGAGCTTTATTCAAGATCCTCTTTATCTCAAAGTATTTACCTTCAAATCTGATTCACTTTTCCATACGATCTTTCCATTTTTGTAGAATCTTCTTCTAGAATTCTTCTAAGGAGATGGTTTTGAAGAATTTCTGGACTCTGTGGGCCGATCTTTGAAATCATCAGATAAGGCTGGTAGACTAGATGCGAATGAAGGGCTGCTATTAGTTAGTCCCTTCAAACCGTTTATCAAAACGAAGAGCCCTTTAAGCAACTATCCCTCAGCTACATTCGATAAGCTATCGGTGTGTTTCAAGCAGCCGATAATTTATCGAATGTAGCAGAGGGATACTTGGTTAAAGGGCTCTTCTTTTTGATAAACACTTTAAAGAGACCAATAGCAGCCCTTCATTCGTCTAGTCTACCAGCCTTATCTAACAATTTCGAAAATCGGCCCACATGGTCTCGATTGCGTTCTTTGATTAAAATCGCTTGCCAAGGCGACCTTTCTCCAGTTCAGCAGGCCGATCCTTGAAATTCACGACTTTTGGGTAGACTGGAAAAGAATGGAAAACGGTGATTGGTGGAGACGAGTCACGTGGTTGCCAAGTCTAATCAAAATAGGAAATTTATCTAAGTGGTTATCGGGTACTCCAAGACTGCCCGATAACCAATTAAGTAGATAAATTCTGTAGTTTGATAAGACTTGGCAACCACGTGACTTGTCTCCACCAATCGTCGATTTCCATTTTTATCCAGTCCACCCAAAAGTTGTGAATTTCAAGGATCGGCCTGCTAGAATAAACAACCAGAAACCGCAAGGAGCTGAATCGGGGCTACGCGGTGTATGCCTAATGTCGTGTTCAATGTGTCAAGTGTGGATTTTATTGAAAAAAGAGCATCGGGCAAGTTTCATGGGCTTATATTAAAGAGGAACAAAAGCTGCAACACAAAAAACCGCATCGGTTGTCTTACACCCTATTTTCAAAATGCCATAACTTGGTTAATTTTCCTTCAAATAAGTTGACCCTGGTCTCAATCGATTGCTTTTAAGTTTTTCTTTCCAATGAAATTCAAGATCAGCTGTGTAACTAGCTTATTTTTCAAATTGGAGACGCATTCCTGGTACTTTTGAGACACCCTTTGTATTCAAAGCCTCGAAGTAAACGTTCCTTGGGTGGATACAAGAATTTGTCCTAAAAGCGTCCTGGAATAGTTATCCTAGAGCAATACTTTTCGATGTTAGAACGGAGCTTAAGAACGTTGAATATACGAGAGGATGGTAAATCCCAATGTAGAAAGCATGCGATTCAGAAACTAAAACAATTACAAAAGAGTATGATACTCATGCTCTAAAAACAGCCCTAATTGCCACCACCCTCCGGTTAAACGACGCTTAAGATAACACAATATAATCGTGTAATCGATCACTGAGAGAAATCACTTCTTTAAAAACAAGGAAACACGTATACTTGTGACAGTTTTTCTTGCACGAAGTAAAGTTTTTGTTGCATGAAAGAGAATCGCTGTCACAACAAGGAATTGTTTACTTTGTATCAGCAGACATTTTCCTTGGGTTAAAGGAATTCCCCCTTAGTCAATATTTCACTGTGCAGTTTCTTTAACACATAACGAAATACACCTTGGATTAAAAAAAATAATTCTCTCTTAGTGATTACATCCCCCAATTCCCTAACTCTGGAAAAAATGCTGTGGAGCAAGGTTTCAGCCAACTTTGATTTCTTTGAAACAAATATTATAGCCTATTTGCAAGCTGGCAACGCCATTGTGGCAGGAATAAAGCTACATACTGCCCGTATTTTAGCAGCGAAGACTTTAATAGCTTTGACCCGAGAGACTGGGGGATTGGGCCAATTTAGATATTCGAAATGTGGAAAATACACGCCCCTCTTCATTCTCTCTCTTAACAGTGGCGTATGTAGGAGTTTTTCTTTCTCTCTCTCTCTTTGTTTGAATAATAGTATGAGTTGAAAAAGGACAAAGCTAGGTAAGGCATGAAGTCACGTGATAAAATGATATCTGATATCTATGATCACTATTCTTTTCTAATACATGTGTTCAAATGGACGAGGAGATAGGTATAGAAACAAATTCTTGGCCACGCCACTGTCTCTCACAATAATAATGGGTCTGTTGCAAACTTTTGCTACAACGATGAAGAGTGTGTAATCTAATGTAAAATCGCCTGAAAAGTCCATTGATGGTATCAGAAAGTCATAAAATGCAATTATAAAGTAACAAGAGGCATTTAATAGAATCTAAGATGGTGGATTAATATCGAGCAATTTGTATGCATGCATCACGATCATCCAAGGATAGCCAACCTCACACAGTATCAATCACAACCAATCACAACGTAAACAAACGCATAACCTCTACCTCCAGTGAGGTTGTCAAACGCATTTTTCACACGCGTGCTATAACACCACATGAAATGGCGGGGAGAAAAAATTAACATTTTAAACAATTTTTTTTTTTTTTTAACTTTGATTGGATTTTTCAAAAAGCAAAAGACAAAATATTAGTAAAAATAATGAAATTGGGGTAGAATTGAATACGGAGGCAAATTTCCTCCCCGCCATGACTTCCATTATTAAATGCATTGGAATAAGTGCTGGTAGTCTTTTGAAAAATATTTGAGTCTGTTTTTAAGTTTTCTTAGATAATGTGACACTGCGGTGATACAATTTAAAATAAATTAATGTATACAATACAATGTATAATATAGGGCATTTTACATCATGTGACACCGGTGCGTGTCACACTATGCAGCGAAGGGTTGATTAGAAAAGGATAGAAGGCTAGGTCATCGTGGGATTTCGAGCCCTTCTCGCTCTATCATTTTCTCACACGTGTTAAAATGGGAAGAGAGAGAAAGTATAACAAATTCCTGTATCCACCTATACACAGTCTAGCCATAAGTTCTGACAATCGCTATTTTGCCGATAGCAGCCAAACGACTGAAAATAAGTATACAACACTATATATATATATATATATATATATATATTCTGAAACTAGATAAAAAATGCTACAAAACTATGCTATTATCATTTGCCGCAAGCCCCTGTATCTCCCGCAATAAGCACTGATATATGTCAAGGTCGGGTTGCTGTTGGGCGCGTAGAAATTACTAGCTATGCCTGGTTGAAAATGAAGTTTTGGGCATCAAATTTTCGGGAAGAAATAAAAAAAACTTACGATTTTGTAGCATTTTTTGTTCAGTTTCAGAATATATGTAGTGTTATGTACTTATTCTTAGTCGTTTGGCTGCTATCGGCAAAATAGCGCATAATAGAACTCATGGCAGTCGAGTGTTATCAGTGCGCGCCCACCGGTAGTCCGACGTTGACAGATATCGCTACCTGTTGCGCAAAGCACATGTGCTTACGTCACATGATAGCAGCATGATTTTGTAGCATTTTTTGTTTAGTTTCAGAATATATATAGTGTTGTATACTTATATTTTCAGTCGTTTGGCTGCTATCGGCAAAATAGCGATTGTCAGAACTTATGGCTAGACCAGAGACAATTATATATATAAAGCTGTCGTCCCTCCTAAATGTTTTTTCTATTTCCCGAAAATTGGCCGAAGCGATTTCCCTCAAATTTGACACGATGATTCCTTAGGGTATTTAGAAAAAATCTGTCCGAACAGTTTTTGAAAAAGTCGTCTGTGAGCGCCGCAAAATGAATTTTAAAATAAGAGTGAAAACTCATTTTCGCACGACGCACGGACAGCGAGGTGACGAGATGCTCCGCAGCTCCGCGCCACACAGTGTGTCCGCCTGTGGAAAAAACCCCCCAACTTGACATTCGCCCTTTTAAGGAAACAAATACATGAAAATACTCCTCAGAGTACGTGGAATGTCACTCTGAAACTGTTTTTTAAAAAAAAATTTTTTAGGCCAAAAAAGGGGCTCTTAAAATTTCTCATTATGAAAGGTTTAAAAAAAGAGCGTTTTCAACTGTCAACTCTACGAAAAATTTAAAGTGTGTAGAAGGAATCCTTTTTTAACAGAATTTTCAGTGATTAAACTACGTACTCTGAGCTATCTTTTGATGCCTAGTTTTTTCAAAATAACGAAGGACACCTATTTTACATAACTTTAAAAGCGAGAGGTCTAAATGTCAAAATTTTGAGTTTCCCTGAGACTTTTGGAAGTTAGCTCCGCTTGCCTCCGGTTCGAAACTTCAATTAAATGGAAGCTCATACTATGTAGAACATCGCCTGAAAAAATCTCTTGCACATATTTGCACCTTTTTGAGATACACGCATTTTAAGTTGAAAAGTGAGCGCATGAAAACGCATGAAACTGACTCCGGCCGCGGCTGGGCCGAGCGGTATTTTACCCAAAAAGTTGGCAGAGACGGTTTTTACCGTCTGAATGACTTGAAATTTGGAATCCGGGGATATTTCTTAGCGCTGAATTCAAAATTTTCACCCGTTTTTCAAAATTCGGAAATCCAAGATGGCTGCAGACAATTTTTTCCACTACTTGGTCGGTGGCCATCTTGAATTTTAGAATTTTAAAAAACTGATGCAAAATTGGAATTCAACGTTCACAAATACCCCCAGACACCAAATTTCAAGTCTTTTGGACAGTGTTGCCATATAGAACTCGACTAAATGAAAATTGACCCCCCCTCCCTCCACCCTTGAAAGCGACTTACAACAATACCATTCACCTGATAGGTGTATTACTATGAGAAATGCGATTCCTGAAAGTTTCAACGTTTAATTCGCTCTCCTGAAAAAGTTACGGGGTTTTTTCCAAAATAAGCGTAAAACGCAACACCGTGCGCCAGCGCCTGAGCTGGATTCTCTGATCTGCCCCTCCCCTCCACTCTACGCTCGGCAGAGTCTCACCTTATCAGTTGACGAGTCAGTGCAGCGAGAGCGGTGGAGGGGGGAGGTTCGTTCGTCGCTCATCTCTTGCGCACTGATTACTTCGTTCTTTCTCCAAAATTTTTCTGTCGCTCGCCTCGCCCGCACCCGCAACCTTCTCTCTCACTCCTTACGGACGCTCATCTCTCTCGACTAACGCACTCCCATTCTTCGTATTAACCATTCGTTTGCCTTTCTTCTTCTTTCCTCTCTTTTCATTTTATTCTTTAAATTTTTATCATTTCGACTTAAATCACTCGGGATCGTTGAATAACGTCCCTAATATTTTGCAGTATGCTCTTGATTTAATTTTTTTTTTTATTTTATTATTATTATTTTTTTTTTTTAAGAAAACATTCTTAGCGCATTGTGCATTTATTTTTTCCGTGAATTGTCACCGTTATATGTAACCTTTAAGCACTCGCTTCTCTTTTATAATTCCTCTTCGATTTTCAACGCTTTTATTTTGGTATCCTCCGCGTCTTATTAGTTCTTTTTACGCATTGCCCGGCAATATCTTTTTTTTTTATTTATTTATTTAATACAAGAAAGTGCAAGCGCTTTGCGCTCACATTCTTACATTTTCATCTCTTTAATTCTCAGCACCAATACTCCGTTTCATTTTATCATTTTTTACCAACTACGAACTAGCCCGTAACCCTAGAATGCTGGCCGTGGAGGGCGCCCGTAGGGTGCATGGAACGGCTAGTGTATATATAAAGCTAACGTCCCTCCAAAATGTTTTTTCTATTTCCCGAAAATTGGCCGAAGCGATTTCCCTCATATTTGGCACGATGATTCCTTAGGGTATTTCGAGGAGATCTGTGGAACAGTTTTCGAAAAAATCGTCTGTGAGCGCCGGAAATTGAATTTTAAAATAAGAGGGGGAGAGCTCATTCTCGCACGACGCTCGACGCACTATGTGTCAGTATGCACATTTAACTACCATAAGTCTAGATTGACCTAAAATGTAGCGGAAGGTGTCGTCGCAGGGGTTCTTTGGGCCGCTGATCACGAATTTATAGTCCGTTTCTCAAACTTTTCAAATCTAAGATGGCGGCTATATAGTGAGCAACTAATTTTGACCATAAAGCAGGTGGAAGGTGTGGTTTACGGGGTAAGGGGGGTTTGGGGAATAGTCTTCCATATTTACTGTTTCTTTGGGGGAGGATTTTGAATCCTGTAAAAAGAACTATGCTTTTTAAAAGCCTATTATTCTTTTTAGTGCAACTTTAAGATGCGTCATTATTTTATGTATATAAAACTGACGCCCCTCCAAAATGTTTTTCCTATTTCCCGAAAATTGGCTGAAGCGATTTCCCTAAAATTTGGCATGGTGATTCCTAAGGGTATTTCAAGCAGATCCCTGATTTTTTTTTTTTTTTTTTTTTTTTTCTCGGAAAAATCGTCCGTGAGCGCCGCAAATTGAAGTTTAAAATTAGAGGGAGGAACTTATTCTGTCACTTGCCTTCCCTCCTCCGAGCCGTCTTGCTGCGCTGAACTCTCTTATCTGACCCTTCCTTCCCCCGCCAGCTCTACGCTTGGCAGAGTTTCATATGGCAATGTTGGAGAGTGGTGGAGGGTGAAGTTCGTATCCTCGCAAATCTCTTAAGCACTTGGTATTCAAAATGTTTAATTTTCGTCCCCATCTTAAGACTGTTGCAACTATATCTCGGTCCTTACGTTCTTTGGTTAAACCTGATCGCTCCGATACTTTTAATCTGTAATTTTTAATTAGTAAACTTTACCGTACTTCGTCAATCGTTCGTTTACCAATAATTATGATTTTTTTTTTTAAAAATAAAAGACAAACTTGCTTAAACCAACTACCAACTAGCCTGTACACCTAGAATGCTGGCCGTGGAGGGCGCCCGTAGGGTGTCTGGAACGGCTAGTATATAATAGAGACCACGCACTATCTATCTTGCACATGTTTGCGCGCGGTGGCAACTTTTTTTTTCGGGGTCTCAACAGAACACCGCAAACATGGTCCATACGTTGACTGATGAGAAACGTCGTTGAGCTTTTTGCCTAGTGAAACAGAAGCACCGAAATTGCATCAGTCAACGTATGGACCGTGTTGGATGGTGCTCCTTCATTCTCCCTATGTTAATTTCTGTTGAGCCCCGAAAAAAAAGTCAGCCACCGCGCGCAAGGTTAGTGCGTGGTCTCTATTATATATTGTCTCCGGGCTAGACTGTGTATATGTGGACAAGGGGAGGCACTGGAGGCAGGATTCCAACACTAAAATGAAAATGTGGAGTGTTTGAATAAAAGAGTAAAAGTCAAAGTGTGTTTCAAGTGATAGAAGGGGCATGAAAAGAAATTGGGATGCTCGAACGGTGACGCGGACTGAACAAAACACGGAAGAGGGAAAACTTCAAAGTAACGGTAAATTGAATTTCTGGCTTTTAGCGTGCGTCATGTCCGTCATATGCTCGCATTTTTTTTAAGGCCAGCACATACATATATCAATGGCAGCAGGATCGAACTTTTCTATGCACTCCAGTTCACACTCACTCACTTATGAGACAGTCCTTTCCTTATTCGGTCACGCATGACGTAATACATTATGTGCGTTCTTCCCACCGAGATATAGACATGCTTAGTGATGACGTCACGATCAAACTTGGATGTAAACAAATTCTCTATCTCGCTCACTCTCTTGGATTTACCCGTAAGAAATCAACAACAATGGGGCTCTGGCAAACTTTTGCTTTAAGGACATAAATAGTTCATTCAAGACCTGCTTAGTGATGACGTCACGATCAAACTTGGATGTAAACAAATTCTCTATCTCGCTCACTATCTTGGATTTACCCGTAAGAAATCAACAACAATGGGGCTCTGGCAAACTTTTGCTTTAAGGACATAAATAGTTCATTCAAGACCTGCTTAGTGATGACGTCACGATCAAACTTGGATGTAAACAAATTCTCTATCTCGCTCACTATCTTGGATTTACCCATAAGAAATCAACAACAATGGGGCTCTGACAAACTTTTGCTTTAAGGATATAAATAGTTCAATCATATGTAAAGACCAGCAAAACTCACGAAAACCACACTATGAAAGTCTAAAATTCAGTAATAAACTTACATAACTGCTATAACGGCAAGATCGTAATGGCGGTTCAACCCAGGTATCTCGGGAGACTCCTGACTATTATGTCACTTTCTCCCTACGGGAGCACATAGAGATACGTCTCAATTTAGACGGGAATCTCCCACATGATACCTGCTTCGAGCCGCCATTAAGCGCCCGATTCTGTGAGTGAATTTCGTGATTTTTTAGTGTACTCATCGTCATTTATACAGGTTTTTATGCAAGAATCAACTCTTCAATCCACTGTGGCAAAAGAGCCCCATTTTATGATCAAATTTTTGTAGGTTATGTCGTCTTGTTTCGAAGGTAGGTACGACGAACGTTTTGCATGTATACGTACTATCGACGAATTAAAGATTGTCGCGAGATTTTCACACATTTTCAGTTATGGGTGTGAGTGTGGGACTGATCTGCAACGGATTTGGCGCCTCATCAGCACTGGCTTCTCACCTGCAAAGTGTGAGAAGTATGAAAAGTGGCCGAACCGAAACCTTGAAGGCGAAACTTACTATCTCGTGAAAATCTCGCGACGATCTTTGATTCGTCGATAGTACAAGGATATGGTCCATCAGTGGCGTAGCGTGCAATTTGGCAACGTTGCATTGTGTCCATTTAAACCCATGAAAAAGATCGAACTCCCAGGTGTTCTTTGAGCACCTTCGCATTCGACCTTTTACATGGGTTTAAATGGACACAATATGACGTTGCCAAATTGCACGCTTTGCCTCTGTGGTCCATCTGAACTGTGAGCTAAGTTTTCTCTGCGGGGGAGAGTTTTACAACCGTTTAATGGTCTCATCAATATTTTCGGAGCATTTTACATCAAAATTGATGGTCTATTTGCTTACAGCAAAACCTTGCAAGAGCTTCATTATACATCTATGGTTTCTTTACTCCACCTATTTTCCTTTTCTTTCCATTATCCATTGAACTTCAAAGAAACTAAAATTTGAGGCGGTTAAGTTTGTTGCAGCTAAGAAAACAAAGATTAATTCTAAATTCGCATGGTAAGATACCAAACTATCGAATATTTGCCTGTTCGTTTTCATTTTTTGGTGAGTCGATTTGAAATGTGATTTTCGACAAAATCAGGCAACGCTATCCAGCCACAGAAGCGCTGCGGATCGTTCTCTCTTGTTCGTCATTTAACTTTATAAATATCAGCTGAAGTCAAAGCGTTTCCCATACACAGTAGATTCATAAAGGTGCTATTCTGTCATTTGAATTGTGTTCAAAATACTTCCCTTGGGAGTTTAAATGTTAGTGACGCACGCGAGTCAGCTCACAAAGCTCGAGTTGTTTCAAACGGACGTTTCATACGCGCATTTTTGGATCTGACTTTTTTTGAGATTTTTTAAATCGTTCAAAAGAGGACAATTTTTTAAGAATGTTGATGGGTTACACAATTTTAGGCAAAATGTCTATTTAAATTCCATTAAATCTCATGTTAAATATCACAGAAATAATGGACGTGCTCCAGACACAAACTTTCCGTGTTCTAGACACGAATGTACACATCAGTACGGGGACGAGTTCTGAGCGCAATCTATTCAGGTTGAGTTTGCGTCTGAAACGCATCCCGTCGTGTCCAGAACCTGAAATGTGTGTGCTCTAAGCACGTTACGTACTGGTGTGTATATGGATCGTGTCTGGAGCACATTCTTTTTTTTCTGTGATATAAAATGGTACACATGTGTATCATGCACTTCCCGTGAAAGGGTTAACTCTCTTCCAAAAAAGTAAGGGGCTATAAGGAATCCGGTCTTTGATTTGCTTCCTTTTTTTCTGAGCCTATTGTCAAAAAAGTGTGGAGGGAGGGGTTTGACGAACCGCCAGTGTTTTTCAATCAACCGTTGATTCCACCGGTTGACCAAAACCTCCCACCGTTTTGTTCAGTGTATGTTTGTAATGCACGAAAACATTCTGACGCATCCCTAGATTATCTCGAGTTCTTAACATTTGAATTGTGAAATCCTGGTCAAAGCCATGGGCGGATACAGGGAATTGTCTTTCTCTCTCTCCTCCCATTTGAAAGCGTGTGTTAGAAAAGGACAGAAGAGGAGGCCAAATGGCCCCCTCTACTGTCCTTTTCTAACACATAAGTTCAAATAGAGGGAGAGAGAGAAAGAAAATTCCCTGTATCCGCCCATGGTCCAAGCACGGAAATACTCTGAATGTTGGTCTGCTTCGAGAAGTCCAGAAACTTCTAGGAAAAATATACAAAACTCCCAAAGAGATATTTTATTCGCGAAAAAATCAAGGAAGAAGGAGACTCAAAAATGTAGGAAGCGTGTACAGTGTCCCCCCCCCCCTCAACATCAGGGCAACCGTGAGATATCCATTAAGATCAAGATGAAAGAGAAGGAGCGATTTTTCGATACCGAATAACTCACGTGATGCAAAAGCATCGAAGATGTATGTTTTCTGTTCCGCTAAATTTTCCGCGATTCCTAGAAGATGGAATCATAATGTTGGTCGAATATTTCTTCTACGAAGACGACTCGGACAGAGCGAGAAATCAAGGGAAGCTACACACTACACAGTGAACATATATTTATGAAGGATTGATTTTTTGAACATTCTGGGCGCTCAATGTTGCAAGATGGCTCGTGGCTTCTTCCTTTAGATCAAATCAATTACCTCAATGAAAATAACATAACATAAATAATTAGTTTACATTATTCCAAAAATGACAAATGATTTATTTTCAGTCTTTAGACAAAAGCCAATAACAAAACAAACAAACAATTGTTAAAGTACTCAAATTACACGTAATCTATACTAAACAAATTAAATAAACTAACGTAAAATTAACATAAAAATTAAAGACTGAAAATTCGGTACCTCCATAGGCCAGCCTAATTTGGAGGTTACCTTCAATAAAGAAAATTAAGTAGAAAATACGCGAGAGAGTTTAAGAGTGAGGGAGAAAGGGAGTGGGTTTTTCGTACAAGATACTGAACTTCATTTTTTTTTTTTTTTTCAATAGGTTGCCAAATGTTTGGTCGATAGTATAACCATTCCATGTATAAACTTTTTTTTTCTTTTTCTCTCTCTCTCTCTCTCTCTTAAGTTCAATTTTATTCTAAATATAGATAACACATAGATAACTACATAGGTAATATATAGATAACTACCTCCTTGCTCTATTAATTTAACTATTTTAAACAGTACAACCAAACGCTTTTCTTCTTTGGACATGCCTGTTTATAAATGGTTGAATTCTGATTTTGTTTTGTTTTGTTTTTTTTTTTCAGTGATAGAATGAATTTGCGTACGGAAAGAATTCAATTTCTAGAGTGTATAACTTAACAAGAGTGAGTTAGTTACATAAAACATTGGTTTGGATCCAATTTTGATGTCGACATCATCACACAAACGATCCATTTTGTTGGGTGCCCCAAAGAAAATAAAAAAGTTTGCCGCTAAGCAATCGGCTGATCTCCAGTAAGTCTCGTCTCTGACTTCAGCCTTATTCATTGCATTCTATGTCTCCCAGTCACCCATTGGTGCATCCAGAAATTTGTCTCTCTCTCCTCTCTCTCTCTCTCTCTCTCTCTCTCTCTCTCTCTCTCTCCCTCTCTCTCTCTCCCTCTCTCTTCTGCCGTTTGAACACATGTGCTAGTAAAGGATAGCAGAGGGGGCCATTACGTGACTCCAGCCCCTATCTCCGTTCTTTTCCAACGTACGCATTCAAATGAGAATAGAGAGAGATAGAGAAATCCATGTATCCACCCATGCCTTCGCCCCAGAAACGTTGATAAAAGCCTCGAACCAATATCCACAACAATAGCTTCTTCACACCGATAAAATAGAGGGGGTCATCTTTGAGATAACTCAAAAAAAACCGTCCTCTGCAATCTTTCGCGCCAATCGTGTGGGAACAAATAAAACCCGTGTAAAATATATAGGTGCGCTATCTATCGTATATAGGAGCAAATTGAGAATTTATGCGATCGAAAACGGGTGCTTTCGCATATCGTCTATCGCGTATCGACTGGTCAAGTTCTTTCTGTAACGCGGTGTGTCTTGTTGTACTTACTCAGCAATCCGGCAAAAAAGGGAATGGGAGGAGGAGGAGAAGGTTGAGAGAGGAGGAGGGGGAATTGGGACCGTTTTGCCTCGCTCGCCTGCCTGTTTGCCTGCCTGCCTGCCCTTTTCCGTCAAAGCAAAACCACGTTTTGCATCGCATTCGTTATGAAAAATCGCTGACAGGTTTTTTAAGTAAGCGGTTTTTTTTTTTTTTTTTTTTTTTTTTTTTTTTTTTTTTTCGAACCTTGTTCTTCACCCCGCCTTTTCACACCCCCTTACTATCGTCATTTTTCAGACCGCAAGAGCCACGATCTACGAGCAGCTCGGTGGTGGCGCGGCGGGTGGGGAAGGTCATAAGCTATATTGCCTAGCCTTTTCGCGGGCTACGACTTTCAGATCAGCTCTCATTTCAATAAGTGCTTCTTCAGCGCTTTTCCTCTTCACCTATAACCAATGGAGGATAGATTTATTTGCAGAGTTGCCACTAACGAGGGATAAAATGAGGGGTGGAACAGCAATATGGCGGCTCTTGGACAACGAGCCTGTTGCACACTTTTGCTGTAAGCGATTTAATGATCGATTCAGATGTAAAAAATTCCAGAAATAACGATGGCAGCACTAAAAACTTCCGAAACCCACTCCTAAACTCAACAAACGCTTTTATTATTTGCGCAAGCGTAATGGTGTATTAGGCACTCACTCAATAGGCAGTGGCGAGGCATGCGATTTGGCAACGTTTATTATGCCCGTTTAAACACATTAAAAAAGTCGAAATGCCTGGTCATCGCCGATCGTTCGACTTTAATTGTGACTTTTAATAGAAATAATACATTGTTGCCAAATACGCCTCGCCACTGGGATTAGGGCAGCAATAATAAGAGATTCCCATCTAACAATACTGTAGGTAACTCCATCAAGAAGTGACCAAGAGATGGCTTTCATCTGAAACCAGTGTCACTAGGTGTCACAGTACCTATCATCGGATGTGGATCATTACTCTGATGACTATAATCACTCTGTGAATCATCCATGTCAGCATAGAGAGAATGACGAAATTAAGGTAGGAATCTCCCATTATTACTGCCCTCGCAGCCACCGTTACGCTCGCGTAAATAAAAAGCGTTTATTGAGTTTAGATTAGTTTTTAGTGCTACCACTGAAACCGCGGTAATTTTTGCTGGTTATTGCATCTGAATCAATCCTTAAGTTGCTTACAGCAAAAGTGTGTCCCATTGTTTTCCTGCAATGTTGTACAATATTGACACAAACCTGAAAGCATAAGAACATCAGTCTGAAATATATTATTTTATAGCAAAAATCAGTTTTGGGTTCCGCGCGTCCCCCCCTCCTTAGCAATATGAAGGGAAACATGTCGAAAACGATTAATTTTGATTACGTTTGTTCATTGATTATTCCAGGCCACTTTTTTATCGATCTCAGAGTGCGCAATTGTTGCGATTCTCCTACAGTGACTGGATAAACCACATTGCGGCCATTTTCCCTCCACCCCTCAATAGCGCACCCACTTTAGCATGGGCAGCATGGGGAGAATGATTGTTTCTTGGGCTTTGGAATGAAATTTTCTCTATCCCCTGTCTGAAAAAAGTCATTAATGCAATGTATAAACCATTTTTAGGACGGGGGGTCACGATATTTTTTGCAAGTAACTCAGGCACACACTTCCTCCCTATGTCGCCCGTGTTAAGTTGGGTGCGCATCCGCGGGGGGGGGGGATCAGTTACGGGGAATCGTTAATTTTTCTTAATTTTGCGAGCCAATATGTTTCAAATTTGACAGGAGACCTTCTGTCGTGTCTAACTTGCGAACGAGAACCCTATAAAACCGTAAAAATACTTCTAATTGCTCAAATTCGCGATCTAAGAAATCCGACCAATCAGGAAGACGACCGAAATGGCCGCACTGTGGTTTATCCAGTCACTGTAGATTCTCCCAGTGGTGGTGCGGCGCGGCGCGAGCATTCTGGCTACGTTACATTTCGTCGGTTTAAACCCGCGTAAAATATCGATTCGATGGAGTGCAACGTGCAACCTCAATATTTCGACCTTTTTCATCAGTTAAAATGTACGAAATGCAACGTTGCCAGAATGTGCGCCCCTCCGCTGGATTAATTAAATCGGGGAAACTGCTCACATAGAAAGCGTCGCCGTGCACTATTATGCTCTGTTTAACAGCGTCATTAGCGGTTCACTTTATTAGCTTGTAATACAGAAACTTTGAGATTTTGATTAAAAGCCGGCCGCGCCATATTACCTGCTCGAGGAACTTATTATCAGGGGAACTTTTTAAGGTGCCTTTCACTGCATACTATATAATTATAAATAAACTCGAGCTTTCAGAATTTTGATGCGCTCTGTTCATCAAAAATTGTGCAAGAGTTGCCCAGTGCTGTGTTTAGCAAGTTGAAAAGTTTTTTGGACCGAGCACATTTTAGCGTGCTTCTCAACTCCCTCGTTTCGCGAGCTTGCATGGTAGCTTACAATAAGTTTCGAATCAGCGCGGTCAAAGTGTGTGATGTGGCAACGTTGCGCTTTGGCTGTTTAAACCAGAGTTGGGCATGGGCAAATATTATTCGACGAATTATATGCCTAGTTTGGCAATAACGCAATAAAATCAGATTATTCGACAAATTATTTGGTCAAGTGACCATACCTCCTCACAGGCAATGGTGTCACATCTCAAGCAGAGTTAATACTTGTCATTTTCTTCAAATGCGGGACATCTGCAAGGGTCTGAAATTTTGTGTTCTTGGTAAAGAAAATTATATTACTTGCAGATGAGCTGAAAACAATGGTGCCTTTGGTTTTTCCTTTAGTGTCCCGATTTTGGAGATACACACGCGTAAAAATCCAAAATACCGTGTGCGGAGTGACATCACCACGCGGAATTTCCTTTAAAACAACGTGATTTGGGCCAAAATCTCATCTCCGGAACAATGGGACTTCATTAGATACCGCAGGAATCTTTGTTTTCAGCTTATCAAGTTTTTCATTTTCTTCATAAAAAACACAGCACTTCTGACCCTTGCAACTACCTCATTACCAGTGGCTTTATGTTAGGAAGACATTTTCCTAATCTTCTCTATCGTGACATATTTTGGCAATCGCTCAATGGCTCTGTATAGCAAAATGTTTTTAAACATTAAATGCGGGTTCAATAATAACCGGAGAGCTCAGGTCGTGCGGAAGTTTGATTTCCACGGTCGGCTGTTTCGGCTTCCTTTACATAGCGGCCAATCGTATTACGTACGTAGTAAAATCACACAAAAAATCGATTCATAACTATCGAAACGGATTATTGAAACAGATCCGGTAACGTCAGATGATACTTGCTCTGTGATTGATTGGTGGAGGAGGAGGAGACAGTACCCGCACGCACGTTTTTCCAGTGGCGGCTCGTGCAATCTGGCAACCGCGCATTTTTGTCATTTAAACGTATGCAAAAAGATCGATACTAGGTACGTGAGGCGCTACGCCTCACCAAGTAATCGATTATTTTACACAATTTTAAATGGAGGAAATCCATTGTTGCCACATTGCACGAGCCGCCGCTGCGTTTTTCATATATCTTGGTCCAGCAGCGCAGGCAAAATCCGCTTTTGAAAACGACGTCACGAGTAGGGATCCCGATTCACGACAGAAGAATCGATTCAGTGAATCGATTCGATTCTCTCCGGAGAAAATCGATCCGATTCAAAAATAGGCTCCAAAGAATCGATTCTCACAAAAATCGATTCTTCCGATTCTTTTTTCAAACTGCGCAAATTGAATCGGTTTGAACGATCGTCCACTCCGAATCCGAATCGATTCTCACAAAAATCGATTCTTCCGATTCTTTTTTCAAACTGCGCAAATTGAATCGGTTTGAACGATCGTCCACTCCGAATCCGATCTCCTGCCAATTTTCCTAAGTTATGATACCCAATTCCCGCCGATTCTTTCCACAATCGCATCGTCACATGACCGATGCGATTCATTTATCCTGATTTCCGCCGATTCTTTCCAGTATCGAATCGTCACGTGACCGATGCGATGCACTGTGATACTCCCGCCGCAATTCTTTCCAGAATCGAATCGTCACGTGACGATTTACTGCTGTAATGAACAGCATTGTTACCAGCTGCTGCCGATTCTCTCGATAATGATTTACAAAAATGATCAACCCCGATCCAATCCAGCGTTGTTCAAGATGAAAAACGTGTGCTCGAATTTTAATTGCATTTGCAATTTGGTTAATTCATTGAGGAAAAAAGCGTATAAAGTTACGACGATTCTTTCGATTCCGATTCAGTGCCTAAAGGATCGATTCGATCCAAGAATCGGAGGAAAAGAATCGATCCGATTCTTTGTCAGAATCGGCCTCAAAGAATCGATTCATGAATCCAGATCCCTAGTCACGAGGCAACACTGAGAGAATTCTTTTTTTTTAATCCTAGGTGTATTTCGTTTGTGTTTAAAGAAACTGCACAGTGAAATATTGACTAAGGGGAAATTCATTTAATCCAAGGAAAATGTCTGCTCCGAAAAGTAAAAGATTCCTTGTTGTGACAGTGATTCTCCTTCATGCAAACAGAACTTTACTTCAAGCAAGGAAAATTGTCTCAAGTAAACGTGTTTCCATGTTTTTAAAGGAATGATTTCTCTTAGTGAAGATAGCAGAGATCGACCACACTTATTGTTTGCAACGGCGTCACGAGACTGTGTCAACAAGATATTTAGTGTCATTCAAGTCGTTCATTTCTGACCGATTGACTTTACATATTGTTTTCAAGGTCAAGTGAAGGGTGCGTCGTCTAAACCACAGGGGATTAATCGATTACCGCTTCTTTGTCTCGTTTCGTCCAAAAGAGGGAAATCATCCTCCCGAGGCCACGTAGAGCAGAGTTGGGCAACCGAATAATCAGAAATAATGAAATGACTCCGGCAACACTGAAAACACTGAAAACAACACTGAAACAAACTGGGTTTGCTACCTGAGTTGAGGAAAGGGAAACACACGGGAGGTATAAGTCAATTGTAGAATTATTCGTCGAATAATTCGATTGACTCGGCGTTGCCGGACACACCAAATAATTTCCGAATAAATTTTTGTCCAACTCTGACGCAGAGTGATGCAGAGCAGTGGCGTAGCGTGCAATTTGGCAACGTTGTATTGTGTCCATTTAAACCCATGAAAAAGGTCGAATGCGAAGGTGTTCACCCAACGCCCAAAAGTTCGATCTTTTGAAACGGATTTAAATGGACTCATTACATCGTTGGCAAATTACACGCTACATACGCCATTGATGCAGAGAAACATCGAGATCTATAATTTTTTTAAGTTGATCGCTTAAGGGCGTAGAATATAAAAGCATAATACAGCATCAAAGAGACCGTGAATGAGGGAGCAATACTTAGTATTGGCACTTTTAAAATTAATTGCTCTGGCGAACAGGGCCGGCACGCGCGACAGAGTGAGTAATTAATGAGAACGAGTACTGAACGCTGAACAGGTGAGTGAAGTGGACTTTAGTGGACTTACAACTAGGAACTGCTGTGCACTGCAGAGAATCAAGCACACTCTCTCTCTCTCTCTGCGAGCAGGGACTTCGGCAGAAGAGGAGTTAATTGATGAAACCTGCACTACCTGCGCAGCACAGGATGCAACATCCGTCTCATATCCACCTCGTCAATACTAGAGTCCCTATATACTATGAGAGTTGCGCCAATGTTGAATCCATTTCTGATTTGCTCTCAGATTCAGGCTGTCAAGAAAGCAGTGGCGGCTCGTGCGATTTGGCAACAGTGTTTTTATCCCATTTAAATACATGGAAAACAATCGAAACTCGAGGAGGCTGCCAGCCTCCGCTTGAATCGATTTTTTACCTAAGTTTAAGTGGGAAAAATGCATGGTTGCCAAATCTCACGGGCCGCTACTGCAAGAAAGCCCCTAGAGGCAAATGCAGATGGCGGAGGGTTTGCTCATTTTTCGAGTACCATATTTTTCCGCAGTCACCAAAAATCGTCTGGTGGCATTTTTCGGCACCACACTCTGGAGTTTGGTGCCCAAAAACCAAGCCAGATGACTCTAGGTGACTCTAGGAAAAAGATGACAAAAATATGCAGTAAGGTAGCTATGAAAGCCATAATCACCTTAGAAGTCAGAATCATTGAAAAATCTTAATTTTCATCGTTAAGGCATCATTTCAATCTATTACCAATCAAAAAATAAAAAAAAAAAAATAATCACTCTGATGCCATAAATAAATCACGGCTAGTATAGTATTATTATGAACACTGATGTAGCTTGATCTAGAATTTCAAGGATAGTTGATTTTCATGTGAAAACAGTGCAAGAAAACGTTGTCTCTTCGGTCAACCACTTTGAGGAAATCGTTTTTCTTGGGACATCCTGAGAGCAAAATAACTAAATTGCAAAAAAAAAAAACATCATAACTGATGCAATAACAAATCATGGCTCATAGTAATAAGTCTGTTGCTTGATCTAGAATTTCAATTTTCATGCAATTGATTTTTATGTAAACATAGAACCAGGCAACGTTGCCTCTTGAGCAAACTGTTTCGAGACTCTCGTATTTCTTGAAACATCCTGAGAGGGATTCTCGTTTTCTCGACTACCTATACTAAATTGCAAAAAAACATCATAACTGATGCAATAACAAATCATGGCTCATAGTAATAAGTCTGTTGCTTGATCTAGAATTTCAATTTTCATGCAATTGATTTTTATGTAAACACAGAACCAGGCAACGTTGCCTCTTGAGCAAACGGTTTCGAGAGTCTCGTATTTCTTGAAACATCCTGAGAGGGATTCTCATTTTCTCGACTACTTATACTAAATTGCAAAAAAACATTATAACTGATGCAATAACAAATCATGGATCATAATAATAAGTCTGTTGCTTGATCTAGAATGGGACCCTAGCAAACTTTTGCTAAGGGGGATTGAAGAGTTGATTCTTGCATGAAAACCTGTAAAAATGACGATGAGTACACTAAAAAAATCACGAAATTCACTCTCAGAATTGGGCATAGCGGTTCAAAGCAGGTATCATAAGAGATTTCTATCTAAAATGAGACATATCTCTGTGTTTCCGTAGAGAAAGTGACAGATTAGACAGGAATCTCCCATGATACATGCGTTGAAGCGCCATTACGATCTTGCCGTGAAAGAAGTTTTGTGAGTTTATTACTGAATTTTAGACTTTTTCAGTGTGATTTTCGTGATTTTCGCTGGCCATTGCATCAGTTTGGACCATTTATTTGCTTATAGCAAAAGTTTGCGAGAGCCCCATTTCAATTTTCAAGCAATTGATTTTTATGTAAACACAGCACCAGAAAACGTTGCCTCTCGAGCAAACGGTTTCGAGACTCTCGTATTTCTTGAAACATCCTGAGAGGGATTTTCGTTTTCTCGACTACTTACACTCTACTGGAACTATTTTTTCAGCGCAATTCAGTTGCCCCACTTTCAACTGCATCGCGTCTCTTACTTCCTCCTTTTCCTTTTTATCGGGATTTTCCGCACCTACCTCTCTTCGCGTGATACATTAATAATGTATTTATAAATGGGAAACAACCATGGATGACCTAAGATATGGAGGAGCGGGAGCGAGGGCGAGGGCGAGAGGCGTCACACCATCTGTTCAGATTTCGCACGTCTCAAGGCATTTCGTTCGCGTCTTCGACTGAAATTAAGCTGCAATGACTGTAAAACGACGCGCACGGGGCCTTCAACCAACGAGGTTTTTGGACACCGTGTATTCAATTTCCCCTCCTAAATGTGATTCTTCATCCGTCTGAAGTGTGATTTTGGAACAATAGATAGCGCCACGAGTCGTTTTTTGAGAAATTGATTTTAAAAGCTTTTAATTTTTCTCTGAAAGCATTGTTCAAAATGACACTTATCCACAGGAATGGGGCTATTGCACAGTTTTCCTATAAGCGATTTAATAGTCGATTATGGCGTAAAAACCTCAAAAAATAACGATGGCGGCACTAAAAACTTCCAAAATCCACTCCTAAACTCAATAAACGCAGTTATTTGCGCGAGCGTAATGTTGGCCGAAGGCACTAACAATGGGAGATTCCTATCTTAATTTCGTCACTCTTTCTATGCTGACAAGGATGATTCACAGAGTAATTAGTACATCCGATGAATGGTACCGCAACACCAAGTGACACCGGTGTCAAATGAAAGTAGTCTCTTATTGGTCACTTCTTGATGGAGTTTCAGAATTGTTAGATGGGAATCTCCCATTGTTAGTGCCTTCGGTCACCATTACGCTCCCGCAAATAACTGCGTTTATTGAGTTTAGGAGTGGATTTTGGAAGTTTTTAGTGCCGCCATCGTTATTTTTTGAGGTTTTTACGCCATAATTGACTATTAAATCGCTTACAGCAAAAGTGTGCAATAGCCCCATTGCGTGGCCTTTTTACTGTTTTTTTTTTTTTTTTTTTTTAGCCATCTACAATATTGGTCATAGATTGATAGAGCAATCAATCCATTTCGGATTTCGGATTAATTTAATCATCCAATTGGTTCATTTTTACTTTCCCACAATAACGAAGTTAGAAAAATTGAGATAGTATATTGCGATGGCGCAGAGATTTTCGAGATATTTTGTTTTGATACTTGGCCCACTGCGACTAAGTAAATCATGATGATTACAAAATAATTGGCTCTCATCATGCCTAATACTATCCTAAAGAGCACCCATTCATGACGTTCCAATATATTTTAACCATATGTGGTAGGAATTAATGGGTAAATTCATACAATTTCTGAGGCGTCCATATGTGAAACCCAAAATGTGAAACCAGGCATACATTTTGAACCATATTGATCCATATGCATCAATGAGCTATAACTTTAGAGTGGCCTATCAAGGAACGTTCCGCTGGTTCATTTTTGTCACCTAGGGCGCCGCCATCTTGCCATAAAAATCGATTTTGAGATTAAGTTTTGTAGGTTGTTTCTGGTCGTTTCGTAAACAAGCTCGGGCATCGCCGGAAACGGCCTGCAAAATTTAACCTCAAACCTTGGAATCTGCCGTCCAAATCCCGAACGACCTACAAAATTTAACCTCAAACCTTGGAATCTGTCGTCCAAATTCCGCTTTTTCCCGGGATTCCTTCTACCCTGTGTGGCACAAGGTGGACCAGCCCGCTGCCACTCTAAAGTTATAGCTCATTGATATGCATCCAAATTTTGCAGAGAAGTTGCTTTCAGCATTTCCCAGGGGGGGGGGATTTATTTTGTTTTTTAGAAATTTTAATATTCAGGTTATTTATGGATGGAACTTGGTTTCCATTAAAATCGATGGGAAAAATGGGTTAAAAAAGGGAAAAATTTAAATATTTCAAAAATGGATTGTTTGATTTGGATAAAAATATCAAAGGGGGATCTGAAGATCTCCCCCAGAATATCAACACAGAGAAAAATGCTTCGGTTGTTAGAACTGAAGATTCGACTTATTTTGATCACCGAAATTTTCCGTTGAATAAATCAAAATGTTCGATCATAAGTACCGAAGAAATCGGTAATTATAACCCAAATTCCGCCCCTACCTAATACTCAGTATTACTAATGAAGCATTCGGTATCAGGACCGAACATTTCGGTTCCTCTAACCGAAAACTTTGGTGATCAAATTTTACCGAAGTATTTTTCTCTGTGAAAGGGGGGTCCGGGGGTCTCCCCCAGATTAAATTTGATGTGAGAAAGTGTTCGTAGGGTATTCCCTACATAGTTTATTGCTACTTGGAAAGCCACGACTATTTCGCAGTCCCGGAAAGTCCCTCCATTACTTTCCACTGCGCGACAGTATAGTGGGGACCTCAGACCTGTGACGCGGGGCGCGAGGCGCTACGTTCCCTTCTCTCGTATCTTCTGAAATCGGAAGACACGGCTCGCGAAAAAGGGAACGGCGTGCGCGGCGGGCGTCGCGTCGGAGGAGTCAGCGAAAGTTTTGCAATCGGGCGGCAAAACGAGAAGAACAGGAAACTGTCAACTTTTCGCGCGACTACGGCGTGGCTTGTCACGTACGAACGTGTCACGGGGATGTTGGTGGGGGGGGATGGGATGGGAGAGCATTAATTAACATGAAGTGTGCTCCCGTATACTAAGGCGAAAAAGGCCGCCGTAAAAGGGCAAGCTTCATTTGAGCTGTTGTTACATATTGTTACCATGACTGAATTGGGAGTATGAATAATAAGAACATGAGACTCTCTTTGCGAAAACAGCGTAAACACCAGTGGCGTAAACTTGGGATTATTATTGGGGGGCAGACCAACTTTTGAGAGATGCACTATGGGGGGTCTGGGGGGACACCCCCCAGTGAGAGGGGGGTCCGGGGGTCCTCCCCCGGAAAAATTTGGAAATTCAGGCTCTCTCAGACGTTATTTTAAGCAATGTTATCGCATACAAATGCCACAAAATTTAAACAAATTAAAAATAGATTTTACGTTTATTTTCTTCATTTCTCAGGCAAAAAGAGAACTTTTCAGTTAGACTTTCAGCTTATTGATGAAGGTGATATTTCTAGGCTTTGGGAAACTGTTCCTCACGGTTAGAAGTCATCTGGAAATTTAAAACTGCAGTAAATGTAATGTTCCACTTGGTGGCGTAAAATTTTAGATTCTTTTTGAGGGGAGGGGGTAGGAAATAGTCCGATGCTTTGGGGAATCTGGGGGGACATTCTAGTAATAGGGGGTCCGGGGGTATTCCCCCGGAAAAATTTGAACATTTGGGTTCTCTCAGACTATATTTTATGCAATCAAATCTTTCAAAAATAACAAACCGACAGAACAGAAGTTAGTAGACTCAATGTATATTTTCTTTATTTCATTGACAACAGAGGAATTTTTTACTTTAGATTTACTTTAGGCGCAGTTTCAGGGTAAAATAGAGCCACTTATTCTTGCCAATGTTTGCTTCTCGGTTCCTGTAATTATTCCTTTCTTCCTTTATTTTGTTGTATTTTTCCGTCTTTTCTTTTCTACCTTCCTCTTTTTCATCAAATTATTGGGGGGGGGCAAAATGATACTTTGCCCCCCCTTCTCAAATATTGGAGGGGCAAAAAGGTCATGCCCCCCCTAAGATTACGCCACTGGTAAACACCCCTGGTAAAAACGGTAAACAGGCTCTACTAACTTCCTATACTAACTTCTACTATCTTTTGGAACAAAGTGAGTACATGTTAGTAAAAACTGTATCAACGTTAGTAGAGCTAGTATTAACTTGTACTTGCTATTTTTACCTGGGACGTACGTGTTCTTTGTGGCGTGCTTTCTCAGCGCGATATACTTCTTATCTGCAGTGATAGGCGCCATCGAATCAGTTTTAATAAAATAATTGACACTGCTAATATGCTCGTTATAAAAAACGTTCATAGTTCACTCATTAGCTCAGGTAATCAATTCAGTTTTTGAGCAGTGGCGTCGTGTACAAGCCGGCAACGCAGCATTATCGTCTATTTGATCCCATGTAAAATGTCGATTCGAGGGAGTGCACTGTGCAGCCCCAACGTTTCGACTCTTTTCATGGGTTTTAATGGACTAAATACAACGTTGTCAGATTGCACGCGACGCCACTGGTTTTGAGCAACCCGCGCTCTATACACTGTGTGCATTATTTTCAACGGCATACTATTGTACAGATAGAATCATCACATTTATGGAACTATCGCCATAACCTCAAATCGCTGGATTTTACGTTGAAATGCACGAAGCATTGGCTTCATTTGCTACCTCCTCTTTTCTGTAACACAGAGGATTATAAAATAATAATTCAAGAAGTTTATGCTTCTGAAAGAAAACAAACATGGTTTGGAAGCTACGTGAATGTTTACATAAACGCAAGGCTCCGCGTATGCACGCTGGTGGTTATAGGATTCGTTAAAAGGAAGGGTTGTTAAAACAATGCAATGGCTTACAGGAATACTATCACCAGTATAATCTTTGCTTCAACTTTTCGGAAACGGAAAGAATATATTAATATATATTATATATATATATATATATATTATTATATTTATATATATATAATATATATAAAATATATTATATATATATATTTATATGTCAGTTGAGAAGTATAATATTGACTTGCAGGAATATTCAAACCAGAAATCTTTGCTTCTACAGGTCGCCAATGGAGAATGACATTGAACAACCGCAAAACGGCTGCTCTTTGAAAAGGATGCATTCAGAAGAAGCGGTTCTGTGACTGCAAGGATATGCTGATACAGGAATCAATTGGTATCTCTCTTTCTGGTCATCTGAACGCATTCATCAGAATAAGAGGGGTATAGAATGGACCATACAATCAAGTGACTTTAACCTCTATTGCTGGCTTTTTTCAGACACCTGCGCGTAAATAGAGAAGAGAGAGAGAGAGAGAGAGAGA
The DNA here is from genome assembly GCA_011764245.1 of Trialeurodes vaporariorum. NCBI lineage: Eukaryota > Metazoa > Arthropoda > Insecta > Hemiptera > Aleyrodidae > Trialeurodes > Trialeurodes vaporariorum. The sequence goes on along the minus strand of VMOF01000013.1, from coordinate 33,874,390 downwards.
GAGAGAGAGAGAGAGAGGAGGAGAGAGAGAGAAAGAGAGAGGAGAGAGAGAGGAGAGAGAGAGAGAGGAGAGAGGGGAGAGAGAGGGGAGAGAGAGAGAGAGAGGAGTAGGTATCACAGGGGGGACCTAGCGCAGTCTACAGACCGCGTTGGGGGGAAAGACCGCGTTGTGGGGACCTTACCGCGGTCCCCACGATGACAATTGGCTATAACATGGAGAAAATCACGAATTTCTTACATACTTTAAATTTGCACCGTGCGCTATGCCAGTATCTTTTTTTTAAAACCCTTAAGGTATTTTTTGACGAGTCTCATTACGCTGTAATCTCTTATTTAAAGTTTGCCCCACAATGATGGTGTCAAGACTGCCGTTCTCTTTTACCTGCCATGTAATCATAGTGGGGACCTAAAAACTCTATGATAAACGCCCCCTCTGCTGGATGGATCGGAATAATTGCGACGTTGTCTGACAGTGTTTTTTAGATAAAAAATAAAATATGCTTAGTTGCCCTCACGTATAACATCCTCAGCTGCTTGAATTGAGACCGTGTACGGTTTCGGTGAGTAGCTAGAGGTTTCGCGGGTCATTTTTTGGGTTGATCGCTCGGGCCCGGATAGGATAATCTTATTCCTAAGGGAATTTTCTTTCTTCCGAGATGCGTTTCGTAGACAATTATTCTGTTCATTTATTTATCTATTTTTTTAAGTGGTTTATTGATATACGTTTTTTGCACTTTATGCAAGTATAGAAACCACCATCATTATTCATAATTATTGTATGATCGAGTTTTTTTTTTTTCCTGATCTAAAGTCCCAAATTTCCCTTTTTGAAAATTTAAATTTTTTTTCTCCATTTTTTGGATGTCAGCGTACAGTAAGTTGGTATAATAAAAAGCAAAAATCATAATTACAAAAACAAAAACAAAATTAAGTCAAAGAATAACTTTCTAATTTGAGGGCCAATAAAAACCCATGTCTAAATTTGGGGGAGTCTTTGTTGAAAGAATGTTGAACCATCGCGCAGCCGAAAACGCGATAATTCTAGGGTTCTAATAATAAGTAGTAATCATTGTAAATTGTGCGTTTTAATATCGTCTCTTCTTGTTTTGTATACCTTGGTGGCTTAAGTTCAAGCATAAATGCCAATAGTTCATTAAGATTATGACCCACCTGAACAATCGAGCTGCGTGCGCGTACAATTACTCATACTTCTAAACTAAAATGCGATTAGGGAACGAGTTTGCAAAAAGTTTGGTTCCTTTCGAAATTGAAGCGTGAAATTCCTGGATACTATTCGATAATAATTATTGAGATGTTTGTCAACTAATGTGTAGAAGTGTTCAGTTTAAAAATTATACCGACTAAAAATCTCAAGGCAACAGGGGGGAGGGGGGCAGCCTAATCGATACTCCGGTCGATTCTTGGTAAGTAGCAATTTTTTCTTCGAGGGGTTGATTCAGATGTATAAATCTGCAAAAATAACAGCGGTAGCACTGATAACTCGCACGAAATTCAATCCTAAACTTATAAAATGATTTTAAATGTGCTAGCGTTGTGGTGGCGCGACGTTGAGCATTAATGATAGAATATGTCTATCTAATATCACCGTCACTCCATCCAGAAGTGACCAATAAGAGGCAAGTCTCCTAATTCGGCACCGGTGTCACCAGGCGTCACGGTACCTTTAATAGGCTATATATCACTCTTCTGGTGGTTAGTTACTCTGTGAATCTCCCTTCCAAGCATAGAAAAAGATACGAAATTAAGGTGGGAATCCCTCATTATTTGAGCCCAACACCGCTGTTACGGTTGCACGTTGAAAATCATTTTAAAGGGTGTAGGAGTGGATTTCGTGAGAATTTAGTGTAACCATCGTAAACTTTTGGAGGTTTTTATAACAGCATCGACCCTTAAATAGCTTTTAAAAAATTGCACAACAGCCCCATTGGTACATATATGTCAGTAGAATCCCCTTTATTACTAAGCGCGTTTTTTTTACAACTGTAGAAATAATATACATAAAAGTAAAAATTAAAGTATAGTAATCATACGATTTTCCTCTAGGATTTTCCGTCACCACAGCAGTGTAAAATTGCGTTCAGAGAGGGAAAATTTAAAAAAAAAAATAATAAATAAAAAAAAATGAAAGGAAAAAGAAAAACAAACAAAAAAACTGCAGAAGGATCCCCACACCCCCCTTTTATTCGGATGTAGCCCCCGAAAACGAAATAGTAGAGATCCAACAGCAAAAAAAGTGTTCCCAGCCACCGCATGTTTGTTCAAAGAATTAAAAAGTCGATTTTTGCTCTAAATGGACTGATATTAAGAACCAATATAGGTAGAACTTGTAACACGTATTCCTTTCGCGGAAAAATCAGATACTCGGAAATGGAGCCATGCAATGAGTCTGTTGCAAACTTTTGCTACAGCGATATGGAGGGTTGTTTCCCTATGTAAAATCACTTGAAAATAACATTGAGAGCATCAGAAAGTTCCAAAATCATCCACTCACAAACTCCTGAAATGCTGTTAAAATTACAAGGTGGCGATCGAATGAGCGGGTGACAATGGGGACTCGAGTCCCATCTAAGTGCAACGTTTTCTATGATTCATCACGCTCATGCAATCACAGTAGTTTTGTTATTTTGTCGTTTACGCATTTATTGAGTTTGTGAGTGGATTTTGGAACTTTCTGATGCTCTCAACGTTACTTTCAAGTAATTTTACGCAAGAATGTTCTCTATATAACGGTGTAGCAAACGTTTGCAACATACCCATTAAGCTGTTTCTAAATAACAATCATGTCTGTTCTATCACAATATTTTAGACTGGTTGCACGAGGCACGGACCTTTTTGACAAGTTGCTAACTTGATTCCATGTCGACTTAAGGTGAAAACGGATTTTTTTTTTTCAAGCAAAAAAAAAAAGCCGAACAGCGGCGAATATTTTCGAATGTAGACTTCGATTCACGTAAATTTGATTGGTTCTTCCTCGTTTCGCAGTGATCTAAAAAAGAGCTCATTTCACAACTTTGATGGTCTGATGACGAAGACATCAAGAACCATCATATCACGTATACTATAGGAGGAGGGAATATGGGCCCTCTATCCGAAGAGGCTCGATACTCAGGAACGGAAACTTTCGGTTAAGGGGCTCTTTAAAATAGCTCATCTTTTAGCTTGATATACGTTCGTTTTTGTGTTTTTTTTTTTTTTTTTGTTTGTTCTTCAGGTGAGAAGAAACCGCGATTTTAAAGTCAAAACGCAGAGAGAAGAATTTGGGGTTTGATAAATTGAATAATTGCCAACACTTTAAAACTTACTGAATCCTTCGAACCGCAATTATCGATTCTCATTTTTGGGATCAAGAAGTTCAAAAGTTAACTTTCTACTATTTTATTGAGGTCCTCCGTAACATGTTTAAAATAGAGACTCTCACTATCGGGTTTTGAAAGGGGGGGGGGGAGAGGATTTTTTTTCCCCTGGTGGAAATCAAAAATGCAGATTACAAAAATTTTGTCAAGACGTCAAAGTTAAGTTTTGAAATAAAACAAAATAGACGTATTGGAATTCGCTCCCCAAAATAAAAACTTTTATTTCAGGGTTTTTACAACAAAACTCTGCATCGTATTTGGGAAAATAGATTTTGACATCATTAGATATGTCAAATACTTCTCGGCGCTACGTGCAAAACTGTAGATGACGATAGCTTTCGTTTTTTTCTGAACATTTTTTAATGGGCCAACTCAATAAAAAATGTGCAAGACGTATGCGTGCACCCATATGATGTGACTCCAGAATTATTTATAGTATGGTAGCATTTTTAGAAGGAGGTGGGCTCTCCTCTGAAGAGTTTTGAAAATTTAACTTTTCTTGGACACCAGATTTATTTACATGAGATACTTTGCATGAAACTGTTCCAGAATTCGGTCTCGAGAAAATT
>VMOF01000013.1:33767948-33865448 GCA_011764245.1 Trialeurodes vaporariorum | reverse complement strand
ATTTTTACCCCACCCCCTCCTGATTCAGACGACATCATCCTTCCCACCCGTCATCTCCCTCGCCGAAAGAAGTTTTAAAATCTACTAGTATGAACGTGTCTACATTGGCAACTACCGTTGGCAACGAGAATTTTGCGAACTTCCTTGAAAATTCAGAATCCTCTGGTCGATAATTACATGATTAGAGAATGTATAGGCAAGAGTTTGGTTTTGTTAATTTAAATAGGTTAACTCTTAGAATTCATCAGGACAATGAAAATAAAGAAGGAATAGTTGTACTTAGCTTTTTACTATTTCTATCATCTGATGCTGTCACTTTATTCATAATATCAAACACTTCAAAAATAGAATTATTTTTGATACAACTACATGCTACAATCACTTACAATTTCTACCATTTGGAAGGATAATTGATTTATTTTCTATTTTGGGCGGAAGTGGGGGGGGGGTTCTCTAGACTTGCCCGTCTCTAAGTGAAGTCCCCTAGACCTTCCATTGACATTCAAAAAGTTGCCCCTCCGGGCAATTGTTTTGCGGGTGCCCATGTCTTTGTCCATGGTCTCTGAACCAGAAATTGAACGTTCTTCCGGTCTGTGGTTGCCTTCTTTTCTCATAAGTTTAGACACGGCCACCCTGTAAACCCCACAACAAGTTAAAAGTCCGCAATCCGCACCCTCGACCCGCAGCCACTATCAAAAGTAAATTGCCGGTTGACTTGCAGGTACTCTCCTCCTCCTCCCCCAACTTAGATTAGACACAAATATAAAATTAAAAAAAAAAAATTCTGTACGGTATTTGCTGAAGCAAATACATTTATTAGAAAATTTTTAATTTACTGTTACCGGTTTTTTTGTGTTGTTCATATTTTTTGAATGTCGAATGATTTGCCACATGGTTGGAATTTTTTTTGACATTTTTGGTAACTGGTCAAATTGAACTGTAATTTTTGATTGATTAACCGGTCAGTGTTGAACATATTTCTCAAATATTAATATAGTTGCTTCTGTTTGATCGATGCATCCTCTAATCTACCCTCCCCTTCCTGCTTCCATTTCACCTACATTTATCCTCCACAATCCACTATTTCAACCGTATTTGGCCCCTTGTTCCCTCCATCTCACCCATTTGCCCTTTATGCCCCTATTTTCCAGTAATATCCCTTATTGACTCCTATTTCCCAGTATTTGCTGATATTTGCACTTATTAATATCTATATGCGCCTTCATTCACCTCAATGTGTTCCCATTCGCCCAAAATACTCCTTACTTGCCCCTTTTTTGATTCATTTCACCCATGTTTTCCCCTTCCTGACCTCAATGCAACATAAAATAAATTGGGAAATCTTCCAGTAACTGGGGAATTCCCTGAAATCTGGGAAATGGACGTTTCTGATTGGTCAAAAGATGAACCAATCAGCATCGAGCATTCTCCAACTATGAAATGGACGCTTCTCATTGGTCAATGAATCGACCAATCAGGATCGAGTATTCCCCATTGATTGAAATGGACGCTTCTGATTGGTCAATGGACCGACCAATCAGGATCGAGTATTCCCCATTGATTGAAATGGACGCTTCTGATTGGTCAATGGATCGACCAATCAGGATCGAGTATTCCCCATTGATTGAAATGGACGCTACTGATTGGTCAATGGACCGACCAATCAGGATCGAGTATTCCCCATTGATTGAAATGGACGCTTCTGATTGGTCAATGGATCGACCAATCAGGATCGAGTATATCCCATTGATTGAAATGGACGCTTCTGATTGGTCAATGGACTGACCAATCAGGATCGAGTATTTCCCATTGATTGAAATGGACGCTTCTGATTGGTCAATGGACCGACCTTTGTGATCGCATTTTCCTTTATTGACACCTACTTGCCTGAATGCGCCCATATTTCCACTTATTCATTGCTATAAGTGCCCTCAATTAACCTTATTTTTCCCCTTTTCGCCCTATTCCCCTTATTTGGCTCCTTCATGTCCCTATTTCACCCATATTTAGCCTATACTAACCCCTTTCTCACCCATATTTGACATTTCTTCCCTGCATTGTACCCATTTTTGGCCTTTTTTGCCCCTTGGTGCTCGTATTTTCCCTTCCTGACACCTATTTGCCTGAATTCGCCCATAAAATCAGTGGAATTCCTTGAAATCTGCGGAATTCTTTAAAATCTGGGGAATTCTCTAAATTCTGGGGAATTCCCTAAAATCTGGGGAATTCTCTAAATTCTGGGGATTTCTCTAAATTCTGGGGAATTCTCTAAAATCTGGGGAATTCCCTAAATTCTGGTGAATTCCCTGAATTCTGGGGAATTCCCTAAATTCTGGGGAATTCTCTAAAATCTGGGGAATTCCCTAAATTCTGTGGAATTTCATAAGTACCGTTGAATTCCCTAAATTGTGGGGAATTCTCTTAAATCTTGGAAATTCCCTAAATTCTGGGAAATTCCCTAAATTCTGGGGAATTCTCTAAATTCTGGGGAATTCGCTAAATTCTGGGGAATTCCCTAAATTCTGGGGAATTCCCTAAACTCTGGGGAATTCCCTAAAGTCTGGGGAATTCCCTAAACTCTGGGGAATTCCCTAAATTCTGGGGAATTCCCTAAATTCTGGGGAATTTCATAAATACCGTTGAATTCCCTAAATTCTGGGGAATTCCCTAAATTCTGGGGAATTCCCTAAATTCTGGGGAATTCTCTAAATTCTGGGGAATTCCCTAAATTCTGGGGAATTCCATAAAATACTGGGAAATTCTCTTGAATTCTCCCCTGCATTTCACCCATTTTTTGGGCCCCCTTTTTTGGGCCCTTTTTCCCCCTTTTTGTGCTCGTATTTTCCCTTATTGACACCTATCTGCCTGAATTCGCCCATATTTCCATTTTTATATTGCTTTAAGTGCCTTTATTTAACTTTATTTTTCTCATTTAGTCCCAACTCCCCTTATTTGGGCCTTGTATATAGATCTTATTATTCTTCCCCTTTATGACCCTATTTCGCCCACATTTGCCCCTACTTAACCCATATTTGGACTTTTCTTCCCTGCATTTCACTCGTATTTTACCCATTTTTTTGTTTTTTTCCTCCCCTTTGTGCTCGCAATTCTCTTATTGACACTAATGTGCCTGAATTCGCACTAATTTCCACTTATTTACAGCTATATGCGGCTCCATTTACCTTTAATTACCTGGTTTTCCCCTAATTCCCCTTATTTGGCTTCTTTATGCCCCTATTTCACCCATATTTAACCTTTACCTAACCCCTCTCTAACCAATATTTGGCCTTTTCGTCCTTGCATTTCACCCATTTTTGGCCCTTTCCGTCTTTTTGTGTTCGTATTTTCTCTGATTAACACCTATTTGCTTGAATTTGCCCATATTTCCACCTAATTATTCATATAAGCGCCCTTATTATACTTTATTTTTCTCGTTTGCTCCCAATTCCTTTCATTTTTCCCCTTTATGACCCTATTTCTCCCATATTCGCCCCTACTTAACCCCTATCTTACCCATATTTGGCCTTTTCTTCCCTGCATTTCACCCGTATTTTACCCCTTTTTTTGGCCCTTTCCTCCCCTTTGTGCTCGCAATTCTCTTATTGACACTATTTTGCCTAAATTCGCACTTATTTCTACTTATTTATAGCTACATGCGGCTCCATTTACCTTTATTTACCTGGTTTGCTCCTAATTTCCCTTATTCGGCCTCTTCATGCCCCTATTTCACCCATATTTAACCATTACCTAACCCTCTCTTACCCATATTTGGCCTTTTCGGCCCTGCATTTCACTCATTTTGTGGACCTTTTCGCCAGCCGGGGGGGGGGGGGGGAGAGGGGGGGAAACCCCCAAAACCCCCCTATAAAAAAAAAAAAAAATTGTTTATATAATGCATGTAATGCATATAATGCATAAAGTACATATATTACATTACTATATAATAACTATTTCAGTGCTATACACATATCTACTACAATACGTGATTTATATGCTAAATACATGTTATACCACCAAAATATAGTACGTACATTAGTACAGTACGTATAAACATAATATAAAGTCTATATACAGTACGTACTTTATAGAGTCCATCCGGGAGGGGGGGAGAGGGGGGGGAAACAAAAGCAGCTATATAAGTAAATTAAAATTTACTAAAAAAAAAAAAAAAAAAAAAAAAAAGTGAAAAATAGAATGTATGCCCCAGCAAAGGGCCCCCTCCACAGTTTTCCAAGAGAGGGAGCGACCCCCTTGCTAGCGTAACTCCGAAAAAATAATTCCAACTGGGGTCCAAGTAACTCAAGTAAGGTCTCAAAATGAAATCAGATGGATCCAAAATTTTAACGGCGAGTACCGGTAAGCTTACTCTTTTGATCGGTCCAAACCGGATTGCGATACATCGATTTACTCTCGAGATATCGATTTTTCAAAGGCGCGCGGTATAGGGTCAGAAATCTAAGATTCTCTAAAATCCGCGAATTTCGACTCTCATGGACCTAGCATGCGCCGTGAGAAGTCATATGTGAGTTTTTTGAGTTCACATGAAGTTCATTAAGGGCCCTGACAAATGTCGGACCGATAAAGTCTATATGGGGGGGGGGGGGGGGGGCGTGGCCCCAACTCCAGCGTAAGTCTCACGTAAAATGTCTCACTGCGGCCGCGGGAGGTCCCATAAGATCCGTTTAAAACTTGAATGGATCTGAATTTTTTTCAAGAATTATCTAAAAGCTGAAGCTACCGCCCAATCCAAACCGCAGTGCGCAATCCATCGATTCGTTCTCGAGATATCGATTTTTCAAAGGCGCGCGGTCTTGTCAGATCGACCTTAGAGGGGCGCTGGAGGCTGGAAAAAGGCGAATTTCGTCTCTCACGAACCAGTCGTGTGCCGTATTATATCGGTTCCGCTTTTTTTCGGGTCCCAATGATGTCCCGAGAGGGCCCAATGCAGTTTCGAGCCAAAAAATATCATCTTAGGGGGGAACTACTCCCCGTTTCAGCGTAACTCTGACAAGAAATGTCTAACTGCGGCCGCGAGAGGTCCTGTAAGGTCATTAAATAAACTCGGATGGATCTGAAATTTTCGAGGTTGTCAGTCACAAGCAAGCGCTTTCGATCGGTGCAAACCGAATTGCAATACATCGATTCACTATCGAGATATCGATTTTTCAAAGGCGCACGGTCTTGTCAGATCGAACATTGAAATAAGCTGTGGATACTCTGTATCCGCGAATTTCGTCTCTCATGGACCGTTTAAGCTCCCTTAAAAATCGAATGAGCTTTTTTCAAGTTCATATTACGTTCCTTAAGGGCCTTGATGAGTGTCGGATGACATTTGATCAATATTAACATTCATTTTTTAATCTGAGACAAAAAGAGCTGAAACCATAAAGACGAAGAATTTCCATCGTGATGACTTTGGTTCAAGCGAGGAAAATTCTATAGAAGTCCCAAATAACTAGACTAGACTTTCCGGCTTGCTAGGATTGGTATTAAGAATTTCCTTCCTGATGACTTTGGTTCAGGCGAGAGAAATCTAAAAAAGTCCCAAATAACTAAACTAGACTTTGCGGCTTGCTAGGATTGGTATTGCGTCATCCGATTTTAAAGGAACTATCGCTATCGAAATCGATTTTCAAAACCACAGTATTCACCTCGCCTCGTGAACAACTGTTTCAACACGCTATAAGTAAATTTTCATTCCCACTTTGACCTATCAAGTTATTTTTACAGCGATCACTGTTATACAAACACAAATGCAGCGTTGCGATTGAATTTGTCGCAGTTTTGTACTATCAATATGGAACTCCACACTTACAATGATTTACGGCCGACACTCATGCTCTCTTTGCTAACACTGTTCCAGTGTTGCAAGTTCCAACTTTTTTTTTTTTTTTTTTTTTTTTTTTTTTTTTTTTTGTTTTGTTTATGCGAAATCAAAATAATTAACACATACCTCTTTTGAAGATGGAAATTAAAGTAGAGAACCACCTAAACAACTGCAAATATATATATTTAAAAATTTAAAAGTATAGTTAAAGGGAAGTGTGCACCTATTTACGAAAAGAATCAAACAATCCCTGCCTCTCAAATCTTTACAAACCAGAAATACATTCATACGCTGAAAAAAATAATTCCAGAATTCTAGTAGTATTATCAGAAGCACAACAAAATTTGAACCACAAAAAGTCTAGTACTCTGACCAGAAAATTTGGACGTTAACACCAGAATATGGTAATAAAAACTTGAATTTTCTAGAAAATGTCGGTACAAACTATGGTACAAACACTAGAATTCTAGTAAATTTACCAAATCCCTTACATCGGTTCACGCACGGAAAAAAAGATTAGTGAAAATAACCATACGGATAACTGATTTTGGCACCTGCTAGATGTTATGGTAAACTTGACCAGAAGTATGGTACATTTACCGATATTTTGAGTAAATTCGACCTGCAATCAGGTAATATCACCTAGTACCTAGTCAAAACATAATATACTTCTGGTTAACATTACCATAACATCTAGCAGGTGCCAAAATCAGGTATCCGTATGGTTATTTTCACCGTAGTTTTTTTTCCGTGCGTATAAATCGTCATGCTTCCGGTAATCTTTTTTCAGTGTATAAGATAAGGTTTAAAGAGAGAGAAGTAAAAATTCCTGGATCAAAATCTCTTTCTTTTTAATAAGTTGTTTTTTCTCTGTCTCTGATCTCTCCGTCCATTCGAACGCTTGCGTTAGAAAAGGTTACAGGATGGGGCGAAAACCACTGGATGTGTCTACTCCAAGATGTCCTTTTCCATCACATGCATCCGAATGGGCAAAGAGAGAAATACGGTCAAATTCCTGGATCCACCAGTGACTGCAGTGTTGCCAGATTGAGGTGAAAAAGCCGTACGCTTTACATTGATTTATATTGGGACGATACGGTTTTTCACCCTCGATCTGGCAACACTACCAATGAGTAAACCTATATAATCATTTTCCCCTGGGAAAAATAAAAATCATGTAGATTGAAATATTAGAATGAGGATGACTGATTTTTCTGTTACGAATCTTCCATACTGAATAGTGAATACAGACTTTTTTAAAAATAGTGAACGTAATACAAAGTAATTGTTGAAGCAAATTTTACACACATGAAAGAGACGAAGTTTCTCTCTAGTGTAAAGTTTCTAGGAACTGAGTGCACAACCCGTTATGATATTTCCCTGCGGAAAAAATTAAAATTTGAAAACCCTCTCCCATTTCTCCAGTCACGGAATGGCTCCCTTTTAATTGCTTCGATCTCTCGTGAAAGTACTTAAATTTTATGACCGGGTTCCTTGATTGAAATTTCTCCACGAACAGGATGAGTATTATGTATAGATAGAAGTCATCCCTTAATGAGTATTGAGCGGTCAAGTAAAAGTCAACATGTTAAAGGGAGGGACGAAATTCGACCGTTGCGGTAACGACTTTTGTAATGGATATTGATGTTCCGTGTCGAAACAGACAAGGCTTTCTTTTCATGAAAAACAGGGTTGCCCGTTGAAAATATTCAGCAGGATGATACGAATTAAAATTCTGTCAATGGGTCTGTTACGTACTTTTGGCAATACAATACAGGGTGTTTCTAAAACTTAAAGTAACAAAAGTACCTTAAAAGTACCTCGGGACACCAATTTTCATGACATTCGGTTCATAAATCTGGTCGATATTCCAGAAAAACCAACAATTTTTTAAAACTTTGGGGGGCTGTAGCTCAAAAGGGGGGCATTTTCGGACACATGTTTATAGGGAAAAAAAAGTCTTATTTTGACCTCAAAAATATGAGGTAGAAAGGATGACATAAGTTTTAGAAACACCCTGTATATTATACAAAGGTTGTGTCCTAGAATTGAGGATTTCTTCGGTAAAAGGGAAAATAAAACAGAGGGTCGGCTCCTTGTAAAACGTCCTGATTTCTAAGTTTAATTGCGTGAAACTCTGATGAGCAAAACAGGGGTTTCCTAATTATCTTACAATCAGAGCGTGAAGTCGAATCGTTAGTTAATTAAAAGAACCCAATCCAACACACTTCATACTCACGTAATAACCTTTTGAAATCAGATTTTTTGAGCAAGAGCTCACCGGCTGTTTCATCCGCCCTTTTGCCGAAAAACTCCTCAATTCATCCCGTCAGTGTCTTGATGCAGAAAAGATTATGAATAGAAGCACTTTTCGATGTACATGATATACTACATCACAGGATAATTTAAACATGGATGCAGCGTGTTTGCACGGGTGCAGTAAATGGTTAAATTCTAGAACAGGTTGTTCAAAAAGAAATGCAACAGTCGACTTTTTGAGTAAACGGGTTTGGTTTATGAATTCGTGTAGAGTTATAGTATTTAAGAATGGGCCTGTTGCTAACTTTTGCTACAACGCTATAGAGTGTGCAATCTAATGTAAAATCACCTGAAAAGTCCAATGATGGCATCAGAAAGCAATGAAATGCAACAATAAACGCACAAAATGCGTTTAATGAAATCCAAGATGGCGGCAAAATATCGAGCGATCTGTATGCATGCACCACGAACATCCAAGGATAGCCAACCTCACAATATCCATCACAACCAAAGAGTAAACAAGAGTCGCAATTGAATGGAAGGCCTGCGTGGTCAACGTAGATAAGGGATCTGAACGCGGGCTGGCCTGGGCTGGCCTCTGATTGGCTGCAACGGGTGGAGCAAAAATGACTAGGGGTATAGGGAAAATAACACGGGATTTTCGTTCCGGGGCGTTTATCTCGAAACCTAAGCAAAATCGTACTCAAACAATTTAAACGAGTCGATTTAGCAGATTTTTCCGAACAATTTGATAGGTCATAAGTGCCACTTTATTGCAAATTCGAAAAGACTATTTCAGTTTAAAAGTACGCACAATAGTGAGTTACTCAAACACTGCTCGAACACACGCCAAGCATGTAATCACACTATTGTGCGTACTTTTAAACTGAAACAGTATTTTCGAATTTGCAATAAAGTGGCACTTATGACCTATCAAATTGTTCGGAAAAATCTGCTGAATCGACTCGTATAAATTGTTTAGATAGTATTTTGCTTAGGTTTCGAGATAAACGCCCCGGAACGAAAATCCCGTGTTATTTTCCCTATACCCCTAGTCATTTTTGCTCCACCCGTTGCAGCCAATCAGAGGCCAGCCCAGGCCAGCCCGCGTTCAGATCCCTTATCTACGTTGACCACGCAGGCCTTCCATTCAATTGCGACTCTTGTTTACTCTTTGATCACAACCAATCACAACGTAAATAAACACATAACCTCTACCTGCAGTGAGGTTGTCAAAGTTGGCAATCCTTGGATGATCACGGTGCATACATTCAGATTCCTCGATATTTTGCCGCCATCTTGGATTTCAATAAACGCCTCTTGTGAGTTTAATATTGTATTTATTGACTTTATGATGCCACCAATGGACTTTTCAGGCGATTTTACATTGGAGTAAACACTTTTTATCGCTGTAGCAAAAGTTTGCAACAGACCCATTATTTTTTTAATGTTTAGGGAAAGAAAATCGTAAAAATACATGTTTAGGTTTAGTTTATTTAACATTTGAAAGCTGACAGATCGCGAAAACGTTGCACGTATCTGTGGCGTCGCGTGCAATTTGGCAACCATGTATTCTATCCATTTAAACTCATGTAAAATATCGAATTCAGGGGGTGCACTATGCGCAAAGAAAATTCGATATATTTAATGAGTTGAAATAGATCAGTTGCATCGTTGCCAGATGGCACGCGACGCCACTGGCACGTATTAATATAGATATTAAAGGTTTTTTAAAACCAATAACGCTTTACTTGATATAAACTCGGTGGCTTCATAAACAAAACGGTTCCTGCAGGACGTCAGGTTGTCGGAAATTATTTTCGGTCGAGTTGTGACAGTTGACAGTCAAGTTTTGCAGCTGTGCAAATGGTGATTTTTCCCTTGAAGCGGGAATGGAACCCGACGCGCATTCTACCCGAAAGTCTCGCTGAAAACAAAATATCATAGCTCTCCAGTGCGCTTCATTTAAAATTCCTTCAAAAATGGGCCGCACGCGTAGCCAATCTGTGAAATTTCAAGGCGCGCCCGTTTCCCGTTCCTGTTTCCCGCTTCCGTGGTCCGCACCTCGAGCCCCCTCCCCCCCACTCCCCGACACTGAAATTCCCCCTCCCAGCCCGGCTCCCTCCTGAATTTGATGTCAAACATGTGAATATGTCAAGTCGAGTGTCAGAGGTCGTAGGTCGCGGTCTCGGTCGCGAAGTCGGCATGCATTACGAAAATTATTCGCTCAACGAACGCATAATCAATTAGACGAGGGATAAAAGGCACAGAGGCGGTGGAATTGTGGGAATGAAAAGGTGGTGGAGAATGAGGGTGGGGGCTAGGGAGAAGTGTCGGAGAGAGGAGGGAGGGGGGAGGATGAAAATGGCATGTAACGAGTGTGATGCCCCTGCGGAGGGATTCAGAAAACGACGGCGCCAAATTTAAAAAATGAAAATACGTAAGAATTAACGTATTTTGCATTGATTAAAAAAGCAGTGTTCCCTTCACGTGGACAAATACACTATATCGAATAGACGGAGTGTATAACAAGGATCCTTGGGGCAAACTTGCGGTTACTTCGCATGTTCACTTAAAAAGATCACAAGTCATCAGCTTGCTCAACGGTTGCATCAAAACTTAAATCGGTAATTTTTTTAAGGTAATCTTTGGTAAAACTGGTGACTGGTGAAGCAAACCGCAACGCCATCTTGAGAGTGAATGGAAGTTGCACAATATTTCCACTTTTTTAAATTATTGGAATATTTTTTTTGGTCTTATACTATATACAGTTGTAAAAATAATGGTCATTAAATCTCTTGCAATGGGCTTTTGTCTAAAGACTGAAAATAAAAAAAATAAAAAAAAAAAAAATCAAATTTCATATACGACTTGAGCGGACTTGCTCCCTCCGGGTGGTCCTTGACGTGGCTGCATACAGACTTATCGCGGCACGCTTTACCAATACATAAATTGTATTGGAGCTCCCCTGCTTGTTTTTTGTTTTTTTTTTTTTAAAGCCTTGTTTCCCAATTTTAATATTTAGTGTATTTATCGTATTGGGCCACTTAAATTTTGTTCATCTGTATATTGTATACATCTACCACCCTTCACGTAACGAACCTAACCTAACCACTGATTACTTAAATTATAAAATAATATCTACGTACGCGGATCATTAATGACATTGTACAATGAATTCATCAGTGATTCTGAAGTCGAGATTGCGATGATGGCTCATAGAAATACTCAAATCAATAATCTTTGTCCCAAGGGGTTGAATCACTGACGGATTGTAGAATTAAATTTAAGTCACTTTACATATTATCTCAACCAGAAAACGGAAGTAAACTTCACATCTTCAATTAATGATTTTTTCGGGAGAAAAATTGCTTCCAATTGTGGTTCAAAGCGGTTAAAGTTTCATATATTTTGGAAGAGGCCGGCGGGAGATAGACTCACCCTCATAGAAGCTCCAATTTTTAAGTTTGCATCCGGGTCCTGAAAAGTTTAGTAACGGCCCTGATGATGATAGATGATGGAGATACATGAATTTGTCTTTCTCTCTCTCTCTCTCTCTCTCTCTCTCTCTCTCTCTCTCTCTCTCTCTGTCTCTGTCTCTCTGTCTCACTCTCTCTCTTCTCCCATAAATTCAATGCATGGGATAAAAAAGGACATAACTAGTGGTTTAAACCACATTTGGCAGCTATTTTATTCCGAAAAAAAATCATTAATTTTACTTGTAAAATTGACTATACTTTTCTGGTTGAGATAAAGGTAAGTAGCTATGTAGGTATATTTCACCGAAACCGTGACGAGCCATGTTGTCGCCCATATTAACAACACACAAACAAATACTTGCTCGAAGCATGAACCTATCACATCAACTCAAATTTGCAAAAATTGATGCGATGTATATGTGTGTATTCGCAATTTGCATATTTAGACCATCGATATGAATTTTCACGAATGCCTGCTTTGCATTCATTTCGCTACTCTCGCGCTAAGTTTATGTACCTGTTCACATCATAAAATAATATTCACTGTTGTTGTTTTTTATGAGGTTGAGTGGAAAGGGTGGGGGAAGAAGGGCTGAGTTCGCGTAATTTACCTGCGGGTTCTTCGTAGGTGGAACAAAAAAAAAACAAAACTAGTGATATATATATTCTTTCTCGATTAGGTGGATTTCTAAAATTCACCGGAGCATGACATGGGCACGGGAAAGATTACTGATTGGAATGTTTTCTGTGTTATATGGATATAATGTAACACAGAGGTTTGTAATCTTTGTTACACACCGAAGCGAATCTCCGGTGAAAATAGAACCCGAGCGTACGATCACGATCGTACTTAGCCTGAACCACGTTGTCAAATACACGGTGCTTTATGTTCAAGAAAGATAAAGAACCTCGGATGGCGGGAAGGCATAAATCTGCAGAAAAGATCTCATGACTTGGAGAATCTCTCAGCGTTGCCAATGTGACACGGTGTTTCTAGATTCTAAAGATAAAAAAAAAAAAAAAAAAAAAAAAAAAAAAAAAAAAAAAACCTAAGTAAACCTAACCTAAAACCCTTAAGTAGGTATGTTTTATATTAAAAGAGCGAACAGATATTGGTGATAACGAGATACTTAGAGATTTTGATAGAGGCAGTTTCAGAAGAGTAGGCACACCTAGACCGATAATCTTTGGAATTTGTCAACATTATTTCTGATATTAATTAATAAAAATGAATGAAAATGAAATTGAGAGTACACTTTTCAATAAGGAAAACTTTAAAAGCCAAAACATAAAGTCAGAGGCAAGTTCGGTTTTGATTTGAAGGAATTAAAGTTGAAAATTCGCCAACGATTATGGTTTAGGTGTGCCTGCACTTCTGAAACGAGCTCTACAAGATGTAGTTTCAGAAGTGTAGGTGCACTCAGACCGATCGTCTCCGGAAGTTTTCAACGTTATTTCTCATATTATTACATAGTCCTAATTAATGGAAATAAATCGAAGCGTTGGCTTTTCATTGATGGTTTGTTTAAAAAATAAAAATTAAAAGTCAGCACTGAAAAAACAAAGTCTATGTACAGCCGAAGCAGCCTTTTAAAATAGCTTCGCAGAGCAAAAAATCAAGCATTACCGGAGAAAGTTGCAGGTGTACCAAAGCAATACTTTTTTAGAGCAACAGCCTCTTTTCTTGCTTTGGTTCTACCGAAGTAGCGCTCTAGGACAACCGCAACCTTCTTCGATAGAACTAGGACTTTAAAAATTTACTTCGGTTCTACGTAATTTTTTTTTTTTTTCAGTAGAGGCAAGTTTTGGTTTGAATGGAAGGAATGGAAAGTAAAATTTCGTCAAAGATTATGGTCTATGTATTCCTACACATCTGTAACGAGCTATGGATCTTGCAATCATAGTGGTGAAGCATTCGATTTGGCAATTGTGGCTTTAATCTACCAAACCGGTAAAAAAAAAAAAAAAAAAAAAAAAAAAAAAAAAAAAAAAAGATTTTTCTTGAAGCATTAGACGGTTTCAGTGATGACTACACCCGGTAAAAAACCTTCGTTTGGCGTTTCCAAAAGCGAAACTTTTTTTCTCACTCTCACGAGACCCCTGGTGCCCCTGGTGCTGCGGGGACCTTTTTGCGACATTTTTGGCAGAAGTTAATTTCTTGAGATTTTGAGGAGAAATTTACGACTTTCGTTTTCCTCTTTCACAATTTCTTTTATCTACATATAGATCACCATTTATTGTCTACATGCTTTATTAGAGTTGCTCGTACCAATGAGCTATACAGATATCTAGAGTGGCAGTGGGTAACCGGGTAACCTGCGTAACCACCGTGGCGTATTTTTAGGTTAGGTTTAAGGTGTAATTTTTTCCGTTTATGTCCATGTGTTTTGATGCAACGAATAGAGGCTTAAATATGATTCGAATCACTGTGCATCTGCACGAAAATACATGGGAATAAATGGACGAAAGTAAACAAGCCTAACCTAAAAATCCTCATAGGTGGTTACGCAGGTTACTCATTAGACAGCCGCTCTAGATAAACGTAAAGCTCGTTGGCTCGAGCAGAGAGTATATAATATATTTTTCTTTTCTTTTTCTACGTAAAAAATGCGAGTGAGGCAGTATTAAATCTGATGCAACAAGCGCAGATGTCGGAAAATATGGTTTTCCGAAAGTAACGCAAATAAAAAGTCTGATATTTCATGCTTTTTATAAACATTAGATAGTAGTAGGATAGTATTTGATGAGCTGAGAACAATGGTGCCTTTAGATTTTTCCGAAGTGCCCCGGTTTAGGAGATACACAGTACACACGTGTAAAGCTGTAAAAAATCGTGTGCTTAGTGACGTCACTATATACGCGGAATTCCCACTTAAAACAATGTAGTTTGGGCCAAAATATCAGCTCCGAAACCATGGGACTTAATTAGAAACCAAATGGATTTATGTTCTCAGCTCGTAGTAGCGGCTCGTGCAATTTGGCAACCTTGCACATTTTCCATTTAATCCTATGCAAAAGTATCGATATCTTGGGGGTGCAATTGCACCTCCTGAAGATCGATTATTTTACATAGGTTTAAATGGAGAGAAGACGTTGTTGCCAGATTGCACGCGCCGCCACTGTCAGCTCGTTAAGTACGTCCATTTTCTTTATAAAAAAACACAGTATTTCAGACCCTCATATAACTGCCCCATTGCTCAGAAACTTCACAAAGCGAGCAAACCTTCAAAAAGAAATAAATGTCATTCGACCTGGATGCATTGCATTTGGCCTCTTCAAACGGCGACTGATTAAAATGAGTGTCCATTTTAAAAACGTCCCGATGCCGTCGTTGTATTTTTCAATATTTAATCAAGTTTCAAGTTTCACTTCCCAAGTTCCCCTATTTTTTGTTTTTTTTTTTTTATTTTATTTTTATTTTTTTTCATTTTTAGTCTTTTCCTATTTCAATTATCGGTTGCTATACACTGCTAAAGCCCTCTCTCACCGTCTCTCTATCAAGCTATTTTTTCCAGGGCTGCCGTTTTGCGTATAATCAATGCTATTTTTCACTTCACCGATGATTCCACCGGTTGAGAAAAGATTACACAGTCCAGTTTAGTGCATGACTGTAATGAACTAAAATACTCGCATCTGTAATCTTTTCTCAACCGGTGGAGTCGTCGATGACTTTAAAAAACTTGCGGATATTTTAATTAATCAACGGAGTTTCCACCGATTAAGGAAAGATTGCAGATCAGAGTATTTTCGTGCATTACTGTCATACACTGAACTGAACTGTGTAATCTTTTCTCAACCGGTAGAATCATCGGTGAATAGAAAAATAGCATTGATTATACGCAAAACGGCAGCCCTGATTTTTTCATCCCGCATCGATTACTTTTTGCTTCGTAGTTTGTCACCAGATAATCCCGACCTCATCATTCTGTATATTCTGCGAGCTTATACTCTCCCGGCACAAGGTCTTTTTTTTTTCATTTTTCCCCCCCTTGTAATTTCCATTCAATTCTTTCTCCCCCAATTATTACATTTTTTATTTCTTTTCGAATTTATTGCAGACTGGTACGAGTTGGACGGATTATTGCAATTTTTGAATTTAAGTCAGGCTAGATGATAAGTACCGGAGGCCTGTAAATTAAACTTTAATTAATATATCACCGACTGTACCTCTCCCTCAATTTCTGAGTGCTATATCTCGCCGATTTTAATTTTCGTTCAAGCCAACACTCATTGCCATATCGGCCCGTAAAATGACAATTCAAATAATTAATTATCAATATGCTATTTAAAACAAACAAAAATATGTTGGGGAATTTGCGAGGATAATAAGAATTGGTCTGTTGCAAACGTTTGCTACAACGATAAAGAGTATTTCATCGTGTGTAAAATCGCCCGAAAAGTCAATTGGTGGCTTCAGAATGTCATGAAATGCGATAGTAAACTCACAAGAGACGTTTAATGAAATCCAAGATGGCGGTAAAATATAGAGCAATCTTTATGCAAGCACCTTTAACATCCAAGGATTGCCAACGTTGACAACCTCACAGCTTCAGAGGTTATGTGTTTATTTACGTTGTGATTGGGTGTGATCGATATTGTGAGGTTGGCTATCCTTGGATGTTCGTGGTGCATGCATACAAATTGCTCGATATTTCTCCGCCATCTTGGATTTCATTAAACGCCTCTTGTGCGAGTTTATTATTGCATTTTATGACTTTCTGATGCCAACCAATGGACTTTTCACGCGATTTTAAATCATATTGAACATTCTATAGCGCTGTAGCAAAAGTTTGCAACAGACCCATTATTTATGATGGTGGATAACTGCTCTACATGCCTTCCACATGCAAATAAACGAGTTACTTACGAAATCCAGGGAGGGTGCAAAAACCCTTATCGATTCCCCTACTAAACAGTCTAACATTTGTTTACATTTTGGGGACCCTCGCTGTGTTTTGCTCCAATGCAAAGATTACATGTTGCCTTAGAGTTTCTAACGTTGTAATTTTTCACTGCTTTTGTTGATCTATTTACGGCTTTTAAGATTCTTTTGGGAATCATAGGCATTCTTGAGGTGCATCATGATTAAAATGTACAAGTTCAGCAACAATTAACTCTTTTATCCGTAAAGAACCCGTATTAGACCTCTTCGTTTTGAAAAAAAAATGTGCAATAATACACATCCAAAGGTGGCGCCGGCCGTGCCGCCGACCCGATAGAGCTCAAAACTCGCTAACCGATCAGAGATTGACTACCCTCTTGCCTTAAATCTCTACATGAAGGGATTCTCCTGTTCCGCACCTGTGATTAACGTTATCACACTGAGAGAAATCACTTCTTAATTTAAAAACAAGGGAACACGTTTACTTGTGACAATTTTACTTGCGCGACGTAAAGTTCTGTTGCATGAAGGAGAATCAGTCACAACAATAAGGAATCGTTTCCTTGTACAGCATCAGATATTTTCCTTGGGTTAAAGGAATTTCTCCTTTAGTCAATATTTCACTCTGCAGTTTCTTTAACACAAACATAATCCACCTTGGATTCAAAAAGGATTCTCTCGGTGCAGTTCATCGCTAACTCAGTCAATGATCGTGCCATACGGAAATCAGGCAACACTGTACAAGTTTCACTCCTCCCTCCCTCATTAATTACGGTAACCTCTATAATCCGCCCAGATTCGATCCAATTTTTCTCCAATTTTTTTTACCTGTTCCGGAGAACAATGGAACACGGGACAAATCAATCCCGAGTAATTATCGGGAGATCGACGCCCAGGCCGCCGACCGACCGACTCGGTACAGCAGTGATTCCACCAGGACTGCCGTTTTGCGTATAATCAATGCTATTTTTCTATTCACCGATGATTCCACCGGTTGAGAAAAGATTACACGGTTCAGTTCAGTGAATGACTGTAGTGCACGAAAATACTCTGATCTGTAATATTTCCTTAATCGGTGGAGACTCCGTTGATTAATTAAAATATCCGCAAGTTTTTTAAAGTCATCGACGACTCCACCGGTTGAGAAAAGATTACAGATGCGAGCATTTTAGTTTATTACAGTCATGCACCGAACTGAACTTTGTAATCTTTTCTCAATCGGTGGAATCATCGATGAATTGAAAAATATCATTGATTATACGCAAAACGGCAGCCCTGGATTCCACAGCGACCTCTTGCATACCACCAATCAGACAAAAGCCGCGGGCGTGGTCTTCACACCGCTGTTTAGAGGACATAACTACGATTTAAATAAATGTGGTTTCAACTATATAAAACTGCAAGCAAAAACCAACAAACGATGATAGGTGGTACGAATATTTGAAAATACAGTGGCCGAGAGTGCAATTTGAAAACGTTGCATATTTTATGCGCATTCAAACTCATGGAAAAGATCGAACTTTTGCTGTCTGAATGGTTGGCACTTTCTACGTCTATACTTTACATGTGTTGAATCGGACGAAATCCGACCAAAATTGAAAAGCGTGCACCGAGTCTGTCAAATAATGGAGCTCTTGCACGGTTTTGCTGTAGACAAAAATGGCCTCTCAATGCTGATGTTAGATGCTGCGAAAATAACGATGAGACCATTAAAAAAGTCTAAAACTCACTCCTCGCAGAGAAAACTTAAATTGAAATTTCGGGTGACCACCCTTGCATGTATGCACCTACCTCGAATTTGAACCCCAAACAAAAGAACATAACCTACGAATTTGAACAATGAGATCAATGAATTTGCTTTCAAAAAGTAAATTTGAAGGAATTAAAGGTCTATTTATACACATTTTGTCACTAGGAGCACGGTGATACAACAACAGAAAAGTTCTACGTTGCGCGTAATAAACGAGGCAGACGGCCTTTAATTTCATGTCCTGTTCTTTTGTTTGGGGTCCCAATCCAAGGTTGGTGCATACATGCAAAGGTGGTCACCCAAGTTTTCTCTGCAAGGAGTGAGCTACAGACTTTTTTAGTGGTCTCGTCGTTATTTTCACAGCATTTTACATCAGAATTGATAGGTCATTTGTCTACAGCAAAACCTTGTAAGAGCTCCATTGACTTCAATTTGAACCGATATAAAAATATCGATTGATCGGAGCTTTTAAGCTCAATAAACGCTTTTATTTGCGCAAGCGTAATGGTGGCTTAAGGCAGCAATAATGGGAGATTACAATCGAACAATACTGTAATTCCATCAAGAAGTGACCAATAAGAGGCTACTTTCCTATGACACCAGTACAGTGGCGCACCGAGAAATTTAGTTTGGTGGGGGTTTCACCGAAAATTTTCCATTTTCTGAGGCCTTAGGGGAGGTTTTGAAAGCGCAATTTTGGCCAAAGATGACCTTTTTTAGAGCAAAATCTTGATGCTTGGGAGGGGGGGGGGTTTGACCCTAAAAACACCCCCCTTCGGTGCGCCACTGCACCAGTGTCATCGGGTGTCACGGTACCATTCATCCAGGGCTGCCGTTTTGCGTATAATCAATGCTATTTTGTCAATTCACCGATGATTCCAACGGTTGAGAAAAGATTACACAGATCAGTTCAGTGCATGAGTGTAATAAACTAAAATACTCGCATCTGTAATCTTTTCTCAACCAGTGGAGTCGTCGATGACTTTAAAAAACTTGCGGATATTTTAATTAATCAACGGAGTTTCCACCGATTAAGGAAAGATTACAGATCAGAGATCGTGCATTACAGTCATACACTGAACTGAACTTTGTAATCTTTTCTCAACCGGTGGAATTATCGGTGAATAGAAAAAATAGCATTGATTATACGCAAAACGGCAGCCCTGCATTCATTGGACGAAGATCACTCCTCAACTTTGGGAGACTAATTAGGCTGTGAATCAGTGGTGGCTCGCGCTACTTGGCAACATTGTCTTCACTCCATTTGAATCTATGTCCAACAATCGATAGCTAGTGAAGCGCTGCTTCACTTTCGAATCGATTGTTTTACATGAAATCAAATGGAGTGAATACATTGTTGCCAAGTAGCACGAGCCGCCCCTGCTGTGAATCATCCTTCTCAGCATAGAGAGAGTGACGAAAATCAGTTAAGAATTTCCCATTATTACTGCCTCTTATGTCACCAATACGCTGGCGTAAATAACAAAGCGTTGATTGAGTTCAGGAGTGATTTTTCGGAAGTTTTTATTGTTGTCATCTCTATAATGGGTCTGTTGCACATTTCGGCTAGAGCGTTTTAAAGTATCAATTCTTGTGTGAAAAGCTGTAAAAATAACAATGGCAGCACCAGAAAACACCAAAATTCATTAGTAAACTCACAAATTGCGAAAAACACTAGACTCTTTTCACCCCTGTATCTTTCCACCACGTGCACGATATTTCGCGAAATTAGCGCGGCACATTCAAATAAACACGGCCGACTGTCATCGCACAGCTGACTTTGTGAACAAATAAACAGTAAACACTGATGTAGACTGCTCGAATTCTTACGTCTCAATACCCTCAATTCCTCACAGAAGGTTGTGAAAGGTATGGAAACCGATATTGTGTGTCGAAAACTTATCAAAATGAAACAATAACACACAAGAGTTCCAATAATGATGATTGAAGTTGGAATCATACTTGGGACTCCTGTGCGTTATTGTTTCATTTTTTGATAATTTGCCGACACAAATACCGGTTTCCATACCTTTCACAACCTTCCGTGAGGAATTGAGGGTATTGAGACGTAAGAATGCAAACAGACGCCGTCAGTGTTTACTGTTTATTTGTTCATGAAGTCAGCTGTGATGTGATGACAGTCGGCCGTGTTTATTTGAATGTGCCGCGCTAATTTCGCGAAATATCGTGCACTTGGTGGAAACATACAGGGGTGAATAGTGTCTAGTGTTTTTCGCAATTTGTGAGTTTATACTAGTGAATTTTGGTGTTTTCTGATGCTGCCATTGTTATTTTTACAGCTTTTTACATAAGAATTGATATTTTAAAACGCTCTATAGCCGAAGTGTGCAACAGACCCATTGGAAGTTCTTACACCAAAATCTACTATTGAACCGCTCATAACCAAAGTGTGCCACAGTCCCATTAAGTCCTCATTTTCACTTTCTCTATTTAACGATGTCAGAAATTGAGAAAGTATTGCGATGGCGCAGATGTCTGTCTGACTGTATTCAAGCATTACTTTTGAACCATTGTTCCCGGTCCCTATACATCCACATTTTGCCAAGAAAGTGATTTCAACATTCATCAGAGGGACTTTTTTTGTTTTGTCGAAATTTGAAATTTTAAGCATTTTATGCAAGGATAAAAGGTTTCCAATAAAATCAATGAGAAAATGAATAAAATGGGTAAACAAAGGGAAAAATTGGAATATTTCAAATATTCGCTGTTTGAACTTAGATTAAAATTTGAAAAAAAAAAATAATCTGTGAGCAGCCTATACTGAAAAATTAGCCCCTTAACCCTTTCCAGCAAGGTGGTACAACATATGTGCCATTTTCTGTAACATGGGTTTCAATGAAATTTAAATGGACATTTTGCAAAAACATGTGTGACCCATCAAAAGTCTTAGAAAATTGTCCTCTTTTGAACGGTCTAAAAAAATCTCAAAAAAAGTCAAATTCCAAAATGCGTGCTGGAAAAGGGTTAAAGGATGGTCCAAAGGGTCTTCCACGTGATATTAGGGGGTCAGGCATTAAGGGGTCCTTGATTAAGTTTGATGTGAGAAAGTATTCGTGGGGTATTCCCTACAGTTCACTTTTCCTTTAATTCATATTTTCGAAAACTTGCTTCCTTTGACTAACCATCAAATTAAAACCATGAGTTACATTCAGCAAACTGGCAACACTTGTAGAGTCTTCTTTGCTTTCCGTGGGGTTTTGCGGAGAACCGGACATTGAATTCCAATTACCCGCGCTTTGTAAACCGCAACCGACTGCGCTGTTCGATTTAGCAAAAACGAAAGAGTGCTTCAGTGCTTGTCATGCGGATCAGGAAATCGTGCCTCGATTCCTTCGATTCTGAGAACTGATGCTCAACAGAGAATTCACTGTTCGGACTGAAAAAAAAAAAAAAAAAAAAAAAAAAAAAAAAAAAAAAATGATCCAAGTCCAAAATCCGTTAATAAGTTTTAGTCGCGGTGCCACCAAAATTCAATGTGCTTACAACCATCAAATCCACCAATATGTAGCTGAGGAACATGGACTTTTCTCTATGATTACGGCATGGGAGCACGTGCCCCCCCGAATCCTCAACAGAATAGCCACAAATTTCTTACTGCGACCCTTGAAATTCAAAAGTTCGTGGGCATGCCCCCCTCTCCCAGAAAAATTGTCTGGATCCGCCACTGTGTATAAATATAAACCTTTGGGGGAGACGATCGACCCTCCCAGGTGGTTCAATTGAACCACTCTAAAAATCGAGCCGCCACTGAATCTCATGGATGTATAAAATCCGTGGAGAATCCAGGAACTTATTTATCTCTCTCTCTCTCTCTCTCTCTCTCTCTCTCTCCCTCTCTCTTTATCTCTCTCTCTCTCTTTATTTCTCTCTCTCTCTTTATCTCTCTCTCTCTCTCTTCTCTCTCTCTCTCTCTCTCTCTCTCTCTCTCTCTCTCTCTCTCTCTCTCTCTCTCTCTCTCTCTCTCTCTCTCTCGTTCTCTCTCTCACTTCCCCTGAACGCGTTTGTTTGATAATGAGCTACCACAGGCAGTCACGTGACTTCCGCCCCTTCGTGTCTAACCTTTACTAACACCCGCGTTCTATTGAGAGAACAGAAAGAGAGGGGAGACAGAGAGAGAGAGAGAGAGAGAGAGAGAGAGAGAAGAGAGAGAGAGAGAGAGAAATAGAGAGAGTAACAAACTCACTGATAAGACGCAAAGGCATGGATTCAGTAATATGGCCTTCTCTCTCTCTCTCTCTCTCTCTCTCTCTCTCTCTCTCTCTCTCTCTCTCTCTCTCTCTCTCTCTTCTTCCTCTCTCTCTATCTCCTACTGTACCCATTTGAACGCGTGTGTTAGAAAAGGACAGATTAGAGGTGGTTCCGGGATTTTCAACCATTTGTCTACCCTTTTTAACAAATACATTCAAATGGGCAAAGAGAGAGAAAGAGAGGGAGAGGGAAGGAGGGAGAGAGAGAGAGAGAGAGAGAGAGAGAGAGAACAATTTCTGGATCAGCCGGAGTATACGTCACTTGCGGAAAGGTGAATGTGGCAGGAACCTCATTTCTCGTGACGAATATTCTCAGAATATTACCAGAAAAGAATTGAATTTGAACTCGTCGACTAACGAGTGCCTGCAATCACGGGTATATGCAACTCGGATCTCGCATTACGGCGCGGCCGCCGAGGTTCTTTTGAATCGCGATATGAAACAAAACAAGCGAGTGACTTTAATTTACAGGCACGGTAATATAGGCAACCCGCTGCACATGTCAGCTGATCAAATTTGCGTCAGGCCCGATCTCAACCGCGAACCGTGGTATTAACCCTCGTTTACAATCTCATGTGTGTAATCAAGGTAGTTTTTTCCCGCCTTTCACATTTGGTTCAGTCAAAGGTTATATTATTCACACAGATATGGTAAAAGCCTAAATTTTGTTAAGTAAATGACTCCGGAAATGAAACAATCTGTATTTCAGAGGTGATCATAAAGATTAAAAAAAAAACTAGTTATTCTGTAACCTTTGCGGAGGTTTATTACAAAATGCATGAAATATGATCTTTTTATGACGGATATTTCTGTAATCTTTAAGATCCTCCCTATTCTAGTTCATAGACGTTGATAGTTAACGCTAAAATCCCCGCATGTAGAGAGTTAAGACATGTGAAACCAAGGGCGCCGCCATAAAATGCACATTTGCACATTTTTTGCACATTTGTTTACATTCTAAAAGCTTGTTATTATGTTTTGGTCCAAAACGAAGATAACAGAGCCGTAGTGTTTCTAACGGTGTAACATTTCACTACTTATTTACGCTTTTTAAGATTCTTTTGGTAAATATAAATAAACACGCTTGAGGTAGGTGCACCATAATTAAAATTAACAATCTAACCGACGAATGACCATTTTATCCATAAAAAACCATCGAACCCCTTCGTTTGTAAAGAAATGTGCAAGAACGCATCTAATGGCGGCGCATGTAGAACCTAAAACTCATGGCCAATCAGAGGACAAAACTATCTTGAATCTTGTCTCAACTCTCTACTTATACAGGGACTTTAGTTAAGGCAAGTGAAATTATATAGGTACCACCATTGGAAGCAATTTTGCACATTTGTTTACATTCTGAGGCCCGTTATAGTCAAGGCAAATATTATAGTATCGTGCGTCGAGTTCCTGGTGGTGTAATGGGTTTTCTGCCTTTGCTGATCAACATCACAGTGGCGGCTCGTGCTATTTGGCAACACTGTCTTTACTCCATTTGATTATGTGTTTAACAATCGATCGCTGGTGAAGCGCTGCTTCATTTTCGAATTGATTGTTTTACATACAATCAAATGAGGAGTTAACATAGTTGCGTAATAGCACGAGCCGTCAATACTATTGAAGACTTATTTTTGGGCAGTAGAGATATTCTTGAGGTGCATAATAATGACTCAAATGAACGCAGCTTTGCTCTGGTGAGATTGGTGAAACAAATTTGCAAAATTAAGACAGAGTTTGAATCACAAAAAGTGAAAATGGCGCTCAGGTCTATCGCAGGAGGGAAGCTTGAGAGGATCCTGGAGTTTCTATTTTTCTCTTTTTGTTCGTTTTAACGCAAGTATTACAAAAGGAGAGAGGTCTAGTCACTGCAGTGGCTGCTCGTTTGCCACGCTCCTTTGCCATTTAATCCTTTATTGCCCAAGGGTTTTTATGAGCACTCTCGGGTTTTTTTACCGCGATGGATGATCTAGTTGCGGCGTAAATTGATGTGCGTATTGATTTTTTGCATTTTCCATTTAATTCCTAATAAAATTGGTGGTACTTGTGAGTACCGTTGGGCAACAAAGGGTTAAAACAATACGAAAGTATCGAAAAATTGAAGATGCAATTGCACCTCCTGAAGATCGATTGTTTTACCTAGATTTAAATGGAACAAATACGTTGTTTCAACATTGCACGAGTAGCCACAGAGTCAATGCTGCCGCAGTCACTATAGTCTGACCTTTCTATACTTATTAAGCCTTCAAATCGGCAAAAAGAGGAAAGACGAATTCCTGAATTCATACCTGAAGAGAAGGATCCATAAAACATGAAGTGTGCTCATTGATTAAAATTAGCTTTGCAGTCATATTAGGAAGTTTTTCGGACGAGCGCACCCCTTGTTTTTCAACCCTTTCTTCCGGAGAATGCTTCAATTGGCAAAAAACACGTCGACGAATTTGCAACGCGCGCAAGCTTACCCAGCCCTCGCGCATACCTATAAGAGAAGAGGTGGTCGCGCACCCGCAGACAAATAAACCGGAAGCGTTTAAAATCTCGATTTCTTCTAGATAATGTCATCCGATTATAATATTATGTTGTATGAAAAGGGGCTCTGGGACCTGGATTCGTGAGACAAGCAGTGGTGAAGCACGTGCTTTGAAAAGCGAAATGTTACGCGCGGGCAATTTGAAAGGAAGAAATATCGGGTGTTACTGTGTATCGTATGTGGAATACCAAAGACTTTCCTTCTAATACTATATATATATGCTGGGCAAAATGCTGAATTCTATCGGTCCGCAATAGCAACCTGCGATTTATTATATGTAGTAGATAGTAGAGTTTGCGTGAGTCATTATTTTTGCGGAATTTTACCTATCAATCAAGTTTCTGTTGCAGTAAAAGGACGCAACAGACCCATTCAACTTGTTTACATGTTCGGCGACTCAACCAAAAGGCATCGTTTAGAGTTCAGTTAAGTGATACCCAGTGGCATGGCGTTGCGTGCAATGGGGCTATTGCACACTTTTGCTATAATCGATTTAATAGCCGATTATGGCGTAAAAACCTCCAAAAATAACGATGGTAGCACTAAAAACTTCCTAAATCCACTCCTAAACTCATTAAACGCAGTTATTTGCGCGAGCGTAATGGTGGCCGAAGGCACTAACAATGGGAGATTCCTATCTTAATTTCGTCACTCTTTCTATGCTGAAAGGGATGATTCACAGAGTAATTAGTCATCAGAGTGATGATCCACATCCGATGAATGGTACCGCAACACTTTGTGACAACGGTGACAAATGAAAGTCGTCTCTCATTGGTCACTTCTTGATGGAGTTACAGTATTGTTAGATGGGAATCTCCCATTGTTAGTGCCCTCGGCCACCATTATGCTCGCGCAAATAACTGTGTTTATTGAGTTTAGGAGTGGATTTTGGATGTTTTTAGTGCTGCCATCATTATTTTTTGAGGTTTT
Source organism: Trialeurodes vaporariorum (assembly GCA_011764245.1). NCBI lineage: Eukaryota > Metazoa > Arthropoda > Insecta > Hemiptera > Aleyrodidae > Trialeurodes > Trialeurodes vaporariorum. The sequence continues at coordinate 33,839,529 of VMOF01000013.1, read as the reverse complement.
TACGCCATAATCGACTATTAAATCGCTTATAGCAAAAGTGTGCAATAGCCCCATTTGGCAACGTTGTATGGTGTCCCTTTAAACCCATGTAAAAGTCCGTATACGAGGGTGTTCACCGAATTCCCAATAGTTCGATCTAGAGTCCCGATATATGAAAGAGTCTCGCCTTACGAGGTTCCATCTCTGATCGGCTGCTGAAAACTGAAGAAGAAAAAGGGGTCTATGAAACTTGGAGGCGCGCCTCTTGTTTATATCTTCATGGAACCATCTTCCCAGCCGCCCAGCTTTTAGGGAACTTTCGGCATTCTTAGCATATACAGATGAAATTTTCTATTGAAAGTGACGTAAGTATATGTTCAGCAGAACAGAATAAAATTCTCACATTACTCTTCACTGTAAATTAAAACAGGTAGTGAAGCTAACGATAATTCAAGGTTGGGTTGACCTTACAAAGATTACTTACACTCGAATACATGTATAAGAAATCTTTGACGGGAAGATCGTTGGATAAAAATGTAAACAAAAGACGCCCCTCCAGGCTCCTCAGACCCATTCTTCTTCTTCACTTCTGTTCCCGTGTCTTGACTCTTTCATACATAGGGACTCTATAGTTCGATCTTTTCCATGGGTTTGAATCAGGGCTGCCGTTTTGCGTATAATCAATGCTATTTTTCAATTCACCGATGATTTCACCGGTTGCGAAAGGATTACACAGTTCAGTTCAGTGCATGACTGTAATAAACTAAAATACTCGCATCTGTAATCTTTTCTCAACCGGTGGAGTTGTCGATGACTTTAAAAAACTTGCGGATATATTAATTAATTAACGGAGTTTCCAGCGATTAAGGAAAGATTACAAATCAGAGTATTTTCGTGCATTACAGTCATACACTGAACTGAACTCTGTGTAATCTTTTCTGAACCAGTGGAATCATCGGTGAATAGAAAAATAGCATTGATTATACGCAAAACGACAGCCCTGGTTTGAATGGGCGTACTGCAACGTTGCCAAACTGCACACTACGACACTGGAAATTTCCTCAAGAGGGAGGGAAATGGATTATACTTAGTCTAGGAAATGGAGATCTTCTTTAGTGCGTTTTGAACAACAGTGGCGAGTGCTAAATCGGGATAACATAAGCAGGGGTTGCGGAAGGGGTGATTGAGGGGGGGGGGTAGAAATCTGGGAGAAAAACACAAACAAGGAGAGGTGACTGGGGAGGGGAAGGAGGGTGAAGAGGGGTAGGAGGGTGGAGAGGATAAAGAGAGAAATAATATCGTTCAATTACTCTGGCGAATGCTCGCCACGTTCATTACAAGCAGACAGCTCTCAACAACAACTGAGACACCAAAAGAGGCACCGAGATAATACAAGGTTGCAAGACTGTTTTTTCGAAAATCCTTTTAAATTTTACTCGTTTCGATGACCCAAAATTGGAACCCTGCGTGACAACGAATAGACTCCGTAAGTAATGCAGAGACACATAGAGACTCAGCATAGCAGTCTCGGGACAAATGCTGTCTCCCTTAGTTGAGATTAGAGTGCGCCTTCAATTAATAGTGTATGTAAAAACAAAACCTGAGTGTACGAACAGTTATGAGATTAGTTCTGAGTAGTGTGCGCCTTCAATTAACAGTGTATGCAAAAACAAAACCTGAGTGTACGAACAGTTATCGATTTGAAGTGCCGTTCATATTTTAACTCTCGCGTTTCAAATGCCATTAATGACAAACTGAACAAACACGAATACTCAAGTCCCTTGATGAAAGTTTTGTTATAGGGAGTACCGACCACAGACAATATATGTACAACAGAGGTCACGCACCATCTATCTTGCCCATGTTTGCGCTCGGTGTCAATTTTTTTTCGGGGTCTCAACAGAACACCGCAAACAATCAAACATGGTCCATACGTTGACTGTTGCACTAGAAAAAAAAAAAAAAAAAAATTATCAGAAGCATTACGATATGTGAACCAATGTAAAAGTTAGTACAATTATCTGAATTTTAGTGTTTGTACCATAGTTCTTGAAAAATTTGAGGAAATTCTATAGTTTTATAATCATATTCTAGTATTAATACCAGAATTTTCTGGTATTAATAACAGAATTTTCCGGTCAAAGCACCAACCTTTCTGTGGTTTAAATTTCGTTTTGCTTCTGGTAATATTACTAAAATTCATAGGCATTATTATATTCAGTGTGAGAAACGTTGTTGAGGTTTTTGCCTAATGAGACTGAGGCACCAAAATTGCATCATTCAACGTATAGACCTTGTTCGATGGGGCTCCCTACTGCTCCCTCTATTAATTCCTGTTGAGTTCCGAAATAAAAGTCAGCCACCACGCGCACAGGTAGGAGAGGAGGGTAGTCTCTATTATTTGTCGTATCTGGTACCCGACAATTTCTGCAATTGAAAAAAGTCGACGCCTGAACGAATTCGAAGGTTAAGTTCAACGGTGAGCAGCAGAGAGAAATGTCGCTTCGAAAACAAAAAAAGAAAATCAAGAAACAAAATAATAAAGAAATTTTTTAAACACCAACACCATTATTATTTATCATATAAAACCGCAAAACTAAATTCTTTCTCCTTTTTAATTCCCACGAATGATATGCACACCGGTTATTTCTATCAGGAGACTTATTACATTAATATTCCGCTGAGGGATCCCGAGATCCCGATGGTTGAGGTCGAAGATATTTCCCGTCAACTATCTCGAAGGAATCGGACGTATTTCCGCATCCCTGCTATTCGACACACAATGAAACGAATAAAATGCTTTTATCGAAATAAGAAAACGTAATTTTTTGCCCCATAAAAATGTTCAGACATTCCAAATAAAAGAAACTTTTCCGTCATTTTGATGGCTTCTTCTGCTCGCTCTGTAATGGGGCTCTTGCAAACTTTTGCTGTAGGTGATTGAAGAGTTGATTCTTGCGTATAAACCAGTAAAAAAGACGATGAGAGTGCACTGAAGAATCACAAAATTCACTCTCAGAAATCGAGCTTAGTGGTGGAGAGAAGCATAGGTATTATGGGAGATTCCTATCTAAGTTGAGACATCTCTGTGTTTCCGTTAAGACAGTGGCAAAAAAGACAGAACTATCCCATGATACCTGCGTTGAACCGCCATTAGGATTTTGCTATTACAGCAGTTCTGTGAGTTTATTACTAAATTTTAGACTTTTTTAGTATGATTTTCGTGATGTTTGCTGGTTTTAACATCAGATTGGACTTTTCATCAATTAGCTTACAGCACAATTTTGCAAGAGCCCCATTTGACACAAATTGGAATGAGTCTGGTAATCTTGTAAATTTTATAAAGGGTGTGGATGAAAATTGTTGGCCTCAGAATTCTCTCAGTGTGGAACGTAATTTTGAGGGCACCACGGAGGTAGCCATGATAAAAATCTGTTCGGACATTTTCCACAGGCTTAGTTTATTTGCCTCACATGTGTTGTTCTTAATATAAAAATTGGATCAATTTCATATGAGATATTGATTTGTAATGAAGGTGAAAAAGTTTAGGAGTGGCTATGAGGACGCATATAGTTTTCGATATCAGTGGCGTCGCGTGCCATCTGGCAACAATGCAACTGCTCCATTTAAATCATCATTCAATCATTAAATATATCGAATTTTCCTTGTGCACTGTGCACCCCCTGAATTCGATCTTTTACATGAGTTTAAAGGGATAGAATACATTTTTGCCAAATTGCATGCGACGCCAGTGTTCGATATAATGTTCCTTCTCGGAGAATTTACGCGACGAAGAAACTGGCACACGACAGAAATCAGCAGAGTTGTGTCATCTAAGATCAAATTCTGTATCCATCAGAGAGCTACACTTGAACACTTGGATTTTCATTAAAAACCTGTTTTAGTTGAATTTATGTACGACTCTAGGTTTGAAATTAAAAAGTAAGCGGCAAACAAACCTTCCGTCAAATCTGCCTCCTAATAAGCTATTTTTTTTTACATCAGAACACAATGGAGCACTCAGTCTTCTTATCGTCACCGTTAGCACAGTTGGAGGGTTCCATTAAAATGAAACGGGTCACTCTACAACCATTCAAAAATGAATCAGTCCACGGATTGCAGTTACTTGTGTACTTCAATTTAATGTAATAACTTCAAACCCGTATAAATTCTACTAAAATCTATATTTTTTTGACCTGTTGATTTGTGTTTACCCCACTGATACCATTTCGGAGGAAAAATTAATACCGTCTTTCATCAAAATATGACACTGAATCGGAACGCAAAAATTTCGAATAAACCCCATATTTTTCGTTTTTAATTTTTATTTTTTTTTTATTTTTTGAAATTGGGACTTTAAACACTAAACAGATTGCTAGTGGCAGCTCATGCGATTTGGCAACTTCAAAATTTGTCCATTTAAACCTATGTAAAATAATCGAATCTTGAGGAGGCTGACAGCCTCCTGAAAAATCGATTGTTTTACATTCGTTTAAATGGAGGAAAATCAATGTTGCCAAATTGCACTAGGCCCCCTCTGCGAATTACACTGAACCAAGAATAACCCAATTCATATTGCTCCACCATGCTCCAATGGATCATTGCTCCATACATTAAATAACTAAACCTTATAGGATTCAAGATTCAAGACTTAAAACAAGGTGTAACCCTTTCATGCGGTTACAGCTTGCTGATCTAAGGTATTTTTGAAATTCGATTGTAAAATGTCTGAATCACCCAGTCGTAAACGGAGGGTTGACTCCTGTGTAAAATCGCAAGAAAATCATATTGAAAGTCTCAAAATTCATACTTATGAACCCACAAAATGTGTTTCAAGAGAAATCAAATCATTTAATTGCAGTTTTCTCTACGATGAATCAGTTGGAACCTTAATATGTTCATCCTTTTATTTCTTTTATTTGAATGGGGCTGTTGCAAAATTTTGCTACAGGGGATTAAAAAGTTCATCCTTGCATGAAAACCTGTGTTCGCGCCGTCTACTTGAAACAAATAAGATTCCCTGTGCTCATCAGTTCGGTGAGTTCAAAGGCTAGCCGACAGAGAGCGTGCGCTGTCTGTTCCGTTCACCCACTGCGCAAAACCGTATTGCGCATGCGCAGTTTTCCCCCGCAACCTCGCGCCTTGACCCGGTCAAGTGTCAACGAGTCTCAAAAAGTTAGTCTAGTTTTCCTCTGCCTGGCTGCTTTTCTCCGAATCACGCGTCGCACTAAGAGTATTAGCTAATTTTCTTTACCTCGTGTTTACTGGTGAGTAGTGTCGTCCCTAAATCTAATAGTTCGAATGAGTTCGCTTATTTAGTGTTCCCCTGTGTCAATCGGCCAGAGCGCCCACAGCTATGGATAATTAATTACTTCGTTAAAGTTTACAGGAAAATCGGTGAGATCATTCCAATGTGACATCTCCCCTACAGCGTTTTAGGCATCGGCCTTTCGGCCATTTGTTAGGCTTCTCTTATCCCTTTCAATCAGCTTTACAATTCAGATTCCCTTTCCCTTTCCCCCCCTTCTCTATCCTTTCGTAGAAACCTCTTGTAGATAGAAAATGCTTGGTAATTGTTCCCTACGCTAATGATTTAACCATGGAGTAGGAATTCCCTGGGCCAGCTGTGTAGCACGCTTCTTCCCTGCTTGACTTAAATGGATCTTTGCACATATTCCTAGCTTTAAAGGTAAGATTCGTTCTCTCTTTCTATTGCACTGCCTCTAGGTTCTTTGCTCTCTCTTTTGCTACCAATTTATCTTGTATTTAACTCTTTACTGACTCTTGCCTCTATTACAGGCTTCTTCTCCTTTCCCCCTTTGTCTTGGTCTCAATTCCCGTCTTTGAATTGAGACTCATCTTTACTGATCGGTCCTCCGGAATAGTTTAACTTCCTTTTCCCAGTCCTATACTGTTCAACCTGTAAAAATGACGAAGAGTACACTGAAAAATCACGAAATTCACTCTCAGAATCGAGCCTATAATGGCAAGGAGACGCATGTTTCATGGGAGATTCCTATCTGAAATGAGACATATCTCTGTGTTTCCGTAGAGAAAGTGACAAATTAGACAGGAGTCTCCCACGATACCGGCTTTGAACTGTCATTACAATCTTGCCTTCATAGCAGTTACGAGAGATTATTTCTAAATTTTAGACTTTTCTTAGAGTGATTTCTGGATATTCGCTGGTTTTTACATCAGATTGCGCCATTCATTTGATCACAGCAAAAGTTTGCAAGAGCCCTGTATTCTATGGAAATTATCGAGCTATATATAATATAGCCTCGGCTATAATTTGGAGGGGGACCTCGTCCACTGTGCGATGGGTCCCCCGCGCGCACAAAATGGAGCGCTTGGGAGACATAACTCGCAATTCGACCCGTGTTCCTCGTTGCACCCTTGTCACGAGTGTCACGAGCATCACGAACAGCCACCAAAGCCACCAACCAACCATCCATCGAGAAGACACGTGAACTCGCGCCGCCTCTCGTGAGTTTTCATTGAAATTCCCGCGAGGGATTAAAATATTTCGGGAAAGGAGGGGGTGGGATGGAGGTAGGGAGGGGGGTGTTGGAAATTAATTTCTTACTACCGCGTTATCTTCGGTCATTGCCAGGTGTCCGTGCCGCGCTTCGCATCGCTCGCACGCATTGCGGGTTGCGTTAATTTGTCCCATTGTGTATATTAAAGATCCCGCAGTTTTCCTTGTCGTTTTCCACCTCTATACCTATACATACAGTCGATCCTAATTCCTGTCAAATTGAACAGCGGCGTTTGTTGTGTGAACTTTTCATTCAACTTTATAAAGGTGGAGAATTTCTAGAATTCAATGACGAACGCGCGATGAATAGTAGGTCACAGAGCTCTGTGTTTCATTCAGAACACTTTGCATGGAAAACGTTCTTATGGAAAAATATAACTGATTGAATTTACCATCTGCATAGTTGATTTTAAGTCAGCTATCATGTATGGCAAATTTCACTGAATGATGGTAAAATATACCAACAAGTTAACTTATTGTTAGGTTATCATATTGTACGTTGTGTTTACAACATGCTTGATTGCTGACTCAAAAATCAGCGCCGATGGTAGATTCTATCAGTCAATTTTTTCCCTGCGTGTGCACTAGCATTGTAACAATGGTTCCTCCGGTAAAAGTGACGACTACAATATGACTATACGTCTATTCCAAAATCGACTATAAACATAGTTAGCCAATAATAACCTATAGTTGGCCAGCTATGTTCATTGTTGTCAATCTGGCAACGTCACATCTAGTCCATTCAAACCCACAAAAAAGACCTAACAACTCAGAGTACACAGTGTGCTCCCGAGAATCGATATTTTACATGGATTTAGTTGGAAAAAATGCAGCGTTGCTAGATAGCACGCAACGCCGCGCCACTAGGTGAGAAAGTGTATACGGGGAAAGCACGTAATTACAGAAATTCATGACAGAAGAAGTATAAATTAGCAACAAGCATTGCATGTGTAAACTGTATAAATATATGCTGTAAAGAATGAATGGTCATAACTACGCCAGCAGTCCAGTGTCCGATTACGTCGCAGAGCCCCACAGTTCATGGGGCCACGCAACAACCTTTCCAAAAAGTGTCGCACTCCCCCATAGTGCGTGGGGCCACGCGACACTTGAATTTTGTCTTAAAAAAAGTGCCTTACAAGTGTCGCAGAGCCCCACAGATTTTTAAAGATTTCTGTGGGGCCGTGCGACAAGTAAAATATTAATTTTTCCACCATCTGACCAAGTGTCGCGTGGCCCCACGAAACAGCTAAAATTAGGATTTTAATCGAGAAGATTGTGGGGCGTTGCGACACTTGGTTTTCATACATTTTCAAGTGTCGCACGGCCCCACAGCCGTCCAACAAAAGTTGTCCTCTAGTCCAGAAACTTTTGAAAGAAGGACTCTTATCATTAAGTGATTAGAGGTGAGCTCGTGTGAGTAATCAAAGCTAGAACTGATAAAGATTTGTCAATATCAGGGTTCTGTGGGGCATTGCAACACTTGATTGGGAAAGACTGTTTCGTGGGGCCACGCGACACTTGGTCAGACCTGAGTCGAAATAAGTTATCTTGTTATCAAGTGATTAGAGGTGAGCTAGCATGAGTAATCAATTCATCGAGTTATTAGAGGTAAGCACCAGTGAGTAATCAATTCATGAACTGATAATGGTTAGTCATTCTTTAATAAAGGTTAGTCGTTCCTTATCAGGTTCTGTGGGGCTTTGCGACACTTGATTGAGAAAGACTGTTTCGTGGGGCCACGCGACACTTGGTGGTGAGTCTAGTGTTTCACAGCCCCACAAAAGAGTTTGATCCCCAAAGCCAGTATTGGTGCCCAATCAGCTGATAACAAGGTAAACTCTAAATAGAGGAGGGGCTTTGTATCCAGAGAAAGTATTTCACAGCCCCACAACTAGGATTGATTGGCGTAGGCAAGTATCTTTTCAGGGCAAACCGTCTAAATGCCCTGATTTAAGCCACCTCAGCATTAATTATAAACTGTTAAAACTTTCAGAGATGGGTACTCACCAGTAGACAGTGAATAACAAAAGAAACAGATGTTTCACCGAGTCGCAGGAAAGTCGGTTGCTATGAGTTAATGATACCAGGTCTGCCGAAAGGCAATCATGGTGTCTCAATCAAAACCCCCGGGGGAAAAAAAGTGTTAAACCAAGCTATGGTAAAACAGTCGCGATTTAGCTTTTCAGTTTGAGCTATCGAAGCCACATATATATGATATAAAGTAATAGAAACTTGAGGTAATTGGAGCACTGCCACTTTTAACAACAATTCGAAGGAACACTCATGAGGAAATAGATTTCTTAGCTTGGAAACGTATTCGCGAAGCAAACAATTAATAACTATGCCAGGTACCTAATCCTATTGTACCGAATGTAAATACACAAGATCCCTGATGAGGGAGCTTTGGACAGCAGTGCGTTACGCTGGGGCTGGGTACGTAGTGCTGTAGGGCTATGTCTAGTAGCACACGAATCACCGCAGCTGAAATCGACGGGACAGAAAATAATTCACCGAAACATAAGTTTCATTCTAATAATTACAATGGACCGAGAATAAAAGTAAAAAAAAATAATGCCTTGCAAAAGCTCGATGCACTTAAAGAGCGGTGAGTGTTATGTTACGTTACTATTTTTAATTTTGGTGAGGTTAGGGTCTTCACACGATGTTGTAAACAAGAGATTACTGTATACGAGGTACTCGAACAAAGGCTGACCAATGAGAGGCAAGTATGATACTCGGTGCCGCGTGATTCGAAAGCGAGGAACTAACAATAAGTGGGACGTTATGTTGAGGCAGCAGTGGAAATCTCGTGTGGACGTTTTCCACACAGGCTCGGTTTACTAGCCTCATAGTTTTAAACCTTTACTTACATAAAAAAAAAAAAAAATTGCAACAAATGCATTTGAAATTGGTTATAAACGAAAGTGTAAGTGTTTTAGAGTGGCTGTCTGGACACAGAAATCGACATAACTGTATCTTTGGAAGGATTTGCATGAGAAAGAAATTGACACATAACAGAAACAAGCAAAATTTTCTCATCAGGACAGATTTATTAGAATTCTGTGTCCAGAAAGCCACTTTACAACTTCTGCACTATCTTTAAAACAACTTTCCACTGGATTTGTTAAAATTTTCAATTTGAGGTTAAAAAAGGTGAGGCAAACAAACCTGAATCATATTGCCTGGCTGCCTCACTTTGTGATAGGGCTCAGGACATGTGTGGCCCCCTCTATCGCTCGTTGGGAGCCACGGCTGAATTCGGAATCTGCAGCTCTCGTGGCAGAAATCCATGAAAACCACTTCAAAATCAGTTATTTTTTTGTCCAAAAACTAATTTCATATCTATTCTCTCAATAATGGATGTCAAAGTTTACAGTCAAAATTAGGTATTGCTATTGGAGCTCTAAAGTGGTGCAGCTCCCTAAAAGAACTCCTAAGTGTGGTCTCATTGCAGAAATCCAAACTGTAATCTTTGAAGTCAATGTCTGATCAGGCAAGCACATATGTAATCAGTATTTAAACAATGTAATAGCAATTTCGCATTATTTTTTATGAAATTCTGCCGCGAGAGATACAAAATTAGAAATCAGCCTAAGTTCTGGCTCTGAACCCCTGGCTAACACGCACTCTTTGTTGTTCTCTATCTCCAACATGATTCAAATGATGGAGTATACACTGAATTAAAGGGAGGAAGTTTGGAGTAGACCTTTGAGTCTCATTGCATACTTCCACTCAGAAAATGTGTTGGAATGAATAAATAACTGAGCATCGGTGGCACTTCACATGGGCTCTTCTGCCCCTCCCCACACCTTATTCGAAAGTCAGGGCTCATGACTGACAGAAAGTACTTTTTTAATTCGCACACCTAACTAACAACTAAAAGAAGCCGTTAACCAGTGGTATTACCATGGTGTGGAAATCTGTAAGTAACTTGGTCTTAAAAAAAATTGTAAATAAAGCAGAGCCGTTGCAGAAGAGATGCTGGAGGGTAATCTGCTCTCTCATACCTGATTGCTCATAAAATACCTGAATAGAAACAAAATAGTATTTCCATAAGACTATTCTGACAAAAGACTATAGAACCATTGAAGTACTGATGCGTTGCATTCCAGTATCAAAATACTTAAAGGGTTTAAAAAAAATGACTGAAAAAATGTGAGACCTTCACTTTATTGGTCTACAAAAATTCTGAAAAAACGTAATGTTCCGAATGTTTTCCAGTATTTTACTTGTTGCCAACTATGCTCATTTGGCAAAGTAAGAATATTAGTCGATGCCTTGGACTTTAGCTCAGGTAGGCCAACAACAGTGCTCAAATTCATTGTGATACGGGTATTGCAGGTTGCCTCCCTTCGCCAAAATCCAAGAAGTTGACTGACATTCTACTGGGTGTTTCAAGTTAACGTCGGAAACTTCTATAGATGATTATTCAAGTAAAAATAAGACTGTTTTTCGTATAAACACGGGCCTTAAAATGCTTTTCTTCAGAGCTACGATTTCTCAAAGTTTGGAGAAAAATTTGGTTTTTTTGGAAACTGTGGCTAAGTCTATTCATATAATGTCACTAAAGTTTGGTATTCAGCGTATTTTAAGGAATAAAATTCATTGAAACCGTTGAAATAATTATAAGTTAAGGTCCAAGTCAACTTTTCTGACACTCTTGAACATTTAAGGGCAAAAATTTTTTGTTGTCACTGAGAATTTTCAACATTTTATGGATGAATTAGGTTGCAAAAACCATAATGCAGATTTTCGATCCCTTTCATTTTTTTCAGTGCGACTTGTATTAAGTGTGACGATTGACGTTGAAGTTGGGAAAGTCAGCGCTTTCACTATGTTGGGCATCACGCAAAATGCGTGTAGGTACTTACAGTACCATTCGTTGAAAAAAAAGAAAGAAATTAAAGGGATTGAAAATCTTCATTAGGGTTTACGATATCTAATTCATCCATAAAACGTTGAAAATTCTCAGTGGCAACATAAAATTTTTGCCATTAACTGCTCAAGAGTATCACAAAAGTTGACTTGGACTTAACTAATAATTATTTCATGAGTTTCAATGAATTTTATACCTAAAAATACGCTAATTGTAAGTACAAAATTTTAGTGACATTTTATGGACTATCTTAGCCACAGTTTCCAAAAAAAACCAAATTTTTTTCCAAACTTTGAAAAATCGTAGCTCCGGAGGGGAAACATTTTAAGGCCCATGTGTATGAGAAAAAATAATCTTATTTTTACTTGAATAATCGGCTCTAGAAGTTTCCAACGTTAAACCTGAAAAAAATTTTTTCGGCGCCTCCCTGGGATGGGCGGGGGGGGGGGTAACCCCCTTTTTTTTTATGGGAGCCCCATTTTTACTTTCTCACTCTAATGAAATTAGAAAAAATTTAGAAAGTATTGCGATGGCGCAGAGATTTTTGATGCATTTTGTTTCGATACTTGGCCCGCTGCGACTGAGTCAATCATGATAATTATAAAATAATTGGCTCTTTTCATGCCTAATACTATCCTAAAGAACATCCATCCATGATATTTCAATATTTCGGAACCATATGTGGTAGGGAGGAGTAAATGCAAAAAATTTCTGTGGCGTCTGTCTTTCTGTCTGCCTGTCTGTCCGTCTGTAGTCATGAACGTGAAATCCAGCATAACTTTTCAACTGTTGATCTATATGCATCCAATTTTTCCAGAGATGTTGCTTTTAACATTCCTCAGAGGGACTTTTTTTTGTTTTTTTTTAAAATTTTAATTTTTAGGTTAGTTATGGAAGAAAAATGGTTTCCATTAAAATCAATGGGAAAATGGGTCAAAAAGAGAAAAATTTAAATATTTCAATATTGGATCTTTGGATTTGGAAGAAAATTTGTAAAAACATTCTACAACCAGCCCACAGTAAAATTAACCCCTTACAGTTCAGTAAAATAACCCTTAAGACCGTTTAAAAATCAATTTAGGGCGTTCGAGCCAAAAAAAGGAATAAAAGTGAGAAATTAATCTTGTGTAGCAGTGCCAATTACTAAAAGCTGGATGAATTTTGATGAAACTTTGTATACACAATGTACTACCGCAGTACTAAAAAATTTTCTTCTCACTATCATCATAATAAATCCTTTGGACCTAATCAAGGGACCATATAGGTGCGATTGAGAAAAAAAAAGACCAATTAAGCAAATAAAAACATAATCCTACTTATTGAGATAATTCGGGTTAGGTCCAATTAATTTTAATTAAATCCAGCACAAACAATCTATCTACCTACATTTACTCTACTTTATATAGAATTTCTTATCATTACAATATACAGCCCTTAAGACTGTTTAAAAAATCAAAATCGGTGCGCTCGAGCCAAAAAATGGAATTATCGTGAGAAATCAATCTTTAAACTTGGAGTCAATCCATTATGGCTCGATGAATTTTGATAAAACTTTTGTACACACAATCCACTATGAAAATACTAAGATATTTTCCTTTCTTAGTCACCATACACAACTGATAAAACCTTTTCAAGAGGCAATATAGGTGGGATTGAGAAAAAAATATGGGAAATAAGCAAATAAAAACATAATCCTATTAATTGAGATAGTTCAGGTTTGGTCCAATGAATTTTTATAAGAACTGGCAAATACAATCTACAATTAGTCTATATAAGAAAGTATTCCTTACAGATACAATTTACAACACTTAAGAGAGTTTAAAAATCAAAATGGGGTGTTCGACCCTAAAACATGAATTAAAGCGGGAAATTGATGTTAAAACTTGGAGTCAATCATTCATGGAATGAATTTTGATGAAACTTTGCTCAAACATATTATGTTACTGACCCACTAAAATATTCCTATCATACAGTCATCATCAAAAACCTTTAAGACCGTTTCAAGGGCCAAAATAGGTGCGATCAAGCAAAACTCTTTGAAACCAAGGAAATAAAAAAACAATCGTAATACTTGGAATAAGAAATTCAATCATGACTCAATTATGTTTGATGAAAATTGCAACAAAAAGTTTGCAACCAACCTAGGCAGGGATTTCTTTTCAATGTAAAACTATAATATACAACCCTTATGTCTGAAACTGTTTAAAGGCAAAATAGCTGTTCCACCAATAAACCCAAAAAAAAGAATATCCAAAGAAAATTAAACTTCTAAAGAAAATGGATGGATGAATTTTGTTGACATTTGAGGTACAAAATCTACAAACAAAGAACATCTTTAAAGGGGGGTTTAATCTACCAAACTAAAAAAATTTTTTTTGAAGATCCACAGTTCAAAACCCATCCTTCAAAGGATGAAGTAGGCAACTATTTGTACAGCTTCTCTGCAAAATCGCCAACACTTCGGATTGAAGGCGGAATTATGTCCAGAGGTGAAAATATTTTAAATTTAATGGGAGTCTAGGAGTCTCTCCCAGAATTCTAAAGAAACTTGGGGGTCTCCCCCAGATATCTAAAGGTGGGTCTGGGGGTCTCCCCCAGAATTCTAAAGGGGGGGGGGTCTGGGGGTCTCCCCAGAATACTATAGGGGGGTCTGGGGGTCTCCTCCAGAATACTAGAGGGGGTCTGGGGGTCTCCCCCAGATTTCTTAAGGGGGTCTGGGGGTCCTTCGACCCCCCCCCCCAGATAAAAATGGAGGGAGAAAGTGTTCGTAGGGTGTTCCCTACAGCTTATTTTATTTCAGTATCTGAAAGAACATAAAAAAAGAAACTTTTTAGCGCAAACCGAAGGTCGATATCGTTTTTCGTTTTCGATAAATCGAAGGTCAAAGTTCGATATGGACCTATTTTCAAAAAATCATTACTCCACTTTGAGATACCGGTTACCGGAATTTAAAAAACTAGGGGTCTATAAGACTCCAGAAAGCAAGCTCTTTTTTGTAAAAAATACGAATTTGACACAAATTTAGCAAAAATTAGGGTTTAGCGCCCCCGAAAATTGTCAACGTCTTTGCCCCCAGGGGGCCCATCAGACCAATTCCTTGAGACGACGACTATCGAGTGATACATCGATCAAAAAGGCATACCAAACTGAGCATTTTGGCGCAAACCGGAAGTAGATATCGTTTTTCACATTCGAGATATCGAATGTCAAAGTTAAATTTAGGCAAAAACGTTGTCATTTTTGGGGGCGTTAAACCCTATTTTTGGCTAACTTTGTGTCAAATTCGTATTTTTTTCTAAAAAGAGCTTGCTTTTTGGAGTATTTTAGACCCCTAGTTTTTTAAATTCCGGTATCCGGTATCTCAAAGTGGAGTAATGATTTTTTGAAAATAGGTCCATATCGAACTTTGACCGTCGATATATCGAAAACGAAAAACGATATCGACCTTCGGTTTGCGCCAAAAAGTTTTTTTTTATGTTCTTTCAGATACTGAAATAAAAAATAGGGCTCCCATAAGAAAAAAGGGCGTTACCCCTTCCCCCGCCCCTACCAGGGGGGGGCCGAAAGAAATAACCCACCCAAAATGGGTCCCCCTCAATATCATTGGACACGTGTTTGGCTGTTTTTCAAAATTCGCAGCCGTTTCCGAAAAAACCGCAGTGGAAACTTTTCTTCTTAACACCCTGTATAGCTCGCCTCATTCTGTCACTTTATTCCAGTGGCGTCGCTAGACATTTGCATTTGTGGGATAGCAAGATATGAGATCCCTTGTGGAGGATCTGGGGGGGATAGCCCCAGGTAGGCAAGGGGGTCTAGGGGTCCACCCTCAACAAATATTTAAAAATTGAGGTTTATTAAGCTAATTTTTACGCTATTCTGCATGAAGTTTAATTAATTAAAATCACGGACAAATAGATCGGAAATCCTATACTCAGATTTTTGTTTTTTTTTGTTTAGTTTGTTTAGTTTTTTTTTTTTTTTTTGTTTTTTTTTTTTTTTTTTTTTTTTTAAACCACACACAAAAAACGGTGTTCCATACCTGGCTACAATGTTGAGAACACAAAATGAGTAGACAGAGAACATCAACAACATAGCAGACAACAAAGCGCGCGCGCAATCATCGAACTTTGCGAGCGAAGAAAGAGTTTATTTAATTGAATTATAAATTTAGATCGGGCAACATTGAAAAATTGCATGATTAATGGAGGAAGAGCGAGAGAGCGAGCACAGAGTTGAACAAATAAGTTAACATTTGGTCCATAGCGAGCACCGAGTTGATGAAGTAAATGGACATTTGGCGCATCGCGCGCACACACTACATAACACGAAAAGAAGTTTGGGTAAATGGACAAACGGCATTCCATAGTATACACACACTAAAACGTAGGAAGAAAGGAGACGCGCTTCCACAAGTCGACCCGTTCATTTGAATTTAGCGGTACTACGTTCCCGCCTGGAATCTGAGATTCGGGACACGCCCCTCAAACGGTTGCTGTGCATCAGGCATCAACATAACCCTCGCATTGACAGTGACAGTACAGCTAACCTAACCAAGTGACCAGATTTGTTGCATTGTCATTTGTTTATATTTATTCCCTGCATTGAAAGCACTTCGTTATAACCTTTGCCGTAACATTATGTCATATTGCTAGATGTCTCGGTTAATTTTAAAATTGTGAAACTCATGTTTCGGTGAATTATTTTCTGTCCCGTCGATTTCAGCTGCGGTGATTCGTGTGCTACTAGACATAGCCCTACAGCCCTACCTACCCAGCCCCAGCGTAATGCACTGCTGTCCAAAGCTCCCTCATCAGGGATCTTGTGTATTTACATACGGTACAATAGGATTAAGTACCTGGCATAGTTATTAATTGTTTGCTTCGCGGATACGTTTCCAAGCTAAGAAATCTATTTCCTCATGAGTGTTCCTTCGAATTGTTGTTAAAAATGGCAGTGCTCCAATTACCTCAAGTTTCTATTACTTTATATCATATATATGTGGCTTCGAAAGCTCAAACTGAAAAGCTAAATCGCGACTGTTTTACCATAGCTTAGTTTAGCACTTTTTTTCCCCGGTTGTTTTGATTGAGACACCATGATTGCCTTTCGGCAGACCTGGTATCATTAACTCATAGCAACCGACTTTCCTGCGACTCGGTGAATCATCTGTTTCTTTTGTTATTCACTGTCTACTGGTGAGTACCCATCTCTGAAAGTTTTAACAGTTTATAATTAATGCTGAGGTGGCTTAAATCAGGGCATTTAGACGGTTTGCCCTGAAAAGATACTTGCCTACGCCAATCAATCCTAGTTGTGGGGCTGTGAAATACTTTCTCTGGATACAAAGCCCCTCCTCTATTTAGAGTTTACCTTGTTATCAGCTGATTGGGCACCAATACTGGCTTTGGGGATCAAACTATTTTGTGGGGCTGTGAAACACTAGACTCACCACCAAGTGTCGCGTGGCCCCACGAAACAGTCTTTCTCAATCAAGTGTCGCAAAGCCCCACAGAACCTGATAAGGAACGACTAACCTTTATTAAAGAATGACTAACCATTATCAGTTCATGAATTGATTACTCACTGGTGCTTACCTCTAATAACTCGATGAATTGATTACTCATGCTAGCTCACCTCTAATCACTTGATAACAAGATAACTTATTTCGACTCAGGTCTGACCAAGTGTCGCGTGGCCCCACGAAACAGTCTTTCCCAATCAAGTGTTGCAATGCCCCACAGAACCCTGATATTGACAAATCTTTATCAGTTCTAGCTTTGATTACTCACACGAGCTCACCTCTAATCACTTAATGATAAGAGTCCTTCTTTCAAAAGTTTCTGGACTAGAGGACAACTTTTGTTGGACGGCTGTGGGGCCGTGCGACACTTGAAAATGTATGAAAACCAAGTGTCGCAACGCCCCACAATCTTCTCGATTAAAATCCTAATTTTAGCTGTTTCGTGGGGCCACGCGACACTTGGTCAGATGGTGGAAAAATTAATATTTTACTTGTCGCACGGCCCCACAGAAATCTTTAAAAATCTGTGGGGCTCTGCGACACTTGTAAGGCACTTTTTTTAAGACAAAATTCAAGTGTCGCGTGGCCCCACGCACTATGGGGGAGTGCGACACTTTTTGGAAAGGTTGTTGCGTGGCCCCATGAACTGTGGGGCTCTGCGATGAAGCCCAGTGTCCCTGCAGTGTGGAATATTTACTTTCTTAATTTTATTTCACAGCTATATATGATGTCTTAGATTTTGCGCTTAATTCCTCTACAGCGATGACATTGTATGAGTAAAGCACCATAGACTAGACTGCAGTTAATTCATGTGCCTATGTCAGTAATTATTATACTCAAACAGCACTTTTTGAGTTTTGAAACTAATAAAAAATGGATTGACACGCCGATTTAAGTACAAGCAGTTCAAATGCATCCATGTATCCCGCATCACATTACATTATTTAATAATTTCCGAACAAACGCAAAAGGAGCAATTCAGAAACTTCACCTAATAAGATGTCCTCCAATTGGTTTAACCCTGAGTAATACTCAATCAGCCTATAGTTGAGTAAGAAAAATTGCAATTCAGAGACACTCCCCGTAGACCAGCGATTCTTGAGGAATCAGGAGTTTATTTCCAGGTAGTTAAAGAGCTATCTTTAAATTATCTCAATTAGATTTGCCTTGAGTGCACTACTGTGCCTTTCTGAAGCCTATCTGAATTGTGAATTCGATCTCAACCTCTCTTGAAAATCCCTTAAAAAGTCCTCGAGAAATTTTAGGCGTTTAGGAAATTTTTTAGGCGTTCTAGCTCATTGTGTGTTTCTGAATTACAAATTGAGTCTGGAGTACAGTTCAAGTCAAAGTCAAGTCAAGGAGCCCTCGCATGATGTCTCTGAATTGCACCCAAAGAGTCCGAGCCAGAGTTTAACGGCTTTATAATAAAAAAAATAGGTTTGAACCGTTTGTATTCCCTCTAACCCTGATAAAAGTATTTCGTGAATTTCCATGAGCATTATTTTTCGTGGATGATTATTATTTTTGCATGAAAGTACTTATACAAGAAATCTTATGGAATCCCATGGACGGTCCATGTAATTTTAATTCCATGTAATTTTAGGAAAAAGTTATAATACCCCACGAGAATAATGTCCACGGAATTTCTATTTTTTTCTGTTCCAATACGTGTAATCTTTGCTTTTTAACCCTTTATGGGCCAAGCCCGAGTGTACTCGTTTTTCTCGACCTCTAGTCTATTTCAAATTGTATCATTCTTTATTACGGATGAACCCGATTATTGATACACTTACAAGATAGAGTTTCTTCGGGCGCCTTCAATGCATCGTATAGGCAAATCCAACTCCCCCGAGTACGAACAGTTAACTACCCTCCCAATAAAAACGGTTAAATGGTTTTCTTTTGAATTGATTAGGCCATAAGAGGGTTAAGGTGATTCCAGGCGAAGCTTGTCTAGATTTCAATCCGATGGATAGCGCCGGTTCACTAGCACTGCTCAAAAAGTCCACATTTTTTTGGCTGAAACTGATTAATTTTAGCCAACAGTACACATTTTAGGAACGTCAGCACCTGCAAACATACTTCACGAAGATATCCTGAAAGTTTAAATCTGAAATATTCAAAAATAAAGCCGGAAATTATGAAATGCGAAAATTCCCGAAAGCCTCAATGAGTGAGACTGAAGCAGATAGAGAAACTATATGACTCGCTCTTACTTCCACTTACTAAGCTTATGGCGAAACGAATTCCATGATTTCCGACTTTAATTATTAACCAATTTTGCTCGTCTTGGGCTCAAAATATCCATAAGAAATTTTGCTGACGTTGTTGGATTTTCCGTTTTTTCTTTCGTTTCAATTTAAAATGCCAAAAACACGACTTGTTACAAAAACGATTAGTGGTGCTATCCATCGGATTAAAATCTGGAAGAGTTTTGCCAGGAATCACCTTAAGCACCTTAAGCCAGTGGCGTAGCGTGCAATTTGACAGCGTTGTATTGTGTCCATTTAAACACTTGTGAAAGGTCGAATGCGAAGGTGTTCGCCGAACACCCAATAGTTCGATATTTTTCACGGGTCTAAATGGAAGAAGTGTTACGTTGCCGAGTCGCACGCTACGCCACAGCCTTAAGCCTATACATTTGCTCATTGAGCATCGATTCTTCCTAGGTGGCTTAACTAAACAAACCCTCAAATAGTTCACGCTTTTTTGGTTCAATAAATGGAAGAAAAACAATCGAAATTGATTAATCCCAAGTCTCCACCACTTGTTATAATACTGGTAATGGGTAATCGATTTTAGTTGACCGACTGAATTATGCGGTCTCGTGATCCAACCGCCAACGTCACCACTGAAACCGTCTGTTGTGGTTTTATAATTTCGATCCTTATTGGAAGTTTATGCAGTATGGCTTTAAAGGCGAAAGCTTAATGTGCCGCGCCGGTACAGCTTCATGTACTATCGACGAATTAAAGATTGTCGCGAAATTTTCACACATTTTCAGTTATGAATGTGAATGTGGGACTGATCTGCAACGGAATGGGTCTGTTGCACACTTCGACTACAGCGTTTTAAAGTATCAATTCCTATGTAAAAAGCCGAGAAAATAACAATGGCAGCATCAGAATCCACTAAAATTCAGTATTAAACTCACAAATTGCGAAAAACACTAGATACTATGCACCCCTGTATCTTCCCACCACGTGCACCATATTTCGCGAAATTAGCGCGGCCGGCACATTCAAATAATCACAGCTGACTTCATAAACAAATAAACAGTAAACACTGACGGCGTCTGTTCGAATTCTTACGTTTTAATATCCTCAATTCCTCACAAAAGGTTGTGATTGGTACGGAAACCGATATTTGTGTCGAAAACGTGTATCAAAATGAAACAATAACACACAGGAGTTCCGAGGATTATTCCAACTTCGATCATCATGCTTGGAACTCCTGTGTGTTATTGTTTCATTTTGATAAGTTTTCGACACAAATATCGGTTTCCGTACCAATCACAACCTTTTGTGAGGAATTGACGATATTGAAACGTAAGAATTCGAACAGACGCCGTCAGTGTTTACTTTTTATTTGTTTATGAAGTCAGCTGTGATTATTTGAATGTGCCGGCCGCGCTAATTTCGCGAAATATGGTGCACGTGGTGGGAAGATACAGGGGTGAATAGTGTCTAGTGTTTTTCGCAATTTGTGAGTTTAATACTGAATTTTAGTGTTTTCTGATGCTGCCATGCATTGTTATTTTATCGGCTTTTTACATAGGAATTGATACTTTAAAACGCTGTAGCCGAAGTGTACAACAGACCCATTGGCGCATCAACCGCAATGGCCTCTCGCCTGCAAAGTGTGAGGAGTATGAAAAGTAGCCGAACCAAAACCTTGAAGGCGAAACTTACTATCTCGTGAAAATCTCGCGACAATCTTTGATTCGTCGATAGTACCTCGCGCTCAGACGCGTCTATTATTGGTATTTTCATGCAAGTTTTTTTCCCACTGTTTAGAGAGATTTAATTTTGATCTAATGCAGAAAGGGATATATGTCTAGTGGTCCAGAAGCGCAGAAGCGGTTCGCGCAAGGTGGCAACAATGCATTCCCTCCAGTAGCGGCTCGTGCAATCCGGCAACAGTGCTATTTTGCCATTTAAACCTGTGCAAAAAGATCGATTCTAGGTGAGGCACAGCGCCTCACCAAAGAATCGATTATTGTACATAGGTTTAAATGGAAGGAGTCCATTGATGCCACACTGCACGAGCCGCCACTGATTCCCGCCATTTAAACCTCCGAAAAATAATCGATCTACAGGTGATTCTCTGAAGCCCTGAAAAATCGGTAATTTTACATAGGTTCAAATGGCAAAAATACGTAGATGGGTCGTTATTTCGAAACGGGCCGAATGGTGTCCCAACAAGATTACATTTTTAAAAAAAGATCAAATAAGTTCGATGTTTCGATTTTTAAGTCGAAGGAACTTAGTTTTATGAGGAGCAATAGTAATAATTGCTTTTAAAGTTATTTAAATACTAATTTTAATTGTTTTATGGTTCAAAATGTCCGTCGGTGAGGCGTCCCCCACACGAGTTTTTGGTTTTTAACCTAAGTTTTTGACCTAAGTTTTTGACCATATTTTGAGGCTGAAATAAATTTTGAAGACAGTGAAAATGCTCAAAAAACTTCGTAGAACACATGTAAACCATCGTTTTTTACGAAATTACTTTTCTTCATGCCATAAATTGTGAAAAATGGTTGTCCCCCGGTTCCAAAATGTCTGTCGGTTACGCACGGATTTTACTGTTTTAAAACATCTTAAAAGTTTATTTAAAAGTGAAACTGAGTAACTTACGATTTTCTCAACCACGCTTCAACTTTCTAAACAGGAATTATCAACATCTGTGCAAATGGGTTTTATTTGGAAACATTTTTCACTAACAAATCCGATCTCGTGATTTGCCTATGGTCCTAGTCAGCGGCACTTAAATATACGAAAAAGGTAGGTAATACAGCAAAGTTCCGCCCTGTAATTTTTAATTCAATTTAACTGCCGTAATTTGCTTTAAAAATCAACATCAGAGATTATTGTAACACGTAATATTGTTTTCATTAAGTACTTTTGAAATAGTCGGTTACGTAACTGACAGCGTAACCGACAATCGACAAATTATTTACCATTAGTTCATCATGTGTTTCCGGCTGTTTCCGCGGCACATGAGAAATATCGGAAATTCAACGGAACCCTTTGGTAAAAAGTCTTTTCAAGTAGTACTGAAGGTAAAAAATTACTCTTTGGATTTAACTTTTGACTTGAAATTTTCACGAAGCATGCTAGCTAAATTGGCCCGATTTGAAATTATGACCCAGATGCCAAATAGCACGATAGCCACACCACTGCTCAGAAGTGTGATCAGATCAAGTTCTCAAATGACGTTTATAGAAACTACATGATATTACTTTATTTATTATTCCTGGCAATAACTACCACTTCAGAGGTGTTAGTTTATTATGATTTTCAGGTTTATCGTTTTTTTCTTCTTTTTTTTCTTAATTTCTGTTTTTCACATTTTGAAATGTTGTGACCTGAAGAATTCTCAAAGTTTGCAACTCATAAAGTCATTTTCTACGCAGAAATAAACGAATAGGTTCGAATTTCGGCGTTCAAGTCGATAAATAGCAACAATTCTACAGTCGGCTCACTTTTCTTCTCCAATTAACTCATTACAGCAGGTGGGGACTTACCCAATGTGTAAAATTAAATGCCGTGGCCTTAATAAATGTCATACTTTGAAAAAAACAAAAAAAAACAAAACAAAAAAAACAAAACAAACAAAAAAACTGAATTTTACGAAAAGTGAAACAATTTTTGTGTCTTCTAATAATCTACAGTCTCGTCGACATAGTAAGACCCCTTTTTGAAATAACCGATTCACATACGTACGTCCTTTCTTTACAAACAAACTTCTTTTCCTTCAAACATAGCAAAAAAAGAAAACAGCAAAAAACGAATAGCAAAAATCGTCAATTTTTGACCCTTCAACCCCTCCCCCTTAATTTCAAGACCCACGGACCACCACAGCAACTTTGACAGCTGAAATTGAACACAAATTATCGATTCTTTCGACTAGCAATGCGTCGCATCAGTGCAGTTCTCATAATGTTTTGCCGAGAGTTTCGCCTGAAACTATACTCTCATTAGCTCCGACGCTTGAGGGGATTCGCCTCTTATTTATACACATCCCTTCAAACCTCAGAAACCCAAATCCCTGAGTTTGGCACACCTTCCGCGTCAAAATCAGGTCCGTGTTGCCAATTCCAAAGTTTCCTGGGGAATTTTAGTAGAGACTCTTGTGGCCGATCTTTTCGAAATAAGTTCGTTCGTCTACAGCAAAGACCAACTTGGACTTGAAACCAACCAGACTGGACGGAACGCCTGCACGGAAAAAAAAACTAAGGTGAAAATAACCATACCTACTGATACCTAATTTTGGCACCTGCTAGATGTCATGGTAATGTTAACCAGAAGTATACTATGTTTTGACTAGGTACTAGGTGATGTTTCCTGATTGCATGTCGAATTTACTCAAAGTATCGGTAAATGTACCTACCATTCTTCTGGTCAGTTTTACCATAACATCAAGCAGGTGCCAAAATCAGGTATCCGTATGGTTATTTTCACTAATCTTTTTTCTCCGTTTGCCCTATTTAGTGGATCGATCGGCAGCCTGTTTTACAGTGTGTGGTACAGTGGCGGCTCGTGCAATCTGGCAACCGTGCACTTTTGCCATTTAAACGTATGCAAAAAGATCGATACTAGGTGAGGCGCTACGCCTCACCAAGTAATCGATTATTTTACACAGTTTTAAATGGAGGAAATCCATCGTTGCCACATTGCACGAGCCGCCGCTGGTGTGGTAAGGTTTTCGGAAATACATTGCAGCAAATAGGAATGAGACTTTTTAAAAAAAAAATAAATAAATAAAAAAAAAAAAATTAAAAATACTGAAAAAAATGCCCCCTCCCATAAAACTTGGTACCATTAAAAAGCTCATGATATGCCTACACATTGAGATTCGAGTCGGTTTTCATATTGATTTCTCGATCGTAAGTATTCTACAGAGGCTTAAAGTCCGGTCAGTTTTTTTCCTTTTTATTCGGGATTTTTCTTTATTTTTATACCTCGGTGAGACAACCTTTGCATTGTATAGCTGTATAGACTCAATTTTGTGCAACTTACGATATGGTATAAGTTGTTATTGTTTATCTGAATAATTTGTTGCATGCATTTTATATTTCAAAAGTTTTATGAAACACCCTGCCGAAAATTGAGATTCAATTTTAAGTTCCTATAGAATGTTTCGCGTTCAAAAATCACACATGAAACTGACCCTCAATCTGCATTTCCAGGGCTTCACAATAGTACCAAGTTTTGAGGAAAAATATTTTACATTTTTTATTTTTAATTCAGCTCTTAAAAAAGCCGTTTTACTTACTTCATTTTTTTTTTTTTTTTTTTTTTTTTTTTTTTTTTTCGGAAAGAGTACCTCTTTTCCAATATAAAGCACACGTAAATTAGAATCGGCCGTATTTTATTTTTAAAAGAAAGAGTCGGAAAGTTTGCACCATGTTTATTGTTATTTCTTTAAAGGGTTTATTTAGCCAAATATCATTAATCTGTTATATTTTTTTCTGTAGGCGAGTCCTGAAACCCACAAATCCTTAAAATCGCCGCTCATTTGAAAGGGGTGTGGTAGGTAGCGATTTTTGCGAGGCAATTTTTCTCTCTTCTAAAGATCTCTCTATTATTGATGTCTCACTAGTTATACCTTTGCATTTGGACGTTTTTACGAAAGGCTCCAAAAAGTGGGCTCCAACTTCCTAATTTTTCCAAAGCAAAATAAACATATAGCACATCAAAATAAAGTCCGGGTCTATATTTTCAGAATATTTCACATTTCTTGATTTACGATAGTTAGAACTATCCCAAAAACGTGAATAAACTATTCTTAGCTCGAGTATCTGTGGGTTTTTTAGAAATAAAAAAGAAAAAAAACAATATTGTATGAAGTCTCTCTTTTTAATTCCGAGTAAGATTGGATTCCAAATTAAAACACAATAACTTTTCGCTGCGATTTATTCGAGATAAAAGTTTACCCTCCACCCAAAAATATTTTAAAGGACCCCGGAAGTTTTTTGGATGGGTGGGGTGGCGGTGGGAGGGGGGTGCCCTATTGGCTGAGATCGAAAAAAATGGCCAAAAATCAGTGAAGAATAGTAATAAAAAATCATCGTTTTCGACCTTTTAACATTAATTTTAGACTTTCCGGTGACATATTTACAATTAGACTAATTGTTAAAAGTGTTCTCTGTGATTGGAATTGGTCTTAAAAGTTTATGAATAACTAAAAATAAATAAATGAGAAATTGATGAGAAATTCACTTTCTGATTTTTTTTTTTTTTTTTTTTTTTTTTTACGATCTCAGAACATATAGGGGAGGGGTGTGGTGGGTGGTGGGGGGAGCGGTAATATTAAATTTTTAAAATTTTACTAGGTCGATTATGGGCTAACCTTTGTACAAAATTTGAACATCTTAAGCCGTTCTCACTAAAAAAATTAAGCAAGGGTGGTGTGAAACACCCTACATAATTATTTGCGAATAAAAACTACGAATTGGTACTTACTACAGAAAAACAGAATTAAAAAGTGCAATACTTCTTTATGTATCTTAAACTTTTGACCATCAGAAATCAGAATGTAATAGATGAAGGTTTTCTGTCTATGTGTCGTCATTGCACGAACATCGATCCTACAATATATATATATACTCTATTGCAATAAGTCTAAGTAAATTTGGTTTGGAAACTCATCGTAAAAACTTACCGCTTAGCATTTGAGCCGAGATGGACGTTATCCGTTTCTCTTTTCCTCTTTAAACTAAACTCCAGAAGTAGATTCGCTAATTTCACACTGAACACACAATTTCGAGAAAACACTCCGAAATCAATTAAAGTAAAAGCTTCGGAATTAATAGGATATTGGAAACAAATAATTTACACTGATCACTGAATACTAATTAAGAAGTGAAAGAGGGATTATTTGTAATGGAATTCAAGATTTGCAGCATTGACTTTGTTGATGGTAGAAAATTTTCGCAATTTACTGTGCGAATTATGTAATTTTATTTTTAATTTTTTATTTTGCTTCAGAACTAGGAATTATCTGCACAGATCAAGGAAGGACTGGTGTGTACACAAATCTGTCGAAAAATCTGAATGATTCCTCTAAAATCACGTGGACGATTTTAAAGGTGACTTTTGGAAATCGCGATTTTCGGAACAATTTTGAGCACCGCCCGCGTCCACAGTTATCGTTCGAATAAAAAAACAAAATCACACATCGTAAAATTTTTATGACGTCGGCCCTTGAAAACTATTCAAAAGACGTTATTGATGCGAAGTCACGGTGGAGATCATAAAAATCAATCAAATAAAATTAAAAACAAAAAAATATAGTAATTGGTTCACTAGAAGACATTTTGTCGATATAATCGATGAGATTGCAGAAATCTCATAATAAAATATACACCACAAAACGTTTTACAATTTCAAAGGTATTTTCACGGTAAAATCAATTAAAATATACGGAAATATAAATATATATTAGACGCGGCTTTTACAAGCACTGTAAACGTCGGATGATAGCGGGTAGTAATTAAAACGAACAATCTTTCCTCGATTGAAAATTTTGAAAACAAATTATTTGTAGCCGATTAAATTTATGAAAAATCAAACTTTCGTCGATTCAAATATGCACCCAATGAGATTTCATTCAAAATTCAAGGGCACAAAATCCGGTAGGTACACTATCTCGGAACTTTTTTTTTTTTTTAAGGAAGAAACTATCGGCAAATTACGAAGTTCGTCGAAGTTTCGCGAAGACGCACGAAAGGTTCGTTAACTACCTCCGGCAACGCGCGTGCTTCCGTGCCGAGAGGCTTCAGACAACTGAGGGTATGAGTGAGAGAGAAGGACTGACTCTGACTCGGCTGATGCTCTGACGACAGAGCGAGACGTCTGAGCAGGTATTAAGTTGCGCCACGTCCCCCTCCCCCCAGCCTCCGGGCCCACACCCCCGGTCCCCCACTCACCGCTCTCCTAGATACCCACAAACAATGGGTCGAGGGACATGAAATTTTGGATGTTTTCTTGGGTTTGGAACAGCGTACGGAGGAATTGTATTAAATTTTAAAGTGAATCCGGGTCCCGCGGAAGAACAAAATTCGTGATGCGCTTCCGAGAACACGCGGAGTCGCGGACTTTAGATTATCTGCTCTGAGCAACTGTCGAGGAAAAGCGGAAATTAATGTTAACTGGTCAACGTTGGCAGTTTTGAGTTTTTTGGCGAGATCAACGCTGGGTATGTACAGTATGCTGCCGCTATGGTATCAAAGGCTTTAGTTACAGGCACTGAAAAAAAAAAAGATTACCAGAAGCATGACCAGTGGCGTCGCGTGCAGTTTGGCATCAATGTATTAAATCCATTTAAACTCATGTAAAAGATCGAATTCAGGGGGTGCACAGCAGTGGCGGCTCGTGCAATCTGGCAACCGTGCACTTTTGCCATTTAAACGTATGCAAAAAGATCGATACAAGGTGAGGCGCTACGCCTCACCAAGTAATCGATTATTTTACACAGTTTTAAATGGAGGAAATCCATTGTTGCCACATTGCACGAGCCGCCACTGGTGCACAGTGCACAAGAAAAATTCGATATATTTTACGAGTTTAAATGGAGCTGTTGCGTTGTTGCCAGATGGCACGCGACGCCACTGAGCATGACAATACATGGACCTACACTAGAAAAACAGATATCGTATAAGATTTACCATAAGCAGAACTAGGTATATATTTTCGACAACCCAACAAAATTGTAAATGTTACGTTTTCCATGTTCACCGGAGAATCAAACTCATAAGATTCAAGAAAGATTACATACCTCACAACGTTGCAGTATACCCATATAACTCGAAAACAACGCTATTCATAATCTTTTATGAGCTGGCACTGGCTATTTGTGCGTACTCAGTGTTGCCATTCTTCGGATAATAATCCAATTTGGATTATTGGATAATTTGGATTCAAGTTGATAATTTATAGGAAAATCTTGCAACACTGTGCGTAATGCTCATGAATCTAATCCGATGTAGGCAGGAGCGAGGTAAGACTAACCACGAGCGATGGCGGATCTACAAGAATCATTCAGGGGGCGGCGGGGGGCTGGGGGCTAAAACCTACTTTTTCAACAAAACGCCCAACATTTCCTCAAAAATCCCCTCGTAGACAGAGTAAAAATTTGGCTTAAGGGGGGGGGGGGCTATATCCCACTCAGCCCCTCCCCCGGATCTGCGCCTGACCTCGAGATAACCTCCAAATTGACCATGGTCATTGATTGCTCTTATGAGAGCTTCTGTAATAACGGTATTTACGTTTTGCCGAGATGCACGGATTTTTTTTTACTGACTCGCTTTTGCTGCGGCCTGGTGGCAAATGTTGGAACCGTGTGTCGTGCATAAACTGCTTGTATAAAGCCCCATTTTCCTCAAATTTCTCCATTCGTCTGTTTGGCTCAGTGGTTCGAGTTCACGTTTTGATTTTGGTGGTCCCTGGTTCGATTCCGCCGGGTGTCATATTTTTTTCCCCCCATTCTCAAAAATGCTTTAACTATTGAGTGTAGGCACGTAGATTTTTAACGTCTTAACGAACGTCCTACGAAATTTCAAGGCATGTAACCCAAGTTTTTCTCTAAAAACTGACCGTCTCACAGATGAAGTTGGAGGCAAAATGCAGAGAACCTTTTTTTTTCTCACGAGTTTGTCTCCTACAGACTCTGACCATTCTGGTCCATTGTCACTTACAATTTTGGGCAAAAACACATTTTGAACACATTCTTCAAGCTTTCAAGCTTTTTTTTTTTTTTTTTTCCTTAGTCTCGGATTATTCTTTAATTTTCAGATGTGTCAAATCCTTGTGGGGGGGGGGGGCTCAAGAGCAGTAGGTATTATCCGCGGATGGCATACCTCCGTGCTGGGGGTTTTGGACTTGGCCTGATGCTTACTGCCGCTCCTGGTAAATACCTTTGTGAGTTGGCCGGGGGGGGGGAAAAAAGTATAAATACGCTTCAATAATATTATAAATGAGTAAAAAGTGAAGACGAGAAGGGAAAAGGTAGGTATGGATGCGTTATTTCACAATTCAAACAGACCGCGGAAACTGCGGACTGGTGCGGAGGCGGGCAGAACAAAGACTTCTAATACTATCTAGACTGGACATAAGGCCGATTTTAGGGCGGGGAAAGTGAATACCAGGGGTGGGACAGAAATCGCATGTTGCGCCTGGCTACGCCGCATCCACGATTACAGTATGTGCTAAGATTTTGAGAAATACATTGATTTAAATAGGAAAATGACTTTTTTGAAAAATTAATTAAAAATACTAAAAAAAATATTTTTCCTTAAAACTTGGTACCGTTTGAAAGCTCATGATATGCAGATTTCGGTTCGGGCCGGTTTTATATGTGATTTTTGAACGAGGAACATTCTACAGGGGCTTACAGTTGGGTACCGATTTTCTACAGGGTGTTTCATAAAATTGTTTTCTTTGTACTTTTTTTGAATGGTTACAGCTCAAAAAAATAAAATTTATACGATAAATTATTGAGACACACAAAACAAATAACTTTAATCATAACATAGATTACGTAAAATTGAGTATATACAGCTATGTAGGTTGTCTCAGCGGGGTACCGAAACGGTGGAACACCCCGTAGAATCGAGGAAAATTGACCTAACTTTGAGCCACTGTAGAATGTTTACGATTGAAAAAACGGTATAAAAACCGGCCCGAACCGAAATCTGCATATCATGAGCTTTCAAACGGTACTAAGTTTTATGGAAAAATATTTTTTTTAGTATTTTTAATTAATTTTTCAAAAAAGTCATTTTCCCATTTAAATCAATGTATTTCCGAAAATCTTAGCACATACTGTAATCGTGGTTGCATACCGATCGGTTTCAATGGGCTGGCGTTATGTCCAGTCTAGATAGTATTAGAAGTCTTTGGGGCAGAATGACTGAAACTTCGGTCAGTAAAAAAAACCCGTGCATCTCTGCTTGTGAGCTCAACCTGTAATAACCCCATCCGGTGAAAAAGTTCGTAGAGCGTTCTAACCTATCCCTCTCACTCTCTCACATGATCCTTTTCTACTGCTTTCTCACTTCATCACTTGAATCGTATACAGAGACATGTCTTTGTTTTTTGTCTTTTTTTAATCCCCTATGTATGTCGGGTTGTATCCATCCCGGCGTTAATTATTTAACAGTTTTCCCCCCGGGCTGTGAGACAGTACCCTGTCTAAACTCTATAACGTCTCTGGACGGGACCAAACACTACGTATGCGTTCTGTTATTTCACAAAGCTATAGCTCGCCATCGTGTTCTATGTGACTACCGTTCAAAACACCGCTCGCCGTCATCAGCTGTGAATACAACCCGGTGCGCAGAGAAGATCAGCCAGATTACAAAAATCCGGCATGCAAAGATTATATTTAATATAGATTTTATAAAAAAAATGTACGCAAAAACTACCGATGGGTTCGTTAAGTTCTTTTTTTAAATAATCTTGAATCCCCTCCGTATGATGCTGGGTTGTATCGTTCTCCAGTGGCGGCTCGTGCAGTTTGGCAACAACGTTTTTCCTCCATTTGACTCAATATAAAACAATCGAATGCCGGTGAAGCGCTGCTTCACTATCGAATCGATTGTTTTACATGGAGTCAAATGGAAGGGAAGCATTGTTGCCAAATTCCACGAGCCACCACTGTCGTTCTCCGGCGATCGTTTAGTGAACAGAAGTTGGTCAAATGCCACATCATACATATGTGTAAGAAATCTATAGATGGGATAGTCAGAAGCAGGAAAAGGGGCCTTAAAATCATTATTATAAAAATCTGTTATCGTTTTTTTTTTTTTTTTTGGATTTTGCAGTCATAACAAACAAACAAACAAACAAACAAACCAGTGGAGAAGCGTATAATTCGGCAACGTTGCATTTGATCTATTTAAACCCATGATATATTTGTAAATATCTAGGGATCGGCGATGAATATCAAATTTGACGTTTCGTTTGGGTTCGTATGAACGAACTGCTACGTTGCTAGACAGCAAGCTGCGCCACAACAAACGAACAAACGAACGAATGAACGAGCGAACGAACAAACAAACAAACAAACAAACAAACAAACAAACAAACAAACAAACAAACAAACAAACAAACAAACAAACAAACAAACAAACAAGCAAACAAACAAACAAAACAAAAATACATTAAACAATAAAGCGAGCGAAAGACGCAGGGTAATTTGGTTTGTAATATTCATAGTGATGTAGAAAAAAGAACGACCAGTTTCCTCGCTATCCTGAACTTGAATTAAACTTCATTTTCTCAATATTGACACGTCTCAACTTTCTTGCTATCACTTTCTGAACTTTCTCTTTAAAAGCTCATGACTTTGGTGACCTTTAGACTTTTTCGGTCAAACGAGACTCCTTGTTTTATATATATCACAATAATTTTACTCCGGCACCTCCCTCTAGAGCAGTGCCACAAACACAAAGCGCCATTTCATGTAAAACCAGAATGATGGATACGCTTATCTGAGTAATTTCTAATGAGATCTTGAAGCTTAATTTCTCAGAATAGACAGTGGCGTAGCAAACAATTTGGCAACGTTGTACTGTGCCCATTTAAATCCACGCGAAAGGTCGAATGCGAAGGTGTTCACCGAACACCCAACAGTTCGATCTTTTTTACGAATTTAAATGGGCAGATTGCAACGTTGCCGAATTTCACGCTACGCCACTGAGAATAGGACACCTGATATTTTATGTTTCCTTTTCCTTTTTCGTTTTTCTTTTGCTTCAGTTTTTCGGTTTTATTTATTCAGCATATTGTTTCGCATCATGCTGGTTTTATTAGTTGATATTGTTTTTTATCGATTTTATTGTTTTTAATTTTTACTTGTTACACTTTGTGCCACTAAATGATGATCTTTTTAATCGAAAAGCCTTTGGCTTTAACTTTTATGTAAGTCATTTTAACTTTTAATACCAGATTAACTCATTATAATTTTTTTTTATTCGTTTATCTCGTATTTTCTTTTCATATATCCAATACATCTTGTTCTTCAGTGGCGGCGCGTCCAATCCCGCAACGGTGCCTTTAATCCATTTAAACCCTTGTAAAGTATCGATTCCACGGCTGCACCCCCAACGTTCGACCCTTTTCATGACTTTAAATGGACTGGCTGCAACGTTGCACGCGCCGCCACTGTGTTCTTTTACAATATTTCAATTAAATTTTGGACGAAATTACTTTGGAAGTAAAGTATTCGACGATCTGGCCTGAAACCAGCGACGCGACGGCTCGTGCAATTCACTGAAAGAACTGTGCTCCGGTAGTACCATAGGCGGATCCAGCAATCTGGCGACTGCGCATTCTTCCCATTTGAATGTATGGTAAACAATCGATTCTTGAAAGGGCTATAGCCCCTTGACTAATCGATTATTTGTCATGAAATCAAATGGGAAGAATAAACTGTTGCCAGATCGCTGGATCCGCCTATGGGTAGTACACATATTGCTCCGGTAGAGCCGAAGCACGTGCTGATTCAGATAGCTTCGCGGAGCAAAGCTCGGTAGTACATAAGCACGTGCTTCGGGAATATATATAAAGAAGAGTGAAAAAAGAGCGTGCCGCTACCCAGGATCGAACCGGGGATGTATCATTCTGGGGTCCAGTGCGTTACCACTGCGGTGCTCAGTGCTTGTGGAATACGAGGCCTGATTGCTGCGTATATAAGGGTAGCGCTCCGAGGCGCACACCCTTTACGACGCGCTTAGTTAAGTGAGCAAACTCTGTGAATATGCTCCTAAATTGTAACGTAGCGTTCTTTCAGAGATCGCCGAAGACAAATTCTCAGAGTGAATTGATTTCAAGAGTGAACCCGTTCTACTCTGATACTTAACAGAGAAAAGATGGCGACAGGTCCTGCTGATTGTATGTCATTGCACGTGTTGCCCGCCTACATCGCAATGCCGAAGCAAGAGGTTCGGGACTACTAGAGCATGTGGCTCGCTACTACCGACGGAAAGCCCGCTAGTCACAGAACTTTGCTTCGGATATGCCTCCTTCAGCTTCCCGAAGCATGTATTCGGTAGAGCCAGAACTTTTTTTTTTCAGTGTTTGGCAAACATGTTTCCCCTTAATTTGAATCCATGTACAACTATCGATTGCAGGTGAAGCGCCGCTTTACTATTGAATCGATTGATTTGCATGGAATCAAAAGGAGGTAAACCTTTGCCGCCAAATTGCACAAGCCGCCGCGCGCCGCTGCCTGAAATTACACAAAGAGCCCCTGTATGATGCATTTTTTTATTCTCCGGAGCGCGCACCGGTGCAGCTCCAGTGCTCCGGAGTGTTTTTTTATTCCGGGGCTCCAGCACCGCGGTGCGCACCGAAGTGTTGTTTTATTAGCGGTGCGATGCGCCCGGAGCTGCTCCGGTGCAAGCTCCAGTGTATCGGAGTTGAAGACCGATGCACCGGAGCTGGAGCTCCGGAGCTTCAACACGTGACCGGTGCTGCACCAGACAGCTTCGGAGCAGCTCCGAAAACTCCGGGTTATTGCACCGGTGCGGATTCCGGAGAGTAAAAAAACGCATCAGTATATGAAAGAGTCTCGTCGTAAGAGATTCCATCCCTGATTGGCTGCTAAAAACTAAGGAAGAAGAAGGGGTCTGTGAAGCCAGGAGGCGCGCCTCTTGTTTACATTTTCATGGAACCGTCTTCCCCGCTATGTTACAGTTGCCCGCAGCAATGAGGAAACTTTCGGCATTTATATAGGTTTAACTGGTGAAATTTTCAATTAAAATTGTCATAAGTATGTAAAAAAGAACAGAGTCAAATTCACGCATTATACTCTTTCAGTGGCGTAGCATGCAATTTGGCAACATTGTACTGCGTCCATTTAAACCCATGGAAAATATCGAACTATAGAGTGTTCGGTGAACACCTTTGCATTCGACCGTTTTTATGCGGGTTTAAACGGACTCAGTAAAACGTGGCCAAATTGCACGCTACGCCACTGTACTCTTCACAGTATGCGTAGATTGTAATATAGGTATTAGTGAATCTAACGGGAACTGAAGGTTAGGTTGGCCTAGCAAAGATTACTTATATGTAAACACGTTTACAAGTATTAGTAATCTTTGACGGGAAGATCGTTGGATGAAAATGTAAACAAGAGGCGCGCCTTTAGGCTCCTCGCCAGACCCCTGCTTCTTCTTCACTTCCGTTCACGTGTCTTGATTCTTTCATACAGAGGGACTCTACCTGAAGCCATCCTCTTCTGACGTAAATACGGTACCGGAGGGAGAGAGAGAAAGCGAATTTCTATAGGTACGCCACTGCAATAAAAGTATATCCTAAGAGACATGCAGTTTGCCTCCATTGAGCTCAGGGCTGCCGTTTTGCGTATAATCAATGCGATTTTTCAATTCACCGATGATTCCACCGGTTGAGAAAAGATTACACAGTTCAGTTCAGTGTATGACTGTAATGCACAAAAATACTCTGATCTGTAATCTTTCTTTAATCGGTGGAGACTCCGTTGATTAATTAAAATATCCGCAAGTTTTTTAAAGTCATCGACGACTCCGCCGGTTGAGAAAAGAATACAGGTGCGAGCATTTTAGATTATTATACAGTCATGCACTGAACTGAACTGTGTAATCTTTTCTCAACCGGTGGAATCATCGGTGAATTGAAAAATAGCATTGATTATACGCAAAACGGCAGCCCTGCTCCCCAACATCGTCTCTTCGTCAGCCCTGCTCTCCTGATAATCCTCCAACCTTTGATTAAAGGCTTTGAGTAGCGCTTCTGCCCCCTCCCCCTGCCACCCTTACCGAACGCTGCGTAGGCTGATTAACCTTAATTAGGCATCATATTTGCTGCAATAAAATGAGAGATGTAATAAGATTGTGAAATCCTATTATCTCTTATTCGGATGCGTTTCTTATAATTAATCGAATCACTTCCGCGACTGCCTCTCCGACCGTTTATACATAACGTCCCTCAAAAATAAATACTCATTTAGAGTGCTGAGAAAAATTTATTTGGTACTGATGCAAAAGGAATTCCATTGATGTTTGCTGCGAATGAATGTAATCTAAATTAATTGCGCAGAGAGAGAAAGAGAGAGAGGGAGAGAGGGAGAGAGAGCGAGAGAGAGAGAGAGAGAGAGATCTTAACCTTCATTTTACCAGAGAGGGCGGATGAGGGATGAAAGGAACAGCGAACAGCCCGCTTTTTTGCGGTAGAATGGGTCTGTTGCATACTTTTGCTACAACAATATAGAACCTTGATTCTTATGTAAAATTCGACGGAAATAACGATGCGCACTTTAAAAACGTCCAAAATCCACTCATTAACTCAGGAAATCACTTCAATTTCAAACAGCCCGCGCTACACTAGACACTATTTGCACCGGTATACTACTACATAGACGGAACCACCGTGCATAAGTAAACAACATCGTAACTACAAAATGATAAAATTTCTTTTTTAATAGATGAAATATAAGCTGCATTTGCTGTCTGGTCTTTTCAGTCAACCAAAGATTACAAAATAATATAAGAAATGTACGCATCTAAACGAAACATTCCAATGTTTGTAAGTTCTGTTCATGTTTACATAAACGAGATGGTTCCATCTATGTAGTTATAAGTCGGTGATATAGTGTCTAGTGTAGCGCGGGTTGTTTGAAATGGAAGGTATTTTCTGAGTTAATGAGTGGATTTTGAAAGTTTTTAATATGCACATCGTTATTTTCGCAGAATTTAACGTTAGAAACAATGAGTTATATTGATGTAACAAAAGTACGCAACAGACCCATTATGAATTATGATGGCCGCCGATAAGTATGAATATGGCGGTCATCTTGGATTTGGTATTTTAAAAAAACTAATATCAAAGATAAATTTAGCGACCCAAAAAACTCCCATTCCCTAAGTGTCAATGAATTTCATCAATTATTGGAGGAGCAACACATTGTCGTAGAATCGAAAGTCGGCAAAACCCTATTTTTGGCCTAGATTTGAAACTTTGCACGGCCATAACTCTTGAACAAAACGTTTCTCGGCATCGCGGTTTATACCATCTGAAAGCTTATAGAATCAGCTCTCTTTAAAAAAGCTTCAAATTGGTCTTGCCGGACTGACCTACCTATTACAGCCACGCCATTTTCCATTTGATTAGATTAGTAGGTTTTTTGAGGTTGCCCGTTCATCGCCTATTTTTGTGAACAGTTTAAATTTGGCATGTTTATTGACAATTTGCAAGGAATAAAGTTTTGTTTCGGCTATCCTTATTTCATTTTTAATTCTTTTTGTTTTCCTGTGAAGTGATTTTTATTCTGTTTATTTTTGCTGTCAAGAGCTTGGGAAAATGCTGTTATTGGGGAATCAAGAATCGTTCATAAAAGAACCGCTTGAAACCGAATTTTGGCATTGGTGTCTTCACTAGTTCATTTCAAGCAATTGAATTACTGCTATTAATTGGCAGAAAAGAGTCGTTCGTAATAATACAGCGCGAATCCGAATTGTGGAATTGGGATCTGGCCGTCTGGCGTTTTAAGAGTGCTTCACTAGTTCATTTTAAACAAATGGCTGCCGCTGTCCTTCATTGAGATTTCCAGGCAACTTTATTTGTAGTGTTATTTTTTGCTAAGTTCGTCTTTTGGTGCTGTTTTATTATTTTTTTGGTCCTGGAATAATTGTACGATTGTTTGTTATGTAAAGGTTTGTTCTATTTTTAACGATGTGAGTGCAATGTTTCTATGTTTTGGTCCTTAACCTTCATCATCGCCATGAGTTAGGCTGAGGCCTTGTTTGTTTGTATATAATTTTTGGCGTAAATTCCCATGCAGTTTCTTCCTACTTTGTAAGGAAGTAGGATTTCAAGCATTTAATTACAGTTACTGTGTGAACTAATATGTAAAATCCACTACGATCCTATTATACTATGAATGTGTCGTCCTTGAAACTGCTGCAAAATTGTGCTGTAGTAGGTATTTGTGTTAGTGTTATTTCAGTGTGCCGTCTCTGAATTTGTAAGTATTTAAATTGACCTAGTATTTGTCTATAAGATTGGAAATTTGCTGTCCGGATTTTCATATTTGATTAATATCCAACAACAGTTTTATGAAACAACCAAGTTGGAATCAATGCTGGTAAAATTAGCTCATTGACTCAGCTATAGCTTCCTAATTTTTCAAGATTTGGCTTCTTGTATTTTTATGCACTCGTAGGAAAGCAGCGGTTCACGAAATATTCACTGCAAAGTTTTGATTCTGTGGTTTTACGGATCATTAATCATTTAAACCATTTTATTTTCCTAAGAGAACAACCACAGCTCATTATGTGTCATTTTCAATTATTAATGCAAAGGCAGTAAATGCATTGCATTTTTATGTTAGTTCTGCATGTCCATTCATTCATTTATATTTGAGTTACGTGATCTTGATATGTAATCGTAGCAGCACGGTAAATCAAATTTAGCGCCGCACTGAGATCGCAACTCTCATCAGGAAAACAGCTGACTTCAGTCCATCGCGGCATTGTTATAACTAGATGAGACACCCCTTTGTTTGAAATATATGTCTGTTTTATGCTCCTTACGGAGCACACAACTCACCGCGCGGAAACAGCTGACTTTACTCCATCGACCATTGATAGGAGAGACACTCGCCTCCATTTGAAATAATGTGTCCGTTTTATGCCTCTTACTTGGCCACCGCCCTAAAGCGCACATGCGCTTAAAAAAGCGACTAAAAGCGCACATTTCATAGCGCACAAAGCCATGAGAGTATAACCCAAAAGCGCACAGACTGTAAACGGAGTAACACCTAAAAGCGCAAAGGGGAGTTTTAAAGAATATATGCGCTGCTTACCTTTACGCTGGCCTTTACTTTTGTACTATCGACGAATTAAAGATTGTGGCGACATTTTCACACATTTTCAGTTATGGGTGTGAGTGTGGGACTGATCTGCAACGGTTTTGCCGTCTCATCCGCACAGGCCTCTCGGCTGCAAAGTGAGAAGAGTATGAAAAGTGGCCGAACCGGAACCTTAAAGCAGAGTTGGGCAAAAAATTATTCGGAAATTATTCGGTGTGTCCGGCAACGCCGAGTCAATCATATTATTCGACGAATAATTCTGCAATTGACCTATACCTTCCGTGTGTTTCCCTTTCCTCAACTCAGGTAGCAAACCCAGTTTTCAGTGTTGCCGGAGTCATTTCATTATTTCTGATTATTCGGTTGCCCAACTCTGCCTTAAAGGCGAAACTTAATATCTCGTTAAAATCTCGCGACAATCTTTAATTCGTCGCTAGTACCTTTAAAGTTATAGTTTTCATTTGAAGTTTACTAAAAGTTTGTGTTTTTTCCAATTTCATTGGTTATAGTTCTTTCTCATTCATTGTCATGAAAGGGTGTTTATAATCCAAGATTTAAAAGTCAAAAGATACTTCCCATATAAATATAAAATTATTCTACTAAAATCAAAGAAAATCACTAATATTAGTGCTTAGTAGTCTTGTTTGGCATTAAAATGCAACCAGAGACAAGAATATTATCTAGAATATCTAATAAGGTCAAAGCCTTTGATGTTACAACAGGTTTGATGTGCATTTTCAGTGACCAAATCACACGCGTCCCACCCGTTACAAAACCTGTCCCACCAGTTACGCTTTTTAAGTTTTTTAGAGAAAAATAATTTAGTAAAAGAAAAAAACTTTATCTAGGATCAAAGCTTGTACCCTTACCTTTCACACATATTTTTCCAAATTTTTATCTCCTCAAAGCTCAGAGAGTTTAAACTTTTTCTGAAGTGATTCGAAAACCTTGGCCATTTTCAGTCCCACCCGTTACACCCTTATTTTGCTCTTTTCTCATCTTTGGATAGACTTTTAAAATATTTTGAAAATCCTATCACCATCTAGAAGTTAAGACCTTTCTGTTGGTAGGATGGTTTTTTTCATTTATATGATTAAAAAGTGGAAAAAAAATTACTCCAAAGTCGTCTGAATTTCCCACCCGTTACAAAATAATGACCCATATTCTGATCACCCTCATTTACGGGCACGTCTTCTGTGACTTAGCGTTGCCGCATCTCGCGACAGGTACCCGCGCAATTCCTCACATTGATGCCAAGCCGCAGCCTCCGAGTCATATGCATCTAATATCATACTTCATGCAACCTAAAAGCGCAAACTGTCCGAAACAAGAAAGACCCAAAAGCGCACATAAAATCGTGCGCTTTTGGATTGTGCGCATTCGGGTGTGTGCGCTTTTGGGTTCCTACCCTCTTACTTATACAGTTGATTGATGGAGTGGGACTTCAACCGTAGTTCTACAACACCCGTTTACTCGAAGCAGTCAAAATATATAATATAACAGACTCAAAAGAAAATTACTACTACGCATAGCAACAAAGGTACGCTTTTCCAACACCTTAGTGTTGGAACCTGACAACTTGTTTTTATGTTCACCTTGATTTTGCCGTCCCGAAGAGTGCCGCCCGGGTTAAGAGTCCCACATGCCCCCCCCCCATCACAGTTTGCTTATTTTTGTGTATTTATATTCATACACAGTCTGTCAAATCTTTCGGTCAACTGCAATGGAACTATTGGCACAGAATAATACAATCAGAACGGAAATTCTGTCGGATTTTGAAGCAAATTCATTTCGCGTCCGCCATGTTGGGATATAAGATGTTTTCATCAAAATTCGCGCGCGAAGAAAAAAATATAGGACATGATCTGCGTAGTTTTCATTCTGAAATGCCAATAGAATAAAAGTGAGGCCGGAAACTTAAGATTTCTTTCCAGAATTTACAGAAAGAAATGAGTTTCAACACAAATCACACACGTCCGCCATGCTGAGATACAGGACCACAGCGTTGTCTATTGGTGCCGTGAAATTCCAAACTTGCTTCATTTGGCTCTTATGGGAGTTTCCGTTCTGATTGTATTAATTATTCTGTGGTATTGGTGTATTGAAGAATGTCACTAAATCAGTAGCGCACCGAGAGTTTCTTCATATCTCTCTTTTCTCCATTAAGAAACGTATGTTATACAAGGATGGACAACGGGATAAAACCCCCGCTTTCAGTCCTTTTCCTACTTATACATTCAAATGGGAAATGGGAGAGATGGAAGAGATCCTGGTTGCGCCAGTGCACTAAATAAGTAAACTCAAAACGGCAGCGTTGCCCGGCCTCGGTCGTTTCTTCAAAAGACCAAAAAAGAACTTGAAGGAACAAACATATTTCTTTGAATTACCAACTTTTGTGCCAACGCCACCTCCACGCCACGGTGGGCATACGATCGTCAAAAGGTAGAACTAGCCTGGTCGTGACAGGTTCATAGAGAAGAAAGGAAAAATCGTGGACAAATATCTCACCTGCTCTGCCAAATTTAAAGCCACAAACTTAGCGAATGCCTTTCGATAAAAGATGAAGGGCAAAAACAAGGCAACAAGTACAGCGCCAGCAATTCTGGATACACCCTCTCCATATTAATTCTATTAGAAATCTAGAAAAGAAACTCAACTTCAAATATTCAACTATTTCCGTTTTGCAAACTCATTGCAGCAGATATTGTACAAAAGGAAAGTTTTCTGTGATAAACACGAAATCCAGATCGATAGAAATAGCTACGTAGAAATCAATGCACATGGTTGCCAAGATCATTAATGGGAAAGTCTAGATTGCCCCCTACTTTACTGTAATATTTTTTTTCCTTCCTGTGTTCCAAACGAAAAGTATTCACAGAAGAGTTAGAATTTAATACACGAAACTACATAAAATTCTCTCTTCTGTCATCATTATCGCCTGCAAGGGGGGAGGGGGGAGGGGAAGATCCACCACAACTGTTTCCAGAATAAAAAATGAATGGACCAAAAGAAGATAAAATCAGACGAACTTTATTTTTCTAGTTCGTGTGCGATTTGGCAACGTTCCTCTTCCCACATTTAAACACATTGGAAAGGTCGAAATGCCTGGTCATCGCCGATGACTGATGCGTTCGACCTTTCTGGTGAATTTAAATGGTGAAAATACATTGATGCCAAATTTCACGCTTCGCCACTGTCCGTTACATCACTCTACCATCGTCGATGACTCTGAAAAACAATTAGTTCTGCAAGAGCAAGATATAATTAAATGTAAAATGATTATCAAAACTATGTTGATATTTGAGAAAACAATAATTTCCGTAGCGAAAGAAATTAGAAGTGAAGAGGGCGACTGAAAAGAGAAAATTAATTTTAGCTTCAAGGCTTTGTCTTGGAATATTTTCTTAAAAATCTGAAATAACTTACAGCTTTCGTAAATTCATAGGAATTTCGAAATCAATAACTCAAAGATTAAATGAAAGAGGGTGTTGCCTGCAATCTGCATAAAAACCGGGAAATTTTATATAAAAAAAAAAATGTGCGTGTAACGGATTAATTTTTTTACGGATTTATTTTTTAACGGATTCAACGGATAATCTTTTCATTTCTGTAAGTACATTCTATGACAAAGTTTTTTCTTTTTTTTTTGTTGACTTAACATCCGTGGTTGGTTGTAAAAGCATCACTCATTTGGTTGATTACTTTATAAGTTATAAAACAACATAGAAATATTCACCTAACACTCATTTTTTATGTATTTCTCATTTTATCTGGTGAAGCATAAATGCAATGACGAATTGCAATGTCCAATTGTTACTGTCCAATTTTATAAATTTACAGACGTCATCTGCAGTGGCGGCTCGTGCGATTTGGCAACAGTGTTTTTATCCCATTTAAATACATGG
Organism: Trialeurodes vaporariorum; assembly: GCA_011764245.1. Lineage (NCBI taxonomy): Eukaryota > Metazoa > Arthropoda > Insecta > Hemiptera > Aleyrodidae > Trialeurodes > Trialeurodes vaporariorum. The sequence continues at coordinate 33,797,629 of VMOF01000013.1, read as the reverse complement.
AAAACAATCGAAACTCGAGGAGGCTGCCAGCCTCCGCTTGAATCGATTTTTTACCTAAGTTTAAGTGGGAAAAATGCATGGTTGCCAAATCTCACGGGCCGCTACTGGTCATCTGGGATGAAAGTGCACTAAATGCACGAACAAATAATTAAAAAAAATGGAAAATAAATAAGTACATAAATGCATAAATTGATAAATAAATAAAAAAATAGTAGTGGTAGTATAGTAGTAGTAGAATATTTTATTAGGTGCCCTAGCATCAGTGCCTTTTTGTGAAATTCATGAAAATTAAAAATGACAAGTTTTACAGGAGTGTATTACGTGATATATAGTATCCGCATCCTATATTCTGAAGTTAGTTAACTTGAAAAAAACGAGTACATTTGAAATCTGTTATTATGGGTCAGCTATTGCGAGTGGATGAGAGTTGAAGAATGCTGGTTTGAAGATAGATTGCCAGAGTGATAGATAGCTAAATAAATGAATAGATAAATCAATGAATAAATAATAAAAAATAAAATAAAATCTGGCTCAAATCTTTGAAAAGCTGAATAAAAGTATATTGTATAATGTATTTATAGACGGAAGAGGAGGAAAAGTAAGGACCCTCCTTTTCGAAACAAGTTTATTTTCACCCATATATTTTCAACAACGTACTTAAACACACATTAAAGCTTGTTTTAAAGTAACTTCGGGACTTGAATAAATTTTTTATGAAATTCTCTCGGGAAAATACGCACGAGGAAAAAAGGGATGATACCGTATTGAGAGGGTGGAAGGTAGGGAAAGGAATGGTGAGCTTTGGGAAGAGAAAAGAAGGTGACGAACTCTCCTTATTCTGCCAACTTTACTCAACCCTCCTTTCGTCTAACCCCCCCCCCCCCCGCTTCCACCCCACAACCGTCTCTTCGTGACCTTTCATTGACACAGTGGATCTGAATACACAATGAATTCGGGAATCTATTGAATACTGATTATCAAATCAACAACGAGCAGTGACGGCGTGTGAAATTTGGCAGCAATGTATTTTCTCCATTTAAATACACCAAAAAAGTCGAACCCTCCAGTCATCGGCGATGATCAGGCATTTCAACCTTTCTAATGTGTTTAAATAGGGGAAAAGGAACGTTGCCACATAGCACGCATCGTCACTGCGAAGTTGCGAAGTTAGAAATCGAGAAAGTATTGCGATGGCGTAGATCAGGGGCGTGGGTACCCTTGCCCTGGGCGGTACTCTCCAAGGGCGGAAAAATCAGGGAAAACAACCAAAAAACAAGCAGGGAAAATTCCAACACGCAGGTGTTGGAAAAGCGTGCCACTAAAGTCTGAATAGTTTTAATGATTTTGCTAGCAATGATAATTAAACAGCATTCATCAGAAAGGAACCAAGTGACATGGAGCTGATCTCAAGGATTTGAGTCCAAAGTTGAAGAGCTAACATTTAAACAAAACGCTTGGAATTACTAACGTTTTGATTTCATTCAACTACAGTGTTATGTTTTTGCATTTTATATCACCGGAAAAGTGGACTTTCCCATGCACGAAAGGTATTTAATTTTTAGTGTTTAAAAAGACTTGGCTCCTTCCTTTTTTTTTTTTTTTTTTTTTCAAGCTTAATCAAGAAAAACAAATGTCTAAAAAAAACCAAGAGGCAGTTGGTTCACACTATTGACTATTTTAAGTCCGTTCCCAATTCTATAAAAGGAACCAAGTGGGAGTTGGTTCCATTAGAAAAAACGGTGATTCCATGAAATGTATTGGAGAAATGATAATTGCCTAGCGGAAATATTATCCGACGGAATTCTGGTCGTGGAATTTCACAGAACACTATTTTCAGGGTAATGAAGCAAAAAGAACACGAATTAGACATATAAGTTATTTGTACAAGAGTTGGACTTTTATTTTAGTGTATCTTGCTATAACATTGCGTTGTTTCCTAGTGCTTACGTTTATCGAAAGTTGTGTCATCTTATCATGAGAGTTTTTGTACCTAAATCGTTTCCGGGAGCTTTGGGCATCACTGGGGGGAGACATATAAATAAAACGGAGGGTGAGTGAGGACCAGAGCTGCCGATTTGCGTAGATTTAATGACATTTTTAAATTCACCTATGTTTTCACCGGTTGAGAAAAGATTACATAGTTCAACTCAGTGTATGACTGTAATGCACGAAAATAATCTGATCTGTAACATTTTCTTAATCGGTAGAAACGCCGTCAATTAATTAAAATATACCGGTTGAGAAAAGATAAAAGACGCTAGTATTTTCGTGTATTACAGTCATACATTGAACTAAACTCTGTAATCTTTTCTCAACCGGTGGAATCTTCGGTGAATTTCAAAATGTCATTAAATCTACGCAAATCGGCAGCTCTGGTGAGGACCGAGAACCCTTAATGCTGCCGACCCTTGTCATGATCCTGTGCTTATAGGCCGGGGGGAGTGTGGTCATCTGCATGACAGTACTGTTTACATTGTGGCTTGCTGTAATCACAGCAATCACTACCACGTTTGCACTGGGGGTCATTGCAGGTGGCCGCAAGTGCCGATCCGAAGATGGTCATCACCAAGAGCACGACAAATAACAGATGGAAGAATTTCATGATGCTGAAATGAACAAACCGATTGCGTTAGTTTTAGTTTTAGTACAAAGTAGAAAACTGAAAATCAGCCTGACAGGAAAGCCTGTCTACTCCATTAATGAATTTATTAAAAATCCTCAGTGTAGAATCTGTCATTTATTTATTTACTTATTTATCTATCTATTTATTTATTGTTTTGTTTCTGTGCAGTTCTCTTATTTTCTATTTACACATGGTAAAAACAAAGAACCAAGTGACTAGCATGATAAAAAAAAAAAAAACAAAAAACAAAAAACAAAAAACAAGCGCACCTGGATCGCTGGATCATTCATTCCGCTTGAAAATGCGAAAAAAATACACAAATTCAAATCGTCATAACTTTTGAATCAAAAGAGCTAAAAATATTTCAAAACAAGGGTCGGATTCTTCATAATCTTTAATTTTCTGAACTTAAGCTTAAACTTTCTTTTGGTTATTTTTACGCCCGTGTGAAGAGTTATTCCAAACGCTCACGAAAGCACATCTCTAAAAAGTTATACTCTAAATTCTCGCTTATTTTTGGTCTTTAGCATAGATTAGACAAAATCTGAAACATGCATCAAATTTCTCAGAGTCTGTACCTCCGACTTGGTTATCTCAATTTGTCCACAAAATTCTTTTAAGGTCAGAAAATGCACTTTTCCGTGACCATGTAAAGCGACCGCTTCTGAACACAAAGTTTACACATCCTACTCAATTATGCGAAAATATGTTAAAAGTTCAAATCGTCATAGCTTTTGAACTAAAAGTGCTGAAAACATTTTAAAACAAGGGTTGGACTCCTCGTATTTTCTAGTTTTTGGTGATAGATCTCAAATTTTCTGCCATAGTCATTTTTAAGCCCGCGGAAAAGAGTTTTTCCACACCATTACGAAAAATGTTTCTTTGCAGCACGTCTCTACCAAAATTACTCTTACTTCTTGCATTTCTTTAGTCAAAACTAGCATAGATAGACAAAATCTAAAACATGCATCAGATTTCTCAGAGTCTATACTTTCGACCGGGTTACCTCAATTTTGTCTTTTTTTTTTTTTTTTTTTTTTTTTTTTTTTTTTTTTTAAGGTCGTTTTTTCGTTTTTTTAAGGTTGAATCTACAATATTTGTATAAACAAGGAAAATGGAAATCAAACCGAACAAATTGTCACCTGAGTTCACGAAGGTGGCGATCTGTAACAGAAAAGATTCAAAACGAGAGAAACTAAAACAATTATTATAACTGAATGCGAGACAAAACTGATTCGAGGAACTGTAATCGATGCTTTTATATCGTTCAAATCAATAAGGGGAACATGGGCACGTCATGATTAGTAAGGCGGCAGATATATTTGATGCGCTACTCTAAACAGTTGTTTGTTCTAACATATTCCAACCAACTGTATGATTGCCATCTCGTGGAGTCTCCTAAAATGTTGACTATTTTACTCTCTACTGTTAGGTACACTACTGTAAAATTTTCAAATTCGATGCCAAATTCGGCAAAACTGCCGACGATCAAACTTTCATACTTTCAAGGAAAATAAACCTCACAGCGCAAACACAGATTTAAACTTGAAATAATATTGAACTAAATAAAATGATCGCTGCGATAATAACTGTCCTTTTATGTGATACCATTCTATTTTCGAATGATAATGCCTACGATGAAACTTGTTTTCAATTTTATTTTTTGAAAAATCCTCCTGACGGCATTGGCAGATGTTTCCGCAAATTTTCGTGTCAATCGCGATCGATATTTAAACAGTCTTTAAACAATATTTGAACAGTCTGGCCAGAAATACTTTCCCACGCAAAAACGCGTTTTTCGGGGGAAAGCGACTGTGCAAAAGTATAAAAAGCTATATACAGGGTGATGTAAAATCAAAAATTGAAAATGATCAATTTGAAACTCCAATTCTAGACTTTACTAATGCATGAATTTGAAGGGATAGAAACTGAATAGAAGGAGAGGACGAGAGGAAGGGTGGGCAAGAAGGAAGGAAAACGAGAGAGAGAGAGAGAGGGGAGAGAAAGAAAGAGAGAGAGAGAGAGAGAGAGAGAGAGAGAGAGAGAGAGATAATTTGATTTATTTAAACGCTCCATTGCCACATTTTTATGAACAAAAACAGAACATCTTACTTCTACTGAGAAGGAAATCAAATGAAAAAAAGAGATAGTAATGAAATAAACGAAGGAATAAAATAAATAAATAACTAATAAACTCATTCATAAAACATTGAAAAACGAAAACGTTACTTATCGTTAATATAGTGATGGTAAATGGGAGAGAGGGAGAGAGGGAGAGAAGAAGAGGGAGGGAGGGAGAAAGAGAGAGGAAGAGAGAGAGAAAGAGAGAGAAAGAGAGAGAGAACTTCCATTCTTACCAAACAAATACATTATTTAACTCTCTAGCAAACAGTATTTCTTTTTCAATCAATTATTAAATAAGCTAATGTATATATAGCTGAATATTTAATCGGCGCTTGCGGCTCTATATATTAAGGATGGTAGAGTGTCGATCATAAATATTGTTGGGTTTTGGATTCGTCATGATGATAAAAACGTTCCCCCTCCCAATAGAGGCTCAAGTTTTAAAGTTACGGCAGTTGCTTGCCTACGCCCCTGCGGGGAATACGACTGTTCCTTGCAAAAATCAGTTTCGACACCTCGCCCGGTAAAAGTAACAAAAAGAGCCAGGTTCTTTATTCTAGCACGTCGTAATACATCACGCTGAAAAAACTAATACCTAAAATCTGATAATATCACCATCAGTACAACGATATTTGAACCGTTGAGAGTCTAGTGATTTCACCATAAAATGCTGGTGGTACTATCAAAATATGGTCACAGTTCTCGAAATTCCTCAATATTTTTAAAAACTATCGCACTAGAATGGGCCTGTGGCGTACTTTCGTTTAATTTTTACGTAAAGTTCGGCGAAAATAACGATGCGCACATTAATAACGTTCAAAAACCATTTATCAACTCAGAAAATTACTTCAACTTCAAACAGCCCGAGCTACACAAGACACTATTTGCACCGGCATACAGCTTCATAGACGGAACCACCGTGTAAACAATATGTAAACAACATATCTTAACCACAAAATGATGGAATTTACTTCTAAATACATGAAATTTTTGCAGCATTTGCTGTCTGGTCTGTTGATGTGGTTTATCGAAAATTACAAAATAATACAAGAATAATTAAGTAAGCATCTAAATAAGTCTAATTGTAAGTCTGAGGTATAAGCATCTAAACGAAACATTTAAATGTTTGTAAGCTCTGTTGATATTTACATATAAACGCAATAACAGTTCCGTCTATGTAGTTGTAGGTCGGTGATAAAATTCTTGTGTCTAGTGAAGCGCGGGTTGTTTGGAATGGAAGTAATTTCTTGACCTAACCTTTTCAGTGCCGAGTGATGAAAAAGTAGTTTCACAATTTTATTCTTAGAATGAATCGAACGAATTTGTCTCTTATAATTTCATGTGTCCGTCAATTTGTTTGAAGTTTCATAAGAATCCATGTTAGCAAACGTTCTCTTTAAGGGACTATAAAGCGAAAGGGTTAATAAGTGGATTTTGAAAGTGTTTAATTTGCGCATCATAATTTTTGCCGAACTCGACGTTAGAATTAACTTGTCATATTGTTGTAACTAAAGTACGCAACTGACCCATTCTGTTTACAATCTCGGTTCACACATCGTTGAGCTCAGTGGCGGCTCGTGCAATCTGGCAACCGTGCACTTTTGCCATTTAAACGTATGCAAAAAGATCGATACTAGGTGAGGCGCTACGCCTCACCAAGTAATCGATTATTTTACACAGTTTTAAATGGAGGAAATCCATTGTTGCCACATTGCACGAGCCGCCGCTGGTTGAGCTTGAAGTAATCTTTTTTTTCCAATGCAGATTTACTTATATTTATTTATATTTATAATTAAATTATCTTTAAAGTCAAATTTTTACGAATGACTTTGACAGTATTTCTTTCACAAATTGTTCTGGTGTGCGCCGGGTAGCTCTAGCGCACTATGGGTTGAAAACACAAAAAAGTGGCAAAAAAAAGTGAAAAAAATAATCAAAAAACCATCGTTTTTTCGATCTTTGAAGCATAATAAAAAAAAAAATCGATGAGCTCTCTCGGTTTAAATTACTTACTACAAGTGTTACCGTGTCAATAAAAGGAGGCAGCTGCAAGGGTCTGACATTGTTTGTTTTTAAATAAAAAAAAAAAGTGGTAGTACTTGATGTTGATAGGCTGAGAATAATGCAATGCCTCTGTTTTTTTCCTATAAGTTTCCCATTTTTGGGAGATACACATGTGTAAAATTGTAAAAAACCTTGTGCATGGTTTGTGGTTACGTCACTACGAAAAATTCCTATTTAACCCTTTCCTGCATTTCGGGATTTGAGTTTCTTTTAGATTTTATTAAACCGTTCAAAAGAAGACGATTTGGGTCACTCTGGTGGGTCACTCAAAGTCAACATGTTGAAAAATGTCCTTTAAAATTCCATTGAGCCTTGAAATCCATGTTCAGTTAAGTGGGACACATACTATCCCTGGAAGGGTTGAAACAATGTATTTTGGGCCAAAATCTCATCTTCAGAACAATGGTGCTTAGTTAGAAAACAAAAGCATCTTTGTTCTCAGCTCATCAAGTACTTTCATTTTCTTTATAAAAAAAAAAAAAAAAAAAAAAAAAAATAACATTTCTCACCCTTTCAATTACTACAGTTGATCTCGAAAGTTGATAAATGATGAAATTATATGAAATTTACCTTCTGATTTGAGCCCGTGTTTTTGACGATCTCCAACCATAAAGCAGCATTCCCGCCGTTTTACAACTATATTTCGGACGGGCATGAGAAAAGTAGGGGGGGGGGGGGGTTCGTAAAAGCTCAAAGCTCATTGAAACTTCCGCGTGAAGAGAGGGCTGGGGAGAACCAAAGAGAGGGTGATGGAGTGAGGGGTGGAAGGGGGCAGAGGAGTATTTGGGGGGAGAAGGGGGGGGGAGGATACACTCGCCGTATTTGCAAGCTTTTGAGCGTATTAACTTATGCAACTTTAGCGATTTCGTGTCAGACGCGCCCGTGCCGCAGCCGATGGAGGGGTGGAGTCGAGTGTAAGAGAGACTCGGAAAGTTTAAGGCAGGAGGAGAGAGGAGGGTGGAAGGGGGCTTCGAAGTAAGTACAGGCTCCGAATATTTTCGGGAGTTTCCATAAAGTTGTGTCAAGGGGAAAGAGAGAGGAGGGGGTCAAGTCGAGACCCTCCCTTTCGAAGTAAATGTGAGGTGTATGAAGAGGGGATGAGGAGTCAATAGGGAGTTGCAGGGGGGAGGATCGGACTGTTTCGAAATGAGCTTTAAATCTTTTCCGATTGTGCGTAACTAACTCTCCGGTGCCACCGTGACGCGGGGGAGGGGGGCGGGAGCGCGAGCGCGAGCTTTCGTAAGAGGGGGAGAGAGAGAGGGGGGGGAAGTACGACGCGTCATGTGTCACGCGGCACGCCACGAGCTTAAAAGCCGGAAAGCTCGAGTTTAAAAACCGAAAGCTCGAACTTAACGACATTATCAGCTTTGATGACCGTTGCGTCGCGTCGCGTCGCGTCACGCTGCGCTGCGCCGAGACGCTTTCGAGTAGAAGGGGGGGGAGGAATTAAGGGGATGAGGGGTGAATGGTGAGAGGACCCGGGAGTGAGCTTTCATTCATCAGTGCTGCCATATTGTAGTAGACAACCCTGCTGATGGGGGTCGGACCGAAATAGAGAGAGAGGGGACAAGTTTGATTCAACCTTAGAGGCGACGAAAGCTCTGCCTTTCGATCAATGGCGAACGCAGGAATTAGTCTCTCTCGCTCTTTTCCTGTTTGAATGTATATGTACTATAGAAAAGGAAAGAGATAGGGTCTGAAGAAACGTTCGAGCCTCTGTTTCCGTCCTTTCTCAACTCACGTGTTCAATTGGAGAAAGAGAGGGAAAGAAAGATTCCTGTGTACGCTACTGTGGCCTATCCTTAAAATTGATAAGTTAATTAGAATAAACACGTGTGTAAAACAAAGAGTCTGGTTCAGTGTCGTGGCGTGCAATTTGGCAACGTTGAATTCCATCAATTTAATTCCTTCCAAAAGGTCGATGCAAAGGTGCCCCTAGTAGAGGTGTCACATGAAAACCCATGACCAAATTCACAGGGGAACGCCTGGGAATTTTTTTCGTGGGTTCCCATGGGAAATAACAATACCAAATTCCCATGGGAACGCATAGGTACCCACGAGTTCCCATGGGTACCAATGGGAACCTATGTTTACCGAACAACCAACACTTCGATATTTTTCATTGGAATTAAATGGACATTGGACAACGTACAGCGATGACGAATTGAACACTACGCTGCTGGTCTGCTCGTCCTCAGAAATGCATGTTTTAAAGCGTGATTGAGTGCTTGTTTCTGCACTGAAAGAAATGTTCCTGTTAATTTAAATTGAGTTCCGCTTAAGAAAGTATTGAACAGAAGTCTTGTTAAGGGAACAGAAAATTTTACTTAGTGTGATGAGTGAAAATGATTGTTCTTTTTCTTCTGCCAATGGGTCTGTTGCGCACGCACCCTTTTCTTTTTCATTTCATTTTCTTAAAGTCCTTGATGAAAGGAATACACAGTATTTTTATTTTCTGACAACTAAAAAAGTTGGAAATTGAGAAAGTATTGCGATGGTGCAGATGTCTGGCTGTCTGTATCCCAGCATAAATTTTGAGTCAATGGTCCATATGCATCCAAATCAGAGCTGCCGATTTGCGTAGATTTAATGACAGTTTGAAATTCACCGAAGATTCCACCGGTTGAGAAAAGATTACAGAGTTTAGTTCAGTGTATGACTAATGCACCGAAAATACTAGCGTCTTTTATCTTTTCTGAACCGGTATATTTTAATTAACTAACGGCGTTTCCACCGATTGAGGAAAGATTACAGATCAGAGTATTTTCGTGCATTACAGTCATACTCCGAACTAAACTCTGTAATCTTTTCTCAACCGGTGAAATCTTCGGTGAATTTCAAAATGCCATTAAGTCTAAGCAAATCGGCAGCTCTGATCCACATTGTGCAGAGACATTGCTTTCAGCCCTTCACTGCATGGGATTTTTTTTTTTTTTTTCAACCAAAACTGGATTTTTCGATTCTCTCGGTGGTCACATCTATGGGGAAAATAGCCAAAAAAAATAATTATACAGTTTTTCGGTGAAAATTCTCATTTTTCCATTTTTGTCTCGTTTTTTACATGTGCTTATAACACCATAAGAAATGGCGGGAAAAGAAAAAAAAATATTTTTCAAAATGTTCAAAAAAATGAGAATCTTTTACTTTAATTGGATTTTTCAAAGAGCAAATGCCAGAAGCTTAGTAAAAATAATGAAATACGGGTTGAATTGGATACGGGGGCAAATTTCCCCCAACCATGATATCTTTTTTTTAATGCATTAAAATGAGTGCTGGTGGTCTTTTGAAAAATGTTTGAGCCCCTTTTTATGTTTTCTTATAATGTGACACTGGTGATACAATTTGAAATACGTCAAAATATCATTACAATTTTTGATATAGGGCTTTTTACATCATGTGACACCGGTGTCCCACTATGCAGTGAAGGGTTTAACATTCCTTAGATAAATATTTTTTTTTTTTTGTTTTTCCAAAATTTTAAACTTTAAGTAAGTGATGGAGGAGACAAGTTTTCTATTAAAATCAATAGGCAAACATAGGAAAAAAATTGGAACATTTCAAATACAGCTGTTCGAATTTTGATGAAAATGTGAAAAAACGTTCTGCAACCAGCCTACTGTAAAATTAACTTCTTAACTGGGCCTGTCTGGGGGTCTCCCTCAGAGTTTTAAATGGGGGCCCCTAAGATTAAGTCTGAAGAGAGAAAGTGTTTCCAGGGTTTTCCTACAGTTTATTCATAATTCTTTTGATCACGGGATAGTGAACTAAAAAGTTTTCAAAGTGGCGAAAATTTCGGGCAATTTGAAAAAGCAAAAAGCGTTACGTAAAGCTAACCAAAGGTTTTTACGGCTAACTAAAGAGATTTTACTGGGTGAACCAAAAATTTGGTTGGCTCAACTAAAGTATTTTCCTGAGTCATTTCTCCTCCAACCGGTTTCGTCAACGCTACCAAATTTTTTCTTTCTGTTCAGGGGCAAAGCGTGCAATCTGGCACCGTTGCATTTGGCTCGATATAAAACTCATAAAAATATCGAATTATCCAGGAATCGCCGATGACCAGCGGATTCGACCTTTTCTATGGGTTCAAATGGACAAAATGCCATGTTGCCAATTAGAACGCTTCGCCACTGTGTCTGTTTTTTTTTTTTTTTTTTTTTTTTTTTTTTTGTGGCACTCGATTTTAAAGAATTCTTGAGTGCAAGCATACCCGTTAAAAACAACTTCAAACAGTCCAAAAATTGCAAACCTCAAATGTATTCAAACATTTATTTAAAAAATATATGAATATATGTCTATGTATTTATAAAAAAAAAAAAAAAAAAAAATAATAATACAATTTTCCTGCTCTGGAGCAGGTAACTTGGTTCGCGATCTGACAACCACAAGACAAGATCGCGAGGGCCCTCTTCAGCAATGTCACGGCTAGGCGTGGCGTCGGCAGCAGCTTTTCCTGAAAATGCTGAAAATGCTGGAAAAGCTGAAAAAGGTGTGCTTTAAAAGCTCTTGTTAGCCATTAGTGCTATTCTGCTGAGGTTTAGTCGGTCCCCGTTAGCGATGCACTAGACGCGCAGGTACACCGTTAATCTCCATAATTGTAAACTCTCAAATCGGGTTGCCACGTCTATCTATTAAACAGTCATTTGCATCGATGTATGAAATAAGGTTCCAATCCGAGATTGGTGAAATTTAACCATTTCTACTGATTTATGCGTGACATATATACCGAAGAACTGAGAAGATCTCTAGTTTTCCTGTGGATGTTGTAAATTCTGTGCCCTAGATATCACTCTTAGATGTGAGGTTCTAATATGAAAACGTTCGAAATCAATTACGTATCACAGATGTCTACTTATGTATTTTTAGGTTAGATTTTCCCGAATGTTATTGAAGTTATAGTATATTTCATGGGAAATCGTCCGAAAGCAGCGGCTCGCAAGAACAATCGAATATCGCGTTATTCTACCGCATTTGAACCAAATGCAAATGTATCGATCACTAGGGAGAGTCAATTGAACTGACCGAGAATCGCTGATTTTCCAACGGCTTCATTATTAGAGGTAATATTGATACGTCGTAAATCAAGCGCCACCGCCATTGGCGGACACAGTACGGGGGCATATGGTGGTAGTGGTGGTGGAGGTGTGGGGGGGGGTGCCGGACACCTTCCGTTCGGTAAATTAAGGAAGAAAAAAGAGGATAGAAAGAAAGAAGACGGAAAAGAAGAAGAAGAAGGGGTTAATCGAGTGGGAAGGGGGGAAGGGGGAGGGGGGTTGAAAATTCCTAGTTCACCCCTTCCGTTCGGGTGGGGGACTGGATCTACCAATGGCCACCACGCGATCTGAAAGTCACCTCTGGTCGAGCATCAAATCTAACTGCTTTTTATTTACATGCGACAAATCCAAGCTTCGTTTTTCGAGCAACTGGTGAGACAGTCGAGACACTAATCGCAGCCAACAAACACAAGAAAACTAATGACGTTGAATAAGTTAAGCACATATACTTTAATGTCATAAAGAAGTGTTTTTTTAACATAACTTCTTCGATGGATAAAGATCGTTTACACCATACCTTTTCATCATACTTTTATTCTATGGGCCAAGCCCGAGTGAACTCGGACTATGAAGACACTTACAAAATAAGCTTTCGCTGGGCGCCTTCAATTTGTCGTGTAGGCAATTCCAACTCCCCCGAGCACGAATAGTTAACTACCTTCCGTCCTTCCCAATACACATGTATAAACGGAAGAGTGGTGTTCTTTTGAACTAACCCGGTCATTAGAGGGTTATAATCCTCCTAAAACTGTGAATAAGATGGACTTGCCTATTCAAAATATTGATGTGAAATTCACACAGTTTTTTTGTTTGTTTATATTTATCTATTTTATGAGTTTCACAATAATATTTTGTCGAGTCAACATTCTATGTTTCCGTAAATTAGACAAACCATTTTCCGGTTATAGTTAGTGGATGATGAAACTCACTTAAAAGTTAGAATAATGTTGTCAGTAGATCGATAAATCGTATCAATTGCAACCCGAGGCTTCAAACAAACTTTGATTCAATGTATTTTTCCCATAAGCACATTTGTGAGCGAAAATTTTCGCATTTATGAACGTTTTTTTTTTTTTTTTTTTTTTTTGTTTTTGTTTTTTTTAGTCAAAATACGACCTCCTTGCGATTGCTAATTCCATGTCTACAAAAATGCTTTAATCATGCCTGCGGTTTCACAACTAAAACTGCCGAAATCAACAATAAGATATTACAGATTAAACTTTGCATTTGGAGGCTGGAATCACCCAAAAGTTATAGTTCGTTGTCGAATGGGTTGGTATTTGGCGAATATCCGATTAATTCCGACCTCCAAATGTATCCTTTAATCTGAAAATATCTTGTTGAGTTCGGCTCATTCAGCCATGAAACGCATTTGTTGTTTGATATAAGAGCCTGAATTTTCGTTCAAAAATGCGATTACAGGGAAAATACATTGAATCAGAGTTTGTTTTGAACCAGAGATCTCAGATGGCAATCGATTCGATTTGTCGCTCTACTAAAACAGTTGATTGAACCTGAGTTTGATTTGATTGATTTTGGGGGAGTCAATTAATACGATATTCTAACAGTTATTCTCAAAATCAGTCTACAAAGAGACTCTGTTTCTGTACGTATTTTGGTTGGTTCGGCGCTGCTCAAAATAATATAATTATTATAATCAAATCTGGCATCGTCGCTTTCTAAGCTTTAACAACAGGGAAAGTATTTTTTTGCTAGTTTCCATAAAATAATAGTCACGCCGCTTTTTTTAATGCACCGTATTTGCATCGTGAAAAGGGTGGTAAGTCACAATTTCTGAGTACACACATATATATGTATATATTTTCGTCCTATCCTTTCAGGGGAACTGAGCACTTATTCAAAATAGTTCCAAGGTATAGTATCTACCTGTGCGTTTCAAGTCGTCTCTTAACCTAAAAAACCCATTAAATTATAATGTGCGTTACCGACCTAAATGAAGCTTCACTAAAAAGTATTGAGGATTAACGACCATAACCTATTTTGCCCGTTTACGATTAGACCAGCTGAGAGCGCTGGAGTATATTATTTTATCACTGATGTTTATTACGGGTGCATTACCAGCTTTCGAAATCTTTAAGGTTATGTTGATGGAGAGTGGAACACTTTGCTTTCCGCAGTTACCTTCAGTCGGTGCCTATCTCACTTTAGAATATACTTCAAAAATATTTCTTGGAGATGGCATCTAAACCATAGCACAGGAATTTGAGGTTATGTAACTAGGTTGTCTACTTTTACATTGACTCATAGGGAAGAAAGTGGATTTTGTGCAGGTTTCAACGTTTTTGGGCCATTTTTAGGCAGCAATAGATAAGCATTTATCTGTTAGTGAACGACTTCCCTTGATGTCCCGAGCATTTTTCAAAACAAACAAAAAAAAAAAAACACATAAAATTGAAAAATGCTCAGGATATTACGGGAATAAGTTGTTCCCAAGAAGTAAAATGGTCAAGTTTGCCTTTAGATGGCCCAAAAACGTTGAAAACTAATCAAAATCCACTTCCTTCCGTACGAGCCAATGTAAAAGTAGACAACCTAGTCACATAACCTAAAATTCCTGCGCTATATATGTTATTGATGAAAACCGATTGGCACATTTTAGAAACATGCTGTCTTAGATTTGTGCTATTAGAGCAGCTGTAGGTATGGGTAGTTATGGGCCTAGCCTTGGTATGACCTAGCAGCTATTTGGATGTTCAAATTGCCAACACTGAGAAATTGGCTTTTCGTGATGAAGTTAGCTCTAACTCTTATTTGAATCCTCGTGAAAAAAAAAAAAAAAATTGTTTAAAGACCCATCGAAAATTCAATGTCCTATTGACATTGTCTGCGGCTTATGTCAATTATTTTGATTGCTCAAGAGAAATACACGGCCGTGACTAATTAGTTTCCATCGTAACGCACATCAAATACTTGCCTCCAAATTGAATGGAGCAGCTCACAACGAAAACAATGTGTCCCCCCAGTGTCAGGCAGTTGCATGCTTTCTCAGCAAATACCATGCATTCTCATTTTACAGTGTTGCCAAATTCGGAGAGAGAGGTACGAATCTCCCACACACTTTAATATAATGCGTGTAGTTTTTTTTTCTCCAAATCTAGCGGCTTTGTCATTTTATTCGTTTTAACGTGAGCTCAACCTTTTTTTTTTTTTTTTTTTTTTTTTAAACTGCACGCAGAAGCAATATTCAGGATTTTTTTTCCTCCATCACCATGTCTCCTCGAATATATGAGTTGGAAGAGGGCAGAAATAGGGGCTAAGTCACGTGACATGCAGACCCTCAATCTATATGTTCCCAACTCGCCCATTCAAATTTAAAAGAGAGAGAGAGAGAGAGAGAGAGAGAGAGAGAGAGAGAGAGAGAGAGAAAGAGAAAGAGAGAGAGAAGAGAGAGAGAGAGAGAGAGAGAGAGAGAGAGAGAGAGAGAGAGATAGAGAGAGAGAGAGAGAGAGAGAGAGAGAGAGAGAGAGAGAGAGAGAGAGAGGCAGCACACCCCCGTCCTTGTGGGGGCGTGTGGCGTCATTTGAGGGGGGCAGGGTGGGCATTTGCCCCCCTCAAGGATTTGAAGTCAGGCTCAAAAACGGGAACAAATTACATTGATGAGCAAAAGAAGGGTCATCAGATTTTTGCCCCCCTCAAGGATTTGAAGTCAGGCTCAAAAACGGGAACAAATTACATTGATGAGCAAAAGAAGGGTCATCAGATTTTTGCCCCCCCCCCAAACCAGACTCGAAATGACGCCCCTGTGTGGGGGACGATCTTGCTGCCCAGACCAACCTTGTGGGTTGTTTTGGACTAGTGAGGTACTTTTTCTCAATCCCACAAGGGAAAAAAACTCAAAATAAAGGCTATTTAAGGTAAGGTTTAGGTTAGGTTAAGTAAGGTTAGGTTAGGTTAGGTTAGGTAAGGTAATGTTAGGTTAGGTTAGGTATGCTAGGTTATAGGTTATAGGTTGGTTAGATTAATTTTAAATAAACATGGGGTCTTACGGAGAAACCCCCCCCCCCAAGGATAGGGGGGTAGGGCAGAGAGAGAGAGAGAGAGGGTGTGGGGGAGGGGGAGGTGGAGAGGGAGGGGAGGGGGAGGAGGGATAACAGAAAAATCCGTGGAGTCGTATTTAGCTTTTAGGATAAACATCAAAAACCCGAACGAATCATCGGAGTGGCGAAAGTTTTGCGAAGCTTTTGTGGAAGAGGACCCATCGGGCTTTGGCTCTTGTTTGTCGGATTGAAAATTTCACAATGATTGGCTGGAGGAAAAGTTGAAGGCGCACAGTGGTTG
Organism: Trialeurodes vaporariorum; assembly: GCA_011764245.1. Lineage (NCBI taxonomy): Eukaryota > Metazoa > Arthropoda > Insecta > Hemiptera > Aleyrodidae > Trialeurodes > Trialeurodes vaporariorum. The sequence goes on along the minus strand of VMOF01000013.1, from coordinate 33,781,468 downwards.
GAAATATGGACTTTTTCGGACATGAAAAGTTTTTGTTTTTTTACTTTAAAACATTTTAGTGTTGATGTTTTTCTTACTGTAAACATGGTAATTGACTACGTTCAAGCTCTTTAGTGAATAACTTAACACAAACTTAAGTTACCGAACTTTTTTTCAACGAGGTTTAGTAATAGAGAGGCTGATTAACGTCATAAGTCCTATCTCAAAGTGTGACAGCATGTGCGATTTGAATCTGGTTTGTCTGTCACATATTGTTTAACCTCAAACCAAAAATTGTAATTAATCCAGTGGAGATTAGTTTTAAACTAAACTGCAAGTTTTTAAGAATGGCTATCTAGACATGGAATTCTAAAACAACTATCCAGGTGAGAAAATTTTGCTGGTTTCTGTCATGTGTCATTGTCATGTTGCGTGGTGAACATTACTCCATTGTTTACCTGGAATTTATCTTCTAAGTCAAAATTTCGATCAATAAGTACTTTAAGGCATACCATTTTGAAATAATTCGTCAGAAATGGCTATTCTTTCGAATAAAAACGCCAATTTAAAACATGAAGAAAACCTAACCTACGTCCATCACTCAGCAGTAGACGACTGCTGGGATATATTTTCAATGAGTCCCAACCAAAAATTCAGCTGGAAAATTGGACACCTACCGCAAGCTTTATGCTGAGTCTCTATATTTGTCCCTGGTCCAGAGTGCCTTTAAAAAATGATTATCCGTTGAATCTGTGATGGCAATAATCAAATGTCGTTCATTTCAGTGTGCGACACGGGGTGAAAATTAAAATAAAGTGGTTCAGACGCATTTCAATTAATCGAGAAACATTCACCACCTTTAAGCAATACCAGGTCAAACGTGGCGTTTGAGTTGAAAGAAGCCAAACAGAAAAGTTATATCCAGACGATTAAACAACGAGGACGGAAACATTGCATCACAAAGTCCGCCTTAGATTTCTAGGTCAAGCAAAATATTTACTGGCTTGTATAATTGAGTGCTCGATGTTTGATGTGGTACATACTTGCTGCACTCATTAAAATGAACATCGCGATCACAAAATTATCGGGTAATTCTGTGCCCCTTTAGTTTCTAGGTTAGGCACTACCTAACAGGGTTCCTTTATTAGGGTGTATTGACTGTAGTATAGAAGTAATTGACGAAACAATGTCCAATTTAGCCAAGACCTTACGCCTCACCCAATGTACGATTGAAATTCTAGCTCAGTTATATAAAAGCCGTGAAAGGCTGATAAAGGATTCAACTATATTTTACCTGGCCGATTTCAACAGCTAATTTGTCACTTTATCCTTGCTGCATTGGAGATTCAATGAGTTTTTCCTATGAAGTCGGATTCGCATTTGAACCTATAGAAACCTCTTTTTCCGGAAAAGAACCTATTCTTCCTTATGTCACCATTTTATAGGTCACAGGCTCAAAAACTTTTATCAAATGGGGCAATGGGTCTGTTTCAAACTTTTGCTTCACCGTTATAAAAATGCGTTTCCATGTAAAAATCACTTGGGTCATAATTTCAAAACGGGCCAAATAGTGTCCCAACGAGATTACATTTTTAAAAATGATCAAATAAGTTCGATGTTCCGATTTTTAAGGCAAAGGAACTTAGTTTTATGAGGAGCAATAGTAATAACTGCTTTTAAAGTTATTTAAATACTAATTTTAATTGTTTTATGGTTCAAAATGTCCGGCGGTTACGCGTCCCCCACACGAGTTTTTGGTATTTACTTTAAGTTTTCGACCATATTTTGAGGCTGAAATGAATTTAGAAGATCGTGGAAATGCGCAAAAAACTCCGTAGAACACGTGTAAACCATCGGTTTTTACGAAATGATTTTTCTTCATGCCATAAATTGTGAAAAATGGTTGTCCCCCGGTTCTAAAATGTCTGTCGGTTACGCACGGATTTTACTGTTTTACAACATCTTAAAAGTTTATTTAAAAGTGAAACTGGGTAACTTACGATTTTCTCAACCACGCTGCAACGTTCTAAACAGGAATTATCAACATCTGTGCAAATGGATTTTATTTGGATACGATTTTCACCAACAAATCCGATCTCGTGGTTTGCCTATGGTCCTAGTCAGTGGCACTTAAATATACGAAAAAGGTTGATAATACAGTAAAGTTCCGCCCTGTAATTTTCAATTCAATTCATGTACCGTAATTTGCTTTAAAAATCAACATCAGAGATTATTGTAACAAGTGATATTGTTTTTGTTAAGTACTTTTGAAATAGTCGGTTACGTAACCAACGGCGTAACCGACAATCGACAAGTTATTTACCATTAGTTCATCATGCGTTTCCGGCTGTTTCCGCGGTACATGAGAAATATCGAAAATTTAGCGGAACACTTCGGTAAAAATTCTTTTCTAGTACTACTGAAGGTAAAAAATTACTCATTGGGTTTAAATTTTGACTTAAATTTTCACGGAGCATGCATGCTCAATTGGCCCGATTTGAAATTATGACCCACTTGGAAATAACGTTGAGTGCATCAGAATGTTCCAAAATCCACTCTCAAACTCAATAAATCCGTTAAACAAAATTACAAGATGGCGGTTGAATGACCAGTTGACAATGTTGGTTTCATCTGATTGCGCAGCTTCCTATGCTGGGATAAGTGATTCATCATAGAGGAAGCGAGAATGAGATGGGGAAACCCCCCCCCCGCCTACCATTGGGACCCGCTGATTTGACCACCAATTCGTAATTTTGTGAAACGCTTTTATTGAGTTTGTGAGTGGATTTTAGATCTTTCTGATGCTCTCTATGCTTTATTTCAAGAGATCTTACAAAGATTCTCCGCCATATCTCTGCAGCAAAAGTTTGCAACAGACCCATTGCAAACTTTTGCTATAGTCGATTTAACCCTTTCGCTATACATGTAGTCCCTTAAAGAGGACGTTTGTTAACATGGATTCTTATGAAATGTCAAAAAAATTGACCTGCACATGAAATTATACGAGAAAAAGTCATTCTATTCATTACCACATCAAATCATGAAAAATCAGATCAACGGCAAAATTGTCACTTGAATCAAAAAACGTATATTTTCATTATAATGACTGTCAATTATTTTTCGGTAATCATTTTAAAATTCCTTTCAAGAATTTCTTTTTTTTACCAAAAAAAAAAAAAAACAACTTTTAATTGAAAAAGAATATAAAAATCCCGTCTTTTTATATGCGTTACAGCATGTTGAAAAAATGGCGGAAAATTACATTTTTGAGCATACAGATCAAAAATTAACACAATGATTTTTTTTACCATTTTTCCCACTATTAGGGTGACTAGATGAATTGAAAAATTCATGTTTCGTCAAAAAAGAAAAAATTGCGCAGTGAAGGGTTAACATCATTCCATACCACGTCGATAGTAAATAAATATAATATTACCAGTGGCGTAGTGTGCAATTTTGCAACATGGTTTAGTTTCGATTTAAACCCATGTAAAAGGTCGAATGCGAAGGTGTTCACCGAACACCCATCAGTTCGATCTTTTTCACGGGTTTAAATGGACACAATACGACGTTGACAGATTGCACGCTACGCTACTGAATATTACACGTATCAAAATTATTCCTGTCCCAGATAACTGTAACCTGGTCACGAAATTCGAAACCAAAGATGGCAGACACCCATTTGATTGTACAGAAACAAAGTGACCGAACCCGGTTACTAAATAAAATTTGCTTTGAGGTTCCCATGATAACGAAATCTGGTCACTAAATAAAAAGGGGCTCTTGCAAACTTTTGTTACAGTTTCAACAAGATTCAACTGTTCATCTGAACAAGAATCAACTGTTCATCCTCTGTAACAAAAGTTTGCAAGAGCCCCTTTTTATTTAGTGACCAGATTTCGTTATCATGGGAACCTCAAAGCAAATTTTATTTAGTAACCGGGTTCGGTCACTTTGTTTCTGTACAATCAAATGGGTGTCTGCCATCTTTGGTTTCGAATTTCGTGACCAGGTTACAGTTATCTGGGACAGGAATAATTTTGATACGTGTAATATTCAGTAGCGTAGCGTGCAATCTGTCAACGTCGTATTGTGTCCATTTAAACCCGTGAAAAAGATCGAACTGATGGGTGTTCGGTGAACACCTTCGCATTCGACCTTTTACATGGGTTTAAATCGAAACTAAACCATGTTGCAAAATTGCACGCTACGCCACTGGTAATATTATATTTATTTACTATCGACGTGGTATGGAATGATGTTAACCCTTCACTGCGCAATTTTTTCTTTTTTGACGAAACATGAATTTTTCAATTCATCTAGTCACCCTTGTGCCGTTTTATCATTGGCACATTTTTCATCCTCCAGTTATTTTTGAATCTGCGCGCTCTAACTGTGTGGTGGTGCTCCTAGCGGTGAATTTTAGAAACTTTTACTGACAGTCTCGGATGATTGGTGCAGTGTCGTTGTTGTTAACGCTGTATCAGCTGTGTCATTTTGAGTGATTTTACTTTGCGGTTATCTGTGATTGTTATTGTTATGTAATGAAAAGGGTACCTAGTTCGTCGTTTTATTCTCATTTTGTCGGTCCCTAAGTTTACTCAAGTTTTATTGTTTCAATCGTAGCCGGACTTGTGATCCAGAGAGTTGAACATGTCGATTATTCCTAGGAAGCTTCCTCATTTTGCACATGTCTCTTCTAATCAAATTGTTCACTCGGAATCTAGCTGTTTGTTCTCTTCATGGATTTGGCCCTTTTATTTGAGCTCTGGTTTTAGCTTATTTTCCCCTTTTTGGGTAAGTGTGCTTGAATTCTGACTTTTTGAACTGTTTGAGATTTTTGCCAAACATGTGCTTTGTCTCATGGCTACCTGATTATTTGTCTCTCTAGGTAACTTTGTATCTCCACTTTCTAGCCAGATTATTTATCTATTTTTCTCTGAGACTATTTTACTTTCAATGCTTTGTGGACACATTCTGAGTTTCCTCTCTCTCTCACTTGTATGGCAGCTAGAAATTCTATCATTGATGTTCCATTTTAGCCTTCTGCATTTTCTCTGCCATGAGTTGATTTATTTGAACTTACTGCCTGGTTTTATACTTTGGCTGTCTTGTGGCACTCAGTGTCCCTTGTTACAATCTTTTTATTCTTTTCTATTTTACTATTTTAGTCGGAATTTTCTGTTTGATTAGGGTTCATGTTCACGTGTCACGAATGTCTATGGGTTCGTCTTATGGAATGTTTCTCTCCTATGAACCTCATTTTAACCTTTCCTGCGGATTACCAGTTAAACCTTTGTTGTGTCCATCTCCCTACCGGAGACCAACTGTTACCAAATTATGGACTAAGTTATGAACTGTGGAGTGTACCTGCTCAACCTCAATTATATTTTGGATCTCTGTACAGCTGAGTCCTATTATTTTACTTATTAATTTATTTCTGGTACCTGAACTCTCTTTCTTCTAGTCATCGTATTGTGCTCCGGATATTTATATTTTATACATATTTTATTGAAGCTGGAATCCTAAATGGATTTGTTTTGTTATTTTACTGTTTCCATGAACGGAAAGAATTATTCTAGTCCTAGTGTAGTGCTAGTAAAGTCTATTACCATGTGATTTATATTTTCAGGGATTTTACATTTTATTTTGATACAGCGTCCCTCGATATGTTACTGTGATTTTATAACTAAGGTGTGAGTGTGTGTGTGTGTGTGTGAATGATTTCTCTTTTTATTATTTACCATATTTCCCAACCTTTGAAGACCTAGTGATAGTCTTAGAATTGTGATCAATAGGGAATATACTGATATTTGATTTCTCTCTTTATCTCTCTTGTTTCTTGTTTTTCTTCTTGTTATGTCTTGTCCCGTTTCCCCCCTTCCCCTTCTTAGGTCTCGCACTCCGCGCTTCCTCTCCCACCTCTCTGACCAAAGGAAGTTAAAGGGGATTACGGTACACCCTAATAGTGGGAAAAATGGTAAAAAAAATCATTGTGTTAATTTTTGATCTGTATGCTCAAAAATGTAATTTTCCGCCATTTTTTCAACATGCTGTAACGCATATAAAAAGACGGGATTTTTATATTCTTTTTCAATTAAAAGTTGTTTTTTTTTTTTTTTTTTTTGGTAAAAAAAAGAAATTCTTGAAAGGAATTTTAAAATGATTACCGAAAAATAATTGACAGTCATTATAATGAAAATATACGTTTTTTGATTCAAGTGACAATTTTGCCGTTGATCTGATTTTTCATGATTTGATGTGGTAATGAATAGAATGACTTTTTCTCGTATAATTTCATGTGCAGGTCAATTTTTTGACATATTATAAGAATCCATGTTAACAAACGTCCTCTTTAAGGGACTACATGTATAGCGAAAGGGTTAAATCGACTATAGCAAAAGTAAACATATACGGGCGGCGCCTGTGGTTTCACTTGCTAGAACTCTCTCCATATACGGATTCTAATTTGCAAGGGTTTAAGTGGACATGATGCAACGTTGCAAGATTGCACGTTTTGCCTCTGGCAGTATTGTGTCATCTGAAAGTATTATCTTACGCTGTCAAGAAAAGTACGTCGCGGCGGGAAATTTAAATTAGCGTTTGTTTCCTTCGTCGAAAGACTCAAGTTCGAGTCAACTTTAAATAGACTATAGAAACTTGTGCTACCATAGGTATATATATGAAGGAGCCAAGAGGAGATAGGTGTATGAATCATTCAATCAATTTCGTCGACTTGGCTAACTTTCTCATTTAATCCCATCCAATTTTCAGGGAGCTCACCTCGACATCTAGAACTCCTGATGGAAGATCTTTCATTCTGAATCCCAGAATCCTCTCGTTTTGCTGCATTCTTCCCCCTTTACTTCCATTAAGTTTCGTTCGCGCTTTCGGAGCTAAAGTCGCTAATCAGGGAAAAGAGAATTTCAAATGAGTATTGCACAAATTAGGAATGTCGTCATTCAACTTTGGAAGACAGTGTCGGCTCGTACAACCACCATTCTTCACCGTTTAACCCTTTCGATACCAAGCTCGAGAATATATTCCTTCTCGTATAATGGGCCTGTTGCGTATTTTTGCTCCGCTAAAAAAAAAAGATTGCCAGAGGCATGACAATATGTGAATCTATGTAAGGGGATAGTGCAATTACCAGAATTTTAGTGTATTTGTACCATAGTTCTTGAATTTTTTGGAAATTCTAGTTCTATGGCCGTATCCTGGTATTAGCACCAGAAATTTCTGGTCAAAGCATCGGTTTTTCTATCGTTTGCATATCGCTGTGATTCTGGTAATATGACTAGAATCTAGTATTCTGACTATTGCTTTTTTTCAGTTTACAGCAATCACAGTTGTGACACATTGATTTTAAAGTAAAATTTAACAAAAATCACAATGCACGAATAAAAAACTTTCAAAATCCACTCACTAACTCAGGAAATTACTGCCATCTCAAACAACCGACGCTTTACTAGACACTATTATCATGCACTGACGTACAGGTGCATAGCCGGAACCACCATCAACATCAACATAACTTACAAGCGTTTGAATGTTTCGTTTAGGTGCATACAATTCTTGTATTATTTTGTAATCTTTGATAAACCAGAAAATACCAGGCAGCAAATACAGCCAATATTTTATGTATTTAGAAGGAAATTCTATAATTTTGTGGTTACGAAGTTGTTTTACATATACACGGTGGTTCCGTCTATGTATATAGTATGCCAGTGTCAATAGTGTCTAGAGTAGCGCGGGCTGTTTGAAATTGAAGTGATATCCTGAGTTAATGAGTGGTTTTTGAACGATTTTACTGTGCGCATCGTTATATTTGCCGAATTGTACGTAAGAATCAAGGTTCTATATTGCTGAAGCAAAAGTACGCTACGGACCCATTCTATCCGCCCCACACAATACCAATTTTATTAGAAAAAGAAACCCGAATGTTTAGACATTTGCTAAACAGTGTCTCGTCGGGCGCCTTCAAATAGATGGATAGGCAAAACCAACATCGCAGAGTAGGGATATTTAACTATCAACTAACAGCGTGCAACTATTGATTTCCTTATAGTTACGGCTGATTATTAACGATCGTATCGTAATGCTTTTCGTGAGTTGATGATCGAGTACGTGTTACTCTGATGGATGCTATTATTCCGATAGCTTTCATTCCAATAGACGGTTTTAGTACGAAGTCTACGGTCAGCCAACAACCACAACAATGCACTCATCGGTCGCAATCGCGGTTGTGATAAAACTCGCGTAGCGTCGTTCCGAACTATCTCACTCACTCCCCCGCGACCCCAATGTATACCCGTCTCTTTCTAGTTTCGAAATTCGTGTACAGGGCCTTGTTTTTACGACATATTATTATCAAAATTGCATTAAAATGCCTCGAAGGATTCATTCCTGCCAACAAATTTCACAAAATAAGTCTCTATATACGATTTTTGAAATTAGACTGAGATGGGAGTACATGGGGGTCACGTGAGAACGAGATAAATAAAATGGCTTTGTCTGGAACGCTCATCACCGGCAGTCGCCATTACTAAAACCCTCTATTGACTCTCTTCCATCTCTGAGGAAATTCACCGTGGCCAGACAGTTCGTCCCATCGTTTTCGTCCAAAAACATAATTTCATAGAATAAAGATTACATTACTTTGTAATATAAGCTCCATCGATCGAAGATCCTTCATAATCAGCATGCTATAATAGTCGCAAAAAGGTTAAACTCATGTAAGTTTTCCCCTCCTCCAAGAATTATTATACACATAGTTTTAATGATCGACCCTAGAAGGTCGATTATTTTGTGTAGGTTTAAATAGAGAGGAACCGTTGCACTATGGTCTGAGATCGTCAAAAAGTGGCCAAAAATCAGAAAGTGAATTTCCCATAAATTCATCATTTAAAAACTTTTAATACCAAATTCAATTACAGAGAACACTTTTAACAAGTAATTTAAACTTGAAAGTGTCACCATGAAATCTTAAATTAACCTTAAAAGGTCGAAAACGATGATTTTTGATGACTATTTTTCACTGGATTTTTGGCCACTTTTTTTCGATCTCAAACCATAGTGCGTTTTTGCCACATTACACGATGAGCCACCATGAAATCGTCTCAACAAAGGCGGATCCAACAGTTTGGCAACTGTGTATTATTCCCATCTGAATGAATGAAAAACAATCGATCAGTAAGAGGGACATGCCCCCCTCAAGAATCGATTGTTTCTCATACGTTTAAATAGCATGAATTCGTGGTTGCCAAATCGCTGGATCTGCCCACATGCGTCCCAACCATCGATTATGATTATTTATCGACTAATATTCGAGCAAAATATAGCTTGTATTTACATCAAAAGTATTTCCTTACACCCATTCCCGCAACCGCCGCCCCCCCCCTCCTAGGCCGTGCCTCGACTGAAGCTGCGCACGACTCGCGTTAGACTTCGACTTCAATAAACCGGAATTTCCGTTTCCTTCCAAGTCGGAGTCGTTTAATCAAAACTTTCGAAAGTTACGATCGGAATTGGACGGATGCGGATGTTCCACGGGGTTGCCAGATTTTAGGCCTCGTGACGATTCGATTGTCGTTCTATTCTCTCCGTTTTGAATGTGTGTGAAAATATCGATTGTTTTATCCATTATATCGATTATTTTGGTGGATCTATTAGACCCACTTGAGATCGATCCTTTTCCACTGTTTCGTGTGAAGAAGACACCGATTTAAGCGCAATGACGGCTCATTAACAGTCGATTATCGTGTAATTCCAATAACATTAACCTATGCGAGAGAATCGATTCTTTTTAAGGTTCTATTGGACCCGCTTTATGAGGATCGATTATTTTCATAGTTTTACATGGAACGTCTGTTCCATCGACATCGAGACATCGATTCAGCAATTACGGATCCCTGATGGCCCACTATTGTTTTTTCTCCATGTAAACCTATGCAAAAGTATTGTTTTGTTGATACCTCGATTGGACCGCAGGATTGATTCTTGGTTATATAATTGTATGGAGGATACATAAATACAAACTATGTTGGATCATTAAGAGTCGATTAACATTTATCTCCCATTTGGATCGAAGGAAAAGTATCACTTGATTTGAGGGTGGGGGGGGGGTGTCAATTGAACCACTCTATTCTTTCCCATAGAGTTAGAAGGAGGAAACATTGATTCAAGCAATAATGGCGCCCAAGGTGGCTCTTTAACAGTTGATCATAATTTTTTCCCCCATTTAAAATCAATGCAGTTTTACCAAAGCTGCTGTTTTGTGTAAATTTGATGATATTTTTCAACTCACCATCCAGTAGTTCCAAGGGTTGAAAGAAATAGACCAAGATCAGTTCCACGTGAAACTGTTATACTGCATTAAAATCCTTGCATTCGTGAAATTTTCTCAATTAGTGGACTTACCCCCTTAACTTATCAAAATATCTGGAACTAGTTTTTTGAAGTCAGTGACTGAGACTCCACCGCTTAAGAATAGACTATACAGAAGTGAGAGTTTTAGCACATTACAGTCTTAAACTGAACTAAAACCGTGTAATATTTTGGTCAGCAGGCGGAACCATCGGTGGATTGAGAAATGTTTAAATAAATGCAAATATACACACAACGGCAGCTCTGAGTTCGAACCAATAGCCTCCTGTAAAATTGGCAAAGTCTTACTTGACCTCTTACCGATGTGATTTACCCAAAAGAACCAATGAACACACCAAGAACTTTCAAAACCTTCTCGTAAAGTCGTAAATACTTTTGGATTAAATCCGTCTATTCAAACGAAGCTCTCGCAATTTCTATAATAAGCAATTCAGCAACTGCTGCAGCATCACCAAAAGTTCAGTCATTGCAAGCGTAAGCACAGATTAGTGATTACTCAACGACTTGTACTATGACCTTCAAAAGAAAGTCCTCTCTTCGAAACGGTCCTTGGTTATGTTGTCCATTATTTTTCAAAGCGTTTTAGATTTTTAAGGCATACTTTCAACTGGCAATGCTGTTGGACTCTGAAATACCTGAAAATTGCAACAACAAAAATAAAAATGGTCGAGGAATGCGAAAGAACATAGGCGGAGCCAGAAATTTGGCAACTTTGTATTCTTTCCATTTGAATGTATGAGAAACAATCGAGTAGAAATGGGGCCATGGCCCCCTCAAGAATCGATTGATTCTCATACATTCAAATGGAAAGAATCCAAAGTTGCCAAAATGCTGACTCCGCCCATGTGGAAGAATGAAAATTTCTTACAGGATACTTTCTTTTAAAAGTCATAGTACACCACAGACAGGCCGTTACAATGGGGCTGGTTCACACTTTTGTTTCAGGCAATTTAAGGGTCGGTTAATTCGAATGTAAAAACCTCCAAAACTATAGATGCGGCCGCACTAAAAACCGCAACACCAAAGCCACTCTTATATAAACTCATAAATTGTATGAAACGATTTGACCGTAATGACGGTGTTTGGCACAAATGATATGAGAGATTCCCATCTTTGTAATATTGTCTTTCCATCAAGAATAAGTAGTCAACAAGAAACGAATTTCCTTTCGGTACCGGTGTCACCAGGTGTCAGGGTATTTTTAATTGGCTGATAATCATTCCTCTGGCGACTTTAATTAATTACTCTGCGAATCTTCCTCCCCAGCGTAGAAAGAGTGACGAATTTAAGATGAGAATCTTCCCACTATTATAGTCCAACACCACCATTATAGCCTTGCGTTTAGAAGCATATTATGAGTTTCGGAGTGGATTTCGTAAAGCCATCGTTTATTGAAGGTTTTGACATCAGTATCAAATATCAACCCATAAATTGCCTGTAGCAACAGTGTGCAACAGGGTATCGATTGGTATCAAAAAGTGGGCCTATAATTGGCTGACACGAACTTACAACCAGACAAATCGCTGTTGCAGGGACATTAAATATGGGATTCCTGACTTTGCATCATTTAAAGTTAAATTTCAAGAAAATTGATAGCTTCTCACCGAAAATTCAAATTATATTTTTCCGACGATATAATAAAGAGGTTGTTTCTTACTTATATCTCTTCATCGAAATGTTAACGTTGTCAAATTGCACGCCTCGCCACTGAAATCTTTCAGCTCAAAGTCCGGCAACGCTATATGTTCTCGAGTGGCGTTCACTATCGCATCACTAGTATCGATTCCAATGCAAGAACCAAGATTATTCAATGAGATATGGCAACTCTCGTGCGGTATGGAGGCATTGCGTTTTGTGATTTTGGTCGCAGATGTTCCCAGATCATAAACTTCCCGCACAAAAATCAATTAAAAGTCGCTACCGCCTATTTGCATCTTTCCGTTCTTTTGAAATAAAAGAATAAAGAATGACGGAAGCTTTCAATGCGTGACCGTGTCCATGGGCGGATACAGGGAATAGTCTTTCTCTCTCTCCCTCCATTTGAACTCATGTGCGAGAACAGGACAGCAGAGGGGGCCATCACGTGACTTTGGCCCCCCTCTTCTGTCCTTTTCTAACGCACGTTTTCAAATGGGAGGAGAGAGAGAAAGACAATTCCCTGTATCCGCCCATGACCGTGACTTGACGACTCGCGATGTCTCGTCTGTCACCAAGAGGCTGTATACAGCTGGGTCAACAAATTACTGTCAATTTAACATCATACCGTTGGAAAGGTTGCTTGCGTTTTGTCACCTTTCATTATTTTAACCTCAAATTATTAGTAAATATTATGAAAAATACAATTATTTGAAAACAGCATAAAATTATAATACTATCTTTGAAATTATGTTTTAGTTTCTCTCTTTCTCTCTCTTTCTAAGAAGGTTAAATAACAAGAGAGGATCTCAAACCCTAATCTTGCCCTCTCTTTACTTTTTTTACTTTCTCACTCTAATGAAATTAGATAAATCGAGAAAGTATTTCGATGGCGCAGAGATGTTCAAGGTATTTCGTTTCGATAGTTGGCCTCTCACGACTAAGTCAATCATGATTTTTACAAAATAATATGGCCTCTCATCATGTCTAATAACATCAGAAAGAACATACTACAATCATACTCTCATATTTCTTAACCCTTTCTAACATAGAGACATTTATGCAAATAAATTCTGTGGCGTCTGTCCGTCAGTCCGTCTGTACCTTCCCATAAATTTTGAAATATTGGTCTTTATGCGTCCAGATTTTGCACAGCTGTTGCTTTTTAGATTCCCCAGAGGTACTTTTTTTTGTCTTTTTGAACTTTCTTTTTTAGGTTAGTTATGGGGAAAAAATGATTTCCATTGAAATCAATGGTGGGTAAAAATGGGTAAAACTGGAATAATTCTAGTTTGGCTCAATCAATTTTTATGAAAGTTAGCAAAAAAAATCTACATTCAGCCTACTATAAAATAAACCACACATAAATACAATATTCATTCCTTAAACCATTTAAAAAATCAAAATAAGTGCGCTCGAGCCAAAAATGGAATTATCATGAGAAATTAATCTTTTTACTTGGAGTCAATCAATTATGGCTCGATGAATTTTGATAAAACTTTTGTACACACATCCACTAT